>JAUKPS010143430.1:0-492827 GCA_032273165.1 Chlorellidium tetrabotrys | reverse complement strand
TGCTTTAAAACCTACATAACTAAAAATCACTTCAACCGAATCTTTGGGTAACGTAATGGAGTAGAAGCCGTAATTATTGGAAGTTGTACCTAGTTTTAATTTTGGAACATAAACTGTAACGCCTGGAAGATTTTCCTTACTGCCTTTTTCGTTAATATAACCGCTTATCGTAAATTTATTTTGCGCATAAATGCCCTGAAAGGCTATTAAAAACAAAAACAGATGAAGGGTTTTTAGGATCACTAATACTAAACGTTAAATATTAAGTTTTAGTATGAAATAAATACATTAAACTTAAGTTTTTTAAATTCTTTCAACAGAATGTTTTTTGTCTACCGATGAACTGTCTTACTGAGAATTGTCAGCCCTATTACCACCAACGGTTTGCAAGCAAGAGTAGGGGGCTTATGAAACCGAAAACTGTAGGCCAGCACCAATTTTAGTTATTGTTCAACTATTTCTATTCGCACTGTCTGCCCGATAATGCAAAACCTCTGTTAGCGTTTGGTATTTTCCAATTAATGGTTGTTATTGAGCTAAATTATTTATTGGAATTTCTCAGGCTGGCGAGGGGTGGGGTTTTTAGCACTATCCTTTATACGAAGCACAATTGTTGAACTTTGCATAAATGTTCCTAAAAGGTACGTCAGCCCGCCTTTTGCCAAACCCATGTTAGCGGCTCGTTGTTTTTTCTATCTGATGTGCTTATACTTTAAAAGTTAAAATGTAAGTGTTTGTTAATTGAGTTTTGCCTGTTAAACCATTCTCGATTCTATTTCTTTTTCCAAATTGTGAGTTTGCCAAAACGTAAATTATATCATCAAGTATACAAAGTGAAGTTGGTGCGTCAAATGTATAATGGTTTTTTATTAGAACTTGATTTGATATAATTTTTTCCTGTTTTTCGTCCAACTGAAAAGAAACTAATTGACCATTTTGCAATGCGAATAATTTGTCTTTATGGAATTTTAGCCCATCTATACCTGTTGTGAGAGTGTCTTTAAATGGCAACAATATTTTGTTTTTCAAATCGTAAATCCTAATTCCATTATCTGTTGCTATAAATAGCTTGTCATTTTTATCTGAGATTGAAATACCATTTGGATTTTCAATTTCTATAGACTTAATTAATTCTTCAAATTTACTGTTTCCTTTTAATATATTTATAGTGTAAATTGCGTTTTCACTTGTATTAGTGATGTATGCAATTCCGTTTTTTGTTAAAGTAATATCGTTGAATAGAGTACGACTTGTACTTTCCTTTTCAAAGCTACGGAGTAATTTGTTGGTTTGAGGGTCAATTATCTGTAGTACAGATGTGTGTTTTGCATTTTTTATTGTGTCATAATTATTGTTGCCCAAAGCGTAAAGATATCTATTGTCAAATAGTAAACCTGTACCTCTCAAAGTGCCATAATATTTGGTTTTAATATCTGTTTGTATTTTTTCGTCAAAGTCTGATGTCACAATTTTGTTTTGATTTGTGCTATTCAGAAATATTTTTTTATTTATATAATCAACAGCCAAACCTTCAGGATAAAGTTCCTTTTCAGTATTCAATTCTAAAATGCTTAATTGTTGATTAGGTATTAAAACGCGTTTGGTGATTTGTAGTTGTTTTTGGTCACCAAAATCAAAATAGGCTTCTTGTAAATTATGATTTACCCGATGTAGGGTAAGTCCTGTAAAATAAAAATAATCCCCATCTCTGTTTAGCAATCTAAAATCTCTTTCACCACGCAAATTGAGTTTTGCACCGAAATTTTTATGATTCATTTTAACGGTGTCACCATCTTGCCAAATTACAATATTATTCATATAAGCAACTTGGTTGTTTGCAATAGCTCTGTTTACGCCTGTTATTTGTTTGCCTTCTAATGGTAAATATGTGTCTTCTCTAAAACTATTTCCACTTCTTTCGGTCCGCCAATTCCCTACCAACCATTCCAAATCTTTAATGTTCCCTTTAAAGTTTTTGGGTGCATTTACTGAATCCAAATGAAACATTTTTTGGTCAGTTGGAATAGTATTTTGCCCAAATGAGATTATTGAAAATAATGTTGTTAGTGCAAGTAAATAAGTTTTTTTTATAATTGCTGTCTTCATACTTATGTTAATTTAATTTATTAAGTTTTACTCTGGTCTCACTGTGCAATAACCACTAACGGTTTGGGGCTTTTTGAAGTTGGGGCATTCAAGGCACAAATGTTCAATAAACCACAAATGTTGATTAGAATTACTAATGTTCAAATTTAGCACTTTTACCCCAATTTCACAAAACCTCTGTTAGCTGTAGGCCTTCTTCTCGACAGTGTTAATTCAAGTCAAATGATTGTCTAAACTTGTCATTGTTCAAAATCTCGTTCAGTATTTTTTCAGTCGTAATGTTGCTATTTTTAAATGGATGTTGTTTGAATAAATTAGAATAAATTTTGTCCCTTTCATTCAATAAATTATCTACCGTATTTTCTGAAAGTTCATAAATGCGATTTGAAAAGTCTGAATGCCATTTTAGATTTTTTGGATTTACATACCCTTTTTCAATAAATCCTTTTGTCTTTTTTGGACAACGACAAGTATTGTTGCTGTTTACTAAACCACATCTGTTATGCATCCATTCATAAAGGTCTTTTCTGGCTCTTGTTAGTCGTTGTCTGAAATTGTCGGTACTTATTTCAAAAATTTCTGCACCTAAATTATGGTCAATTTCAAAAACATCACCAAGAATATAAGTTAGCCGTTGTTCTCTGTCTAAGCACATAATCATGCCTGCCATACAAGCTACTTTGGCTTCTTCAATTTCCCATTTCATTTTGTTTTCTTCTTCATTTGTCAATTCTACAAATGATGAACTTTCTATTGTTTTGAAAAAGTTTTTAAACCCTGCTTCGTAACGCATTTCAATGGGTGCTTTTTTAGCATTAAGAAAATGATTAAAAGTAATTCTATAAAGCCAAGTTCTAAACTGTGCTTTGCTGGCATCATAATTTCCGAGATTGGCAATTACTTTTATGAGGACTTCTTGTGTGGCATCTTCTGCATCGGCAATATGATTAAAATATTTCAGGGCTACATTGAAAATGTAACCCTGATGATTCTCTACTAATGTATTCAATGCAAGTTTACCTCCATTCAAACAAGATTGTATGAGTACTAAATCGTCTTGTTGATTATAGGCTTTGTTGTTAAATGGATTTTTTGTCATTATTTACACATGAAAAAGTGGTAGCTTTTTAGAACATTATCTCTAATTGGTGCTAATTTTTGATAGTTACTGTCTGCAATGTATTCTTTCATTTTTGAAGCATCATCAACGCCAAAGATAACAATAAGTTCAGGTTGTTGATAATCAAGCTCTCCGATTGCAGGCATACTTTTTATGATTTTTACAAAATTTTCTGCATGAATACCATACTTTGAAAACAAGCCACTACTATGTCCTTTTTGGTTAAACTCAATGAGTTGGTCGTAACCTAAATTATCTTTAAAGTTTACCAACGCTATTCCATGTAAAGCATTTTTTGCCGATGCAGTAATAATATCAGTTGTTTGCGTTTCAGTTCCGAAACAAACGTTCATTTTTCGTAAACCATTGTTTCGTATTTCAGCTAATTTTTTTACTTCTTCGTCAGCCATATAGCTTTGGAAATTTTCCATACTTTCAGCCGTGAAAATTTGTATCATATCAGGTTGTTCAATATTGTTTTGAATGGCACCGATTTGCCCTTTGCTTACTGGTTGATATTGATGCAGAATTTCAATTCCGTACTTTTTAAAATATGGATTTGCCTTTTCTTGAAATTCTTCTAAATTTTGTATTCCGCCTTCTTTGAAGTACAGAAAACTGATGAATGTTATTTTGTTATTGTTCATTTTGTTCTTTTTTAATAGTTTAATATTCCATTTTCCATTCATTCCCTTCCATGTCCAATTTCCTTGTGCTGTTCCATCGGTATTGAATGCTAAGATTAATTCGCCCTCATAACTGTTTCCTTTACTACCATAAGTTTTCCAGACACCATGGTATTTCCCAGAATCGTTTTTACGAAAAGTGTTTTTTCCAATTCGTTTTTCATGGTCCGAATAATAACTGTATTCTGTACTTAAGGAACCGTCATTTTCGTAATAAACAGTATTTATTTGTGCATTTCCAGCACCTTCAAAATACCATTCGAATTGTTCTGAATGATCCATTAGTTCTTTAATTGGTTCCTTTGACTGAGCCATCATAACTGAAAATAAGATAGTGAGTAGTTTCATTGTTCGTATTTTATTCCTTTGCTATCAAGTTTGGTTTTTTCAATTCCACTCATTGTGTTTTTTTTTTGTCAAATATGTAATTGTACAACGGGAAGAAATTGCAGTTCCCAATATCATTAAACCAAATACAGCAATTATTATTCCTATTGTACCTGTAAGTGCTCCAAAATACCATGAAGCAATGCCGCCTAAAGCAAATAGGGCTCTAATAATTCTGTCTCGATTTCCCAGATTTCGATTGAAGCTATAAGTCAACCCTTTGAGTAATCTTTTCATTGCTGTTTAATTTAATTCTTGATTTACTAGTGTTTCAATTCCTATGATACCGCCTTGATACAATTGGTCAAGTGCTGTAGCAACTGCACTTTCCATACTTTCGTCTAACAAATTGTAGTTGGCTAGCCAAGTAATATTGGTTTGCGTTGGCGAAAGTTTCGTTACATGGATTGTTCCTAAAACATCTTTTGTAGGTAGCATATCCTGTTCATCAATGGAATACTGAAAAACCATTGCATCATTATCTACCGCAAGAATGGTCTCTTTTAGTTCATTGCCTTGGAAGGTTTTACAAATTCTTTTTGCACCTGGCATAGCAGGCCCTTCTAATTCGCAGGTTTCAATGGCAGAAAACCATTTTTCTAACCCGTTACCTTTTGCGATTACTTCCCAAACTTTTTCAGATGGGGCCTTAATTGTCATTGTTGTTACTACTGATTTCATTTTATTATTTTTTAAAATTTATATCAGTTATACAATGCAATAGTTGAAGTGTGACAAAAACGGTAAAAAAAATTGAATTCGTTTTGAAATTAGTCCGTCAAGAAATTCGGATTTTGTCTAAGGTATCGATTTTTAGGCTTACCGCTAACGTTTTTGGGTTTGGCGAAGACGGGGAATTAAAAGTACAAATGTTCAATTCAGCACAAAAGTTCAATAGATTTCCAAAACTCAAAAATAGTACTAAAGCCCCACTTTTGCCAAACCCATGTTAGCGGTTCGTTGCTTTTTATGTCTACTTTGCTTTTACAATATTTTTTATTGTCAACACGAGATTAGAAAACGCAACCAACACAAAGAAAATGGGAATATAAGGTGGCTTAATTTTAAGAGGCAAAACATCTGCGGGCACATTAGGATGTAAGTGAACATAAACGCCTGTTAACATCATTATTATAACTGTAAAGAAGGTTAAACCCGTCAGAATATTGTATGATTTTGTTGAAATTTTATGACCATAGATTAGACATACAAAAAGAGTTGTTCCAACTGCAATTTCTCCAATGATACCCAAAGCGTATGATAAGTGTCCTAAACCACTATTGGCAACCTGAACCGTGTACCAAGCCTTGAAGGGATTGACAAATTTAAGAATGCCAAACATAAACATAGATATGGCTAAAAACCAAGTAGTAATTTTTGTGTATTTCATAAATTAATTGTTTAAAATTTCTGTTATAGGTAAATGGTCTCCAATGTTTTTTCCATAGTGAACTGTTGTCAAAATTCCATTTTCATCAACAAGAAAGTCAGCAGGAATTCTTGAAAGACTACCATCTCGTTTTTGTTTTTTTGAAAACAATTTTTCTCCCTTTTTCATAGCTTGCATAGGTTGTTTTTTTAAAGCTGAACCCAACATTTTCCAAATAGATTTTTGCACAGCATATTCTTTATACAGTTTCAATTTTGGATCGCCAATTATAGTAAAAGGTACATGCGTTTCTGATAAATAATCCTTTAATTTAACATTATTTGACTCGTAGATCGCGATAATTTTATATCCCTTTAAACTAATACTGTCGTAGTTTTCAATAAGTTCGTGAACTCTAAAATTGCAAACAGGACAACCTACATATCTAAAAAAAGCAACCAATACCTTTTGGCCTTTAAAGTTACTTAACTTTATGGTGTCACCATTTGTGTCTATAACTTCAAAATCTGGAGCTTTGTCTCCAACTTTTAGTTTCTGGCATACAGCACTGAACTGAAACAGTAGGAGGGAAATGGCGAAAACCAAACATCTTTTTGTAAACATACTTTACCTTTTAAGTTTAATGCAAAGATGTAACTTATAAATAAATGTAATTAGTCTATAAAGTCCAATAAATGGTAAAAAAGGTACAATGATTATTTAAGAACTTTACGTCTTCTGATTTCTGTCGGAGTTGATTTGTATTTCAGTTTAAACAATTTGGTAAAATGAGATGTGTCGTTAAAACCTACTTCATAGCATATTTCACTAACAGAAAAATCAGTAGATACTAATAAGTCATTTGCCTTTAAAATCTTTTGCTCTTTAATATAATTTGCAGGAGTATCTTTAAAATAACTTTCAAAATCTCTCTTAAAAGCTGATAAACTTCGACCGGAAAGCACTGCTAATTCTGTTATAGTAATGTTTGAATACAAATGTGCTTGAATCACTTCCTTAAAATTTGCTTGTCTTGGAGTAAAAAGTTGAGAAAATAAACTAACAATATTTTTAGCATTATTGGTTTGAAGTAGTAATAAAATTAGCTCTTTTATTTTAAGTTTCAGCAATTCATCATTAACTAAATTTGGATTCTTAAAGTAGAAGTCCAAACTGTCAATAAAGTGAATGATGATGTCTTGTCTTTCAATTTTTTGAGCAAAGTTTTTTTTACCATCGTACTTGATAAAACTTGGAACTTCGTCTTTGTATAGTTCTTGCAAAATGTCTTTATGAAGATGTATTGCAAAAATTTCACAATTTTGATTTTCAGATTTTTGAATCAGGTCTGCAAAATAGCTACCACACTTTAGTAATACACTTTCTGAAACATTGATATTCAAATTCTCAGTTGGAGCATTTAGAGTGCTTTCTCCGTCTTTGATAAATAAAAAACAAGCTTCATTTTGAAAAACCGCAGCATACCTAAATGGTGTCCTTATCAGTAATTTTTCAATTACACATTTATTGTTTAAGTCAAAATATTTTCTGTCAATTATCATCTGTTCGTCTCAGGTTCGGGTTTCGTACTGCAATGACCGCTAACGGAAAACGTATTGGCGATGTTGGGGCATTTGAAAACGCAGCCCAACATTTACACAAATGTCCATTAGAATTACAAATATTGAAGTTACAACTTTCAGCCCCACTATTGCCAATAAGATGTTAGCGGTAGTTATTATTCTTGCTCTAAGTATTGTTTAATTTCATCAAACGAAAGATGATCCCCAACAAATGCTCCATAATGTACTTTTTTTATAATCCCATTTTCATCAATAAAAAACTCGGCATTTATTCGGTCAGTATTGCCATCTTGTTTGATTTTTTTTGAGAATAATACTTTTCCTTTTTTCATTTTGCCCATTGCTCCATTAAGCATTCCTTTCATTACTTTGCCCATACTTCTCTCTACAGCATATAATTTATAAAGACTTAGGTCTGGATTAGGAATCATAGTAGAAAAAGTGGTTTCGCCCTCTAAATAGTTCTTCATATTTTCAGCAGTGCTTTCATAAACAGATAATACAATAATACCTTTTTGTTGGAAGTAAGTTGCATTTTGACTCAATGTATGATACTGCAAATTGCAAGTTGGGCAACCCACATTCCTATTGAACATAAGTAATACTTTTTTGCCTTTGTAATCAGCTAAATTTACTGAGTTTCCATACATATCTTTTATGCGAAAGAGTGGGGCTTGTTCGTTTTCTTTTAATTTCATTTGTCTATTTTTATTTGTGAATGACATAGTTAAAATGACAGTCATCAGCAGGATTATTGTTTTGTTATTTTTCATTTTGAAGCCAATAAATTATTTGATTAGAAATTTCTGTTGGGTAATCTTCTTGCAAAAAATGCTTGCCTTTACCTAACTTAAAGGTTGTCAAGTTTTTAAAGTTATTGTTTGCATATACAACAGCTTTTTTGCCTGTAACCATTCCTGGTGTAGCGAAAAAAAGTAGAATTGGCTTTGTTTTACTTAATTTTTTTAAGCCTTCGGCATTTTTATCAAATTCGTCTGCAAAATCGCCTTTACGCATTGATATTCCCTTGTTTGGCATGGTGGCTGGGCTTGGACCATTCAATAATATTAATCGCCTGCTGATGGAATCATCAAATGATTTAGTATAGAGTTTTAGTTCAGTCTTTGATAACTTTTTTACCGTACCCATTTTTAGCATTAGCTTGTTAAATTTGTTCTTGTCGTATATCCATTTTTTTGCAATTCTATTATTGTTAAAAAAACGAAACATCAATTTTGCAGAAAATGGGATTTGTTTGTACCATTCGGAAGTAGGCATAAAAACCGATTCTAATAGTATTACATTTTTTATGTTTGAAGCATTTTCAACAGCATATTTTATTCCGTAGAGTGAACCTAAATCGTGTACGACTATGGTAATATCTTTAAGATTCAGGGCATCAATAAATGTTTTAATGTACTGATAATTGCCTTGTACACTAAAATCTTTTGGTAAACCAGACTCACCGTAGCCAGGTAAGTCTAACGCAATGGTTCTGTAATGAAGAGAAACGCTGTCAATTATATTTCGCCAAATATTAGCATTGGTAGGTATGCCATGAAAAAACAGTAGTGTGTTTCCTTGTCCTTCATCTATGTAAGTGATAGCGCAAGTATCTATCACAATTTTTTTTCTTTCAAATGTTTTTATGTTTGGCTGTGCTTCTACTTTTTGAAGAGTAAGTAGAAATAATCCTAAAACAAAACTTGCAGCTAAAATATATTGCATCATCTATAATTTTTAATTGATGGTGCAAAGTTGGCAGTTTTAAAAATAGTGAACCTTGATTCAAATCAAGAAATTTTGGCTCTTATTCTACTTAATGTTTCGGGAGTCATCATCAAGTAAGAAGCGATTAGTTTTAGCGGGATGGAATTAATCAAATGACCGCTTCGTTTTTGAAATACTTCGTATCGTTCTTTTGGGTTAAGTGTAAGCAATTCTACCTGTCTTTGTATATGTCCAGCCAAAGTAATTTCAAGCATAGCCCTGTACCATTGTCCAATTTCAGGATTACTTTTTACCAAATGCATCAAATCTTTTTTAGCAATATATAGCACTTCAGATTCTAAAACAGACTCAATACTTAGCAGTGAAGGTTTATTTTCTAAAAAGGACTGAAAGCAAGTAATAAACGTATTGGCATACCCAAAGCCTAAATTTTTGTCATCACCTTCATTGTCAACTACAAAAAGCCTTACGCAACCTCTAACAATGAAATACAAATTTGTGTCTTTTTGATTAAAACCAATAAGGCTTTCTTTGGCTTTTAATTGCATAGACTTTTGCCAAACAGATAATAATTCATTAATGGAATCATTACTCAGTATTTTGCATTCTAAAAGTTTTCCCTTTAATTGACTCATTTGTGTTATAATCTATCCGTTAGTTACTAGTGTTGCTTATAATTACCACTAACGTTTCGCAACTAGGCGCACGTTTTTGCAAGTCCAAGTTACGCATTTGATCGCTAACACGCAAAAAATGGACGCAAGGGTGCTGTTAGGTGTCTGGTGGCGGCACACAGATACGTCATGTTGACGTGTCTGCTGTTATGTGGTTTTAATTAATTGTTTTACCGTGACGATTTTCTCAGGTCTGGGATTTAATTTTTCAAAGTCAAATTGAAGGTCGGCCATTTGACCGAAGTCCCAACCTGAAGAATAGGATGCCATAAATAAATAGCCTTTACCTCTTGGATTGGAGTTGTCATACTCAAAGTCGACTTGTAAGTTTCCTATTAATTCGTGAAGACTTGAATAGTCCTTAAAAAAGTCGGGAACATACCAACCAATTTCGGCGTGGTTTCTAAATCCAATGTCATTGAAATTGCAAATAAGGATTTCTGCGCGTCGGAAATCGTCGAGTGTAGGTTTGTTACTCTGATTTAGTCGAGTTATCGCAATTAAGTTGTCGCCAGATTTTGGATTTTCATTTGTTTCAATTACGATAGCCCCGCCATAATTTCCGCTTTTAAGGTTAAATGCAATGCAGTCGCCAACTTTATAAATTGGGGTTTTGGTTTTTATTTTCCTGCGTGCTTTTGGCTTGGGTCTGTCAGACTTTAGTTGTTCGAGGAATTTGTCAAGCGCCGCCTTACGCTTTTCAATATCTTTTGAATCTGCATCTAGGTCTTGCCATAGTTTTAAGTCAGCACCTGAGCTAATGATATTTTCAACCGTAGATAATATATTTTTGTCGAGAGATTTTGTTTCCCATTGGGCTAAGGCTAATGCAAACCAAAACTCGTGCTTTTCTTCCTCGATTTCTAAAATTTCCGCAAAGTCTTCACCCAACTTTTTGGTTATGTCTGCAGGATCACCACCGTCGTTACAACGATCAAAGAACTCGCCATAAATGTCGGCGAATGCGTCGCTTTGTTTTATTCCTGTTCCCCAGCTTCCCATGTCTGTTGTCTAATGGCTTTATCTTTTTATGTCCGGCGGTCGGTCCGCCACTTGCACCTAACGTTTGGCGGCTAGGCGCAGGGCGTTTATGAAACATCCTTTTTCTACCCGCCGAAATGTTTATTAAATGTACAAATGTTTATTAGCAAAGCAAAATGAAAAAATTTCCCGCGTCGGCGGGACAAAAATTTGCTTTGTGATCTACCGGTCTGCACGCCTTGCGCTTAGCCGCTGTTATGCAGCGTTGTGAACGTATTGCTTAATTGAGTTTAGGTCCTTTTGTTTGTGTGCTTTTTCGTCTTCAATATCGAAGTCGTCCTGAAGTCCGAGCCAAAATTTAGCAGAATTACCGAAAAATTTAGACAATCTTAACGCGGTGTCTGCAGTAATTCGCCTGTTGCCTTTAATAATCTCAGAAATACGTGTCTGCGGAATTGAGATTTCTTTTGAAAGTCTATATGCGCTTAGTTCGAGAGGAATTAAAAATTCTTCTAATAAAACTTCGCCTGGGTGAATATTTTTTAATTTTTTCATTGTCATTTTTTTTAATGATAATCTATCAATTCAACATTAACAGCGTTTCCATTTTCCCATTTGAAAATTATGCGCCATTGATTATTTACTCGAATAGAATAAAAGTCCTTGAGATTGCCTTTGAGTTTTTCAAGTCCATTCGAGGGCGGAATCATAAGATCTTTTATGTCAAAAGAGTTATTAAGCATTCTTAATTTTCTCCGGGTAATTTCTTGTATATCTGTCGAAAAACCTTTAACCCATTCGCCGTCCCAAATTTTCTGAGTGGTCTTGTCGCCAAACGATACGATCATACTTTCTTTTTACGTTACTAACGTCAAAGGTAAGTAATTATTTGAATATCTACAAATTTATTTTTGTGACCGAATTTGAGGTAAATGTCTGTCTAAACAATGCGGCATAACGTTTGGCGAATTTGCCCAGTGCGGATTTGGAACATCATCTGTCTAAACCGACCAAAGGTTATTTCGAAGATACATGTTTTTTAGCGAGCCGCAAAAACTGTCTGCGAAGCAGGCAACTTGTCCGCGTACGAGCGATAACCGAGTCCCCCGCATTGGGCAAATTTGCTGTTATAGGCTGCCAGTTGCACACAGTTGATTCATTGAGGGTCTATTGTGTCTGGGTAATTTTTTGAACTGAACCAGAAGAATAAACTATGGATTGCTTTTGAATATTATTATAGAAAAAATAAAAATTATTTGTCTTGCCGATAAATACCATTGTGTCATTAGTTGAAAATATTTCTTTGTCCGTATAAATTTCTACTTTCTTCGGATTTATTTCCGCATCTTTTATTTCGTACCTACCAATACATAATGTAAAGCAAACAAAAGTTACTATAAATGAAATTTGCAAAAGTATTTTGTTGTCTTTAATTCCAATAAATTTTTCAAGAAAATAGGGTACAAGTTGAACAAAAAAAGCAAAGGCTAAATAAAGAAATGTCAAATAATTACAGCACAAAAATAGAATAGTAAAAATAAGTGTCAACACGAAACATGCAATAGTCATTTTTCCTGGATGGTTTTCGTAAACCTCGTCTAACAAAGGCATAATACCTTGAAAATTGTTTGGTGCTTGCACTGTCGTTGTTTCGCCATTTTCTGATGTCGCTGTAATTACGGGTGTCTGACTTTGTTGTTTTGCAATATGTCGGTCTATTGTCATAACAGTACCAATTCCTACTACCCCTTGAAATAACAACAAAAGAGTAAAAAACACTAAAACATTAAGGTCATTTAAAAAGGATAGAATTATTTCAGAGAAATCAAGATAACTAATAATGTTTATGTCCCAATGTCCATAAAAATAATAGAGTTTAAAAAAACCCATAAATACTAAAAACGATCCTATTAAAGGGGAAATTGCCACAAGTCTTTTTAAGTCCATTGTCTATGTTTTATTTAATTGTCCGCGTAAATTTTTATTTAGGTCGATGTCCAACTGGTTGCCTATAACGTTTTGCAGCTACAAGAAGTTGGCGATTTCGGAGACGAAAACTGTCTGCCACCACTGAACTTGATACGAAGCACAAATGTTCATTTAAGCACTGAACCGCCAATTTCTTGTAGGTGCTGTTAGTGGCTGGTGTTATTTGTTTCAATTTTATTTGTTCATTAGTCCTAGAGCTAAAATAATAAAACCTGGTCCTGAAAGCGTTGCATGTAAAATTATTCCAGTCCAAGTGTTTTTTGTTTTCTGTGTTATATATGGTACAAAAATTAAAGTCGGAATAAGTACGATTAAATTTCCAAGTCCAAAGGAAAAATGGAATAGACCCCAAAACAAAGCACTAATAATCCAAGTATTTTGCTTAAAAGTATTTTCTAATCTCGGCTGTAACACCCCACGCCAAATGAACCCTTCACCTATGATGTTTATTGGCCAATATATAATCCAAATTAAATACAACCATAAGTGTCCGTTTTGCCATGGTTCAACGTGTCTTGAAAATGGTGGATTAGGGTCTAGGTTTAAAGTATTGGCTAGATAGAATGTCAGTCCACTTAAAACAGTCATACCAAGTAGTCCAAGTCCAACCCATTTCCAATCCGATTTACACAATTTTTTAAAACGAGTTCTTTCTTTCAATGAAACTTTGTTTTTTTCTGATTTAAGGATATACAGTCCTGTAATTATTAACGGAAGAAAAACAACAAATGGGGAAGTTATCATCCAACTTCCAATTTGCATAATATTCAATGTGTCGCTTAATAAAGGAACAATCCAATAAACATTTATAAACACTAAAATCCCACCAATTAAAAAAATCAATAAGTCGGGAATATTTCTTTTCTCGTTCATACTTTGTTTCTAAATTTTGTGTCTGTCATTTTTTGTTGTGTCTTGTTACACTTGCCACTAACGTTTTGCAGCTACTGGTAGTTTTTGCTAAGTCCAAGTTACACATTTGAGCGCTAACCCGCAAAAATTACCAGTAGGTGCTGTTAGCTGTCTGCCAGCCGCACACAGTTTTATTTTGAGTTGTCCACTTGCGTGTCCATAATTTGTCGCATAAGAATAAAGGAAAATTTTATTCCTTCTTTTTCGGTTAGAATGTCTTTAAGATGAATTTTTTCGTCACCCTGATATTGCGACGGAAAATTAATTGATAAGTATGTCATTCTTTTTTTGTCCGCTTCCCAAAAACGATATTTTACTTGTGGTTTGCCTTTATATTTCTCTAAGAACTTGTCGATTGTCTGACTGGGTTTTCCCTCCCAATTAACCAATGTCTTTGTTATGTAAACATCGTCCCAAGTCATAAAGAAAGGAAAATGCGAAATTACATTTCTAAAAAACTTGAATAAGTCGCTTCCGATTTCAGCCTCCATCGGTGGTCGGGCAGTTTTTAAATGCTCAAGGACGTGTTTGATTGGCTCATATTTGAGGAGTTCCGTATAAATTGAAAAGCCATCCTTTAGATGGGAAAATCTAAAAGCATTTGGTTTTTCCCAAAATTCATCTTTCATTACTTCGTCAAAAATGTCATAGAATCTGTTATACGAAAGATTCAAGAATTCTTGCTCAGCTTTATTTGGTTTTAAATGTGATGTGTCCATTTTTTGTAATGTAATTATGGACTTACACAATTTTCAAATGCTTAACTAAAATATTTTCTACTTCGTCAGGAGTTAAGTTGTCGAAGTCGCCACCAGGTGTGTATGGAAATTTGTCAGAGGTTGGAGGATTTTCTAAAGAAACGAAAAACTTATTGTCTGTATTACCGTTGTCGGTGATATAAACAGTGTATTGCTTTGTCTTGTCGGCTAAACCGATTGCCGTATTGTCACCGTCCCAATAGTCCGTAAGAACAATATTTGTCGAACCATATTTACTTAAAAAATGGTCTGTTAGTTTTTTTATTTGTTCGGTCTTTTGTTCCATTGTCCGTATGATTGTCTTTAGGTCGATGTCCGGCTGGTTGCAGCCAACGTTTTGCGGCTAGGCGCAGGGCGTTACGAAACATCCTTTGTCTACACGCCGAAACGTTTCTTAAATGTACAAATGTTTATTAGCAAAGCAAAATGAAAAAAATTTCCCGCGTCTGCGGGGCAAAAAATTTGCTTTGCGATATGCCGGTCTGCCCGCCTTGCGCTTAGCCGCTGTTATAGGTTGTGCGCTGCACGCAGCTAGGTCTTGATTATGTGTCTGCTTATGATTTTTTGGTAAAAAACATTATTTTTTTCGTATATTTACAGCATGAAAGCAATGGTTATTACTCCTAAAAGTCAAACTGAATTTAAGTTTATTAATGACTTACTTAAGAAACTTGGGATTATGTCAGCAACAATGACAGAAGAAGATTTGGAAGACATTGGTTTGTCAAAAATGCTTAAGTCTGTCGACAAAACAAAAAAAGTCAGCAGAGATAGTGTGATGAATAAACTTAAGTCATAACAATGCAAGTTGAATTTTTAAGTAAATTTTCTAAAGACATTGATCAAATAAGCCAGAAATCTGTAAAGACTAATCTGTCTAAATTAATTCGCTTAATGGAGTCTGAAAGCGATTTGAATAATATTCCAAATTTAAAAAAACTTGTTGGACACAGGTCGGCTTATAGAGTTCGAATAGGAGACTATAGAGTTGGATTTTTTTACGAAAGTCGAAAAGTTATTTTTGCGAGAATTATCCACCGCAAAGATATTTACAAAGTTTTTCCTTAGTCTTCGGTCGTCCGTCAGCGCATTACCTATAACGTTTTGCGACTAATGGCCGTTGGGCTTTTGGAACACTAAACTTTCTTAACCGACAAAAGGTTATTTAAAGATACCAAAGGTTTTTAGCCGCCGCAAATAAAAATTCGCGAAGCGACCTTGTTAATAGCGCGCGGCGATGACCCGATTCTGCCCAATGGCCATTAGTTGCTGTTATAGGTTGCCAGCCGCCCACAGGAACGTCTTGCTACGTGTCCGCTGATGTTTAGTCGAGAGTTGTTAAGGTGAAATGTTCAATTTTTAATTGGTCGCAACTAAGGAGTTTGTCAGTGAATGAACTTATGTCTGCGGTGTTTCGAATCCTCAATAGTATCTTTTTGTTTTTCCAAGTCTCGATTGTCATGGTAAATTTATTGTTGGGATTGCCATTTCTATCTTCGGACTCATTACAGTAAACACGTCGAACGTCATCAAATAGAATTGTCTGCTTACTATTACTTAATAGGATTTCGAAAGAGTCGGGCAGGAACACGACTAAGCCTTTTCTCTTATATTTTGCAATTGTATAAAGGTACAAAAGCAGAGCGGTCGAAAAGATCCACCCGTAGAGGAACTTAATTGAGCCAGTCTGGATTATGAAAAAAGACAATATTTCAGTCGTAAAACTTTTGGATGAGAAAATTTCAGTCGTGATTGAAAACAAAAGAAGAGAAGTACAAAGGAGAACTAAAAGTCCGTTTGTCAGGTAGGGAATTTTTTTGATCAGATAAATTTCAAATGTCTTTTTCATTACGATGTCTGTCCGGCTGGTTACCTATAACGTTTGGCGGCTACGCGCAGGGCGCTTAAGAAACATTCTTTGTCTACTCGCCGAAATGTTTATTAAATGTACAAATGTTTATTAGCAAAGCAAAATTAAAAAAAGTTCCCGCGTCGGCGGGACAAAATTTGCTTTGCGATCTACCGGTCTGTACGCCTTGCGCTTAGCCGCTGTTAGCTTTCAGTTGCGCACCCACAGTTTTTGTCTTGCCGTTAGTTTGTCGATTTGCGCAAAAAATTGTATTTTTACATAAATGTCCATAAAACATGAATTACAAAGTATCATTTCAGGAAATGGATCGGTTAGGAACGGAAAAATTATCCAAACAATTACCGACTACCTTAGAGGAAAAAAGAAAACAATTCAAGGAGCTGCAAAAACAAAGCTCGTCAAAGAGCAAGAAACGCAGGTCTTAATAGACTATGTCGAATCTCAAGGTCTTTGGTATAAAGATTTTGACCAATCGAAGTACATTGGCGAAGGTGCAGAACAAAAGGTTTACGAATTCACTGATCCAAATTTCGTTATTAAGTTAAATGATTCCATTTTTTTATGAATTATGGGAAGATTATTTCAACAGCCTTCTAATTCATAATTACTTTTTCCCTCATTTATCATATGAGTTGCTAGGATTTCAAATTTCGGATGGTAAGTTATCTTCTGTAGTCAAGCAGTCGTTTGTTAGGTCAACGGAAAGCACCGACCTTATGAATGTTAAAGAATTTTTGTCTGCGAATGGTTTTATAAATAAAAAGAACAATGATTATTTTCATCCAGGTCTAGAAATAATTGTTGAAGATTTGCATGACGAAAATGTTTTGACAGAGGAAGGAGCTTTACAATTTATTGATACAGTTTTCTTTTTAATGCCGTCTTTTTTCGAGAAAGATTAATTCCGAATTTTCCGTCAGCGCAATTGAAGCTAACGTTTGGCAAGCAGGCGCGAGGCGGGTTTATGAAACTCTGTCTGCCGAAACGTTTATATAAAGATATGTGTTTATTAGACTTTTGCAAAATGCAAAATAAATTCGCGAAGCGACCTTGAATTTGCAAAAGCCTTATTCGTCCGCCCGCTTGCGCTTGCTTGCTGTTAGCAGTAGTAGCGTTGTCATTTTGATTTAAATGAAGTCTCGGTAGAAAGCTTAAAGAACCATTTTTCGTCATACTGCAAGGTATAAAAAATAACTTTTTTAATACCTTTGTCAAACTTAATATCACAAGATATTTTGTTGGTTACACCATATTTGTATTCGTAATTGATCGGTAATTTTGTCGTACGAATATGTATTGAGTGTATGTCTATTGGGGTATCGCCTATAAATTCTTTTAATGCAATAAATTCTTTCTTAGCACCTTCCTTTGACATAATTACAGTTCCTGCGTAATAAGGAGGTATGCCTAATTCCTTGTCACAACTTCCTGGGTTGACATAAGTCAAAAACCATAGGGATATAAATGAAGAAGTGTCATTTTGATTTAGGTATCGAAATGTATTTTCAGCAATTCTTTTTCCTTCGTATTTCGTGAGTCTTTGCGCCGTTAGATTGTTTAAAAGGAATAAAAATAAGGTCATGGTTAACATCGTAAAAAATCTTCTCTGCATGTCGCTTTTTTTTATGTCCATGTGCTATTACTGCTAACGGATTGCAAGCAGGCGTTAGTTTTTTGCCCGTCCAAGTTATACATTTAGGCGTTAACACGCAAAAAATTACGCTTGCTTGCTGTTATAACCAGTAAGTGCCACACAGGTGCGTCAAGCCTACGTGTCCGCCATTTTTATTTTATTTTTTTATAGATGCTTATGCCTTCAAAGTCTTCGGTACAAAAGTTCGTTTTAAATTCAAATTCCGTCAATGTAAGTTTTACTACGTCATGAGTGCGGTCTGCAATTGTCGATTTGGGAATTTTTGGTTTAAAGTCATTGTTGTATGTCGAATACTTTTTATTGTCAGAACTTATTTTGCACTTACCAATTGTGGTGAAAGTCTTACCTTTTTTGTCGGTTTGAGTTTCTTCATAAGTCCCGTCGGCATTTATTTTAAGTAAAATTGTCGTGCCGGGCATAAGCTTCATGCAGTCGAAGTTTTTGTCGCCGTTACTTGTCGTGATGTGCTTTACAAGTTTCCATGTCCCTACAATATTTGGTGTCTGTCCAGAAACAAAAAAGTAAAAGAAAATTGTAATTATTGTCAGCAGTCTTTTTTTCATTACGATGTCCGCGCTTATTGGTTATAACGTTTGGCAAGCAAGAGTAGGCGGGCTTATGAAACTCTGTCTGCCGAAACGTTAATTTAAAGATACATGTTTCTTAGCCTTTTGCAAAATGAAAATATCTGTCCGCGAAGCGACCTTAAATTTGCAAAAGCCTTGCACGTCTGCCCGCATTGCGCCATGGCTTGCTGTTAGTAGCAGTTGGTTAGTTCCATGTGCTGTAGTCGATAAATGTTTTTTTTCCTTTATAACTATAAATGGCTCCGCTTTTTAGTCCATGTACGATAATATTTAGTTTAACTGTGACTTTATTTTTACTAAATGAAATAATTTTAAGATTACCAGTAATTTCATGGTTTTCTAAGAAGTCGACAGGGACGTCCTTGCCGAGTGGAAAAGATATTTGTATTAAAGAAGTGTCTGTGCAACTAACTATTTTTTTAGCTTTTAATACAACTGTGTCTAATATATTTATAGCCAATAAATATTGACCTCCGTCAAATGCACGGTCTGAAATAACATAGGAAAGTAGCATTTGTCCTTTTTGATCTTTAAGAATTGCTTTTTCTTCATGCCAGTTTTTTTTATGGCTAAGATTTGTCATGTCGATAGCTTTAGAGTTTTTTTGTCCTAAAACTACAAAGCTAATGAAAGTAAAAAATATGTAAAGATGTCGAGTCAAATTGCTACTAACGGTTTGCAGCTACCAGTAGTTGGCGTTTGGAACACTCAACTGTCTATACCCACAAATGTTTATTTAAAGATACAAATGTTTGCTAGCAAAGCCAAAACAAATTAAAGGTCTGCGAAGCAGGCAATAATTGGCTTTGCGATGACCATGTCCGCGCCAATTACTGGTAGGTGCTGTTAGCTGTTCGTTGTTTGCGTCTTTTGTAATGTCTATTAAAAAAGTCAGAATATTTTGTAAATTAGAACATTTGTTCTATTTTTGTTGAAACTTAAAAAATTAGCAAGATGAAAAGAATAAAAATTTACTACTGGGTCAGCACTGGATTAATGGCACTCTCGCTTTCCCTTTTGTCGTTAATGGCAGTGATGATGCCGCAAGAAGGTGTCAAAATGTTTAACCACTTGGGTTATACAGAAAAACTAATACCACTAATTGTTTTTGCAAGAATGTTGGCAATAATAGCTATAGTGGTTTCTAAATTTCCAAAGTTGAAAGAATGGGCTTATGCAGGATTAGTGTTTGAATTGCTTGGTGCAATTTATTCTCACATTCAAGCTGGTGATGGTTTTGTTGGCTGGATGCCTGCTTTTATCATTCTTTTAATGGTGGTGTTTTCCTATATATTTTATTCTAAAATGAAACTGAATGAACACAAAGGATAAAATCGTTGCAAGTGCAGTAGGACTTTTTAACTCAAAAGGTATTTCTGATATTGCAATTCGAGATATTGCCGATGCTGTCGGAATTAGTTCCGGAAATTTCGCTTACCATTTTAAAAACAAAGAGGCTCTTTTAGAATACTTCTATCAACATATGTACGATGAAGTAACTATAGATACCGATTTTTCAGGTAATGATGGTTTTGAGAATTTCAATACAATGCTAATTCAAATAACAGATTTCATGACCAAGTACAGCTTCTTTTATACCGACATTGCTGAAATTTTCAGATTATGCCCTATTATAAAGAAAGATTATGCTTCTAAATATGAAAGTCGGAAAGAGATTTATAAAAAAATTCTCCAGCATTTTGTGGGTATTGAATTATTGCAAAATTCTACGAAACCTGAATTACTAAACTCCATGACTCATACAATTTGGTTTACAATGACCTTTTGGCAAGCACAAAAAAAAGTGCTTCCAAATAACTTTAAGGAAGTACAACCCTATTTTGTAATAAAGCAAATATGGCAAATCCTTCTCCCATATATGACCACAAAGGGTTCAAATCAATTTAAGAAAATCAGAAATGAAAAATAGATTTATTTCAATAGGTCTTTTAACTGCAACCCTATTTAGTGGTTGTTTAATTAATAAAAATTTAAAATCAAAAAATATGTCACAAAGAAAATATCATCAATTAGTTATCCTTTGGATAACTGATTCTGTTAAGTTTCAGAGTTATCTTGGTCAAATGGCACCTATAGTAACAAAATATGGTGGTGCTTTGGATAAAAGTTTTACCCCAATAGAGTTTTGGGCTGATGGTCTTGAAAAACCTCAAGTAATAAACCTTGTCCATTATGATAGTAAGGAGTCATTTGAAAATTTTAAGTCCGACCCCGATTTCAAAAAAATTGTCCATTTACGGGATGAGTCCACAAAAATTATTTCCTTTGAAGGATATTTGGATATTGAAAATGTACAAAAGGGGAATGAAAATTTGAGAGAATACAATATTGAAATTGTAAGTTTTAAGAAAGAGTCTTTTTATGAGAAATACGAGAAGATTGGCGAGGGCAAAATGAAGGAATATGGATTGGAATTAGAATATAAAATGCAACCTGAGCAAAATTCAACTAACACTTTCAAACCCGACCTTATGAAAATATCGTATTTCCCATCTGTAGAGCAAAAAAAGTTATTTGAGAACGATTCAATGCACAAAGTAATAGAGCATGAACTTTATCCGAATGCTGTTGATAAAGTAATTTGGATTTCTGCCAAGTTTCTTCGGTAGGTGGTTTCTTTACAATGACCGCTAACGTTTTGCAGCCTTGCGTACGTTTTTGCTAAGTCCAAGTTAAGCATTTGAGCGCTAACGCGCAAAAATGACGCAAGACTGCTGTTAGCGGTTAGGTTTGCGCACACAGTTGCGCCTCGCTACGTGTCTGCTTTTAAATTGAAGTTTTTAGAAGAGCGTCAACAGATAAGTCCTCGTCGAGAAGTGGCCAATGAATACCATAACCAGAAGGGGAAACTTTAAAGAACTGTCGTTGAAACTCATTAGCAGCTTTTAGTTTGGAAGAAACTTTGTCGAGCATAACTTTAATAAGTTTACCGTCAATTGTTAAGCTCATTGAGTCCTTGTCGAAGGCAATGTTTTGTATGGTATGAGTTGCGATCATGACTTATTTTTTAAAGTAGTTATTCCAGGAATCAACAATTAGGTCGAAATGCTGGTAAATTATTTTCTTTATTTCTCTTGTCGCCGCTGGTGTCATATTGTAAGCAAAAGCTTCTTTGATTTCAACTTGGTCAACTAAAAGCCAGAACTTACATTCCATGTCACCTTTTTCCGCGTGAATATGAATTGGTTCAGAACCTTCATTAGAATAGAAGAAAAGTCTCCAACCAAATATAACAAGCACCGTAGGCATACTTAACAAAGATACAAAATTTGTCTGAGGATTTCAAGAGCCGAAAATTGTCTAAATACCAAGCATTTTAACTGTCGAAATGTCCGTCCGCAAACTTACCGCTAACGTTTTGCAGCTACAAGAAGTTGGCGATTTCGGAGACGAAAACTGTCTGCCAGCACTGAATTTGATACGAAGCACAAAGCTTCATTTAACCACTGAACCGCCAATTTCTTGTAGGTGCTGTTATGTGTAGGCTTTCTTCTCATTTGTCTGTTAGTCGTCTTAATATTTTAGTAAAAAAGCTTTCGTTTTCTTTTACTTCTTTTTCTGTCACCGTTACAAATTCAAAAGGTCCAAGTTGTCTAATTTTTACATTCTTGTCAATTGTCATTTCATTAGTCACAAGGTCAAACTCAAAGCCAACATTTAAGTCTTGTTGAAATTGATAAGAATATAAATGTCCGATTGCTTTTTGGTCTTTTTGCTCTGTGAAATATATTCCGTCCACCGTAAAGTCTGGGTCGTAACGTTTAATTAGATTTCTGTTGTCAAAAATGTAAATGCAATAACAAGCACCAACTAAAAAGTATTCGGGATTTGTCGTGTGAATTACGCTTTCAAGAACAGGAATGTCATCCATTTCATGTAACAACTCTCTTGTTGAAATGTCGATTAAATAACCTTGTCCGCCAGCCACAATAAAAGCTGTCTCGTTGGCATTGTCAGTTAATACTTTGTCGAAAGTTTGGTAAGGTCGAGGAAAACAACCAACCCACTCTTGAAAATTGTTGTCCATAAACTTTACCCAAAGTCGAGAATTGAAAGTCTGTCCAAAGTGTTTTTCTGGATAGTCTCCCGATGGCGGTGTTTGGTTTAAAATTTCTGCACTCATTTCTTGTCGTGTTGTCGGTCTTTAAGCTTACACATAACGTTTTGCAGATTTGCGATGGGCGGGCTTTTCAGCACAAATGTTGATGCGGAGCACAAAACTGTCGGCTACCACAAAACTGTCTGCGGAGCACGAAACCCCGCCTATTGCAAATGTGCTGTTAGCGGTTCGTTCTTCTTCTTTCGTCATTGTCTGCTTGAGTTTAAGTGGTCGTTAAGAATAGTAAGTAACTCGTCAAACTTTATTTGAAGTGAATTTGAAGTTATGCTCAATGGTGTCCCATACATATTGAAATTCATTTGCATCATTTTCCTTTTAAAACCACTTGTCTGTTTGTCAATGTAGTCCTGCGGATTTTTTACTTGAAGCATAATAAGTTTTTGTCGGTGGATTTCAATAACTGAAATATTTTCAATGTCGCTCCACAATATTTGTCCAGCCGAAACTCCGCTTGAGTTGTCTGTCAGCCCAATGTTATCAACGATAAGTCCTGGTTTGTTGTCTGGAAGTTTGCGAGCTATATAAACAGCACAAAGTCCAAAGAATAGAATTGAAGCTATGCCTGTCACTAAAATAACTGTCGGGTTGCCAAAAAATGGATTGCTAATTGTCGGTGGATTTATTACGAACCAAAGTCCAGCCGCAACGAAAGCAATTGAACCAATTAACATTAGTATTAATTTTTTCTTGCTTAATGGTATTTCAATTTGTCCTGTCGTGTTTGTCATTTTGTTACAATTTTGTTTTTTATTCTATGTCATTTTAGTGTTGCACTGTCGTCTTAGAATGACCGCTAACGTTTTGCAGCTACCATTAGTTGGCATTTGGAACACTCAACTGTCTACAACCACAAATGTTTATTTAAAGATACAAATGTTTGTTAGCAAAGCCAAAACAAATTAAAAGTCTGCGAAGCAGGCAATAAATGGCTTTGCGGTGACCACGTCTGCGCCAATTACTGGTAGGTGCTGTTAGGCCACGTTTTTGTCAATTATTTTTTTTAATTGATTTTTTAATGTCGAATTATTGGCAGAGATGTTTATACCTCGTCCTAAAATATTACTAGGATAACCATAGAATTTAGGGAGAAATAATTTAGTTAATTCCTTACCAATTGAATATTCTCTTTCTTGTAATTCAGTTTCAATCCAATCTCTTGTTGCGCCAAGTATAATGTCAGTTAATTGTAATAGATTTGAATGATTACAACGGGCAAAGTATAAAGTTTGATCAAAACCAATTTTTGATAATGGTCCGCAATAATATGCTTGACCGTCCGAATTTTTGCCTTTGTTGTAAGCGAAAAAATATTCCTTATCAAAAGGCTTTGAAAAATTTCCTTCAGGCCAATCAAGAATGACTTGAGTGTATTCTAATTCATTATCGTCAACGTAAAGTCCAACCCGCATTAATGCGTTTGAAAATAAATATGACGACAAATCCTGTTTGATTGTTTTTTGTTCTTTCTTGTCTGCTTGAAAATTTTCGATGCACGAAATAAATATTTTATAATCAAAATTGAGTGATTCTTGAATTATTCTTTTGCGCCAGATATTAGATTCTTCTAATAGTTTTTCATAATCTTTTTGCTTTTCAAATCTATCATAAACTTCTTTTAGGTCTTTCAAATTATATTTTAATGGCATGTCTTGGCCAGTATATGTTTTTTTTACAGACTTCATTATATTACTTAACTCAATTTCGTCCTCACGGGAAATTAAAATACCACCGAACAAGAATACAGGTCTTTTTGAGTCAGTATGATTTTTTTTTAGCGAGGTGTCGTCTGCATACCACTTATACATATGTCTTGTTTTAAAATGAGGCCTAACGTTTTGCAGCTACTTGCAGTTTTTTGCTAAGTCCAAGTTATGCATTTGAGCGCTAAACCGCAAAAAATTGCAAGTAGGTGCTGTTAGGGGTATGGTGGCGGCACACAGATGCGTCTTGTTAAAGTGTCCGCTATTTAATTTCTTCCCAAATGTCGGAGAGGTTAACTTCTACAGGCTTTTGACCGTCATAAAAAACGTTTGCTACCGCGAGAAATTTCGGAGAACCATTTGTCAACGAATTAAGTCCGCCGATAATATCATCGTAAACTTCTTTTCTAAAGTCTAGGTCGAGACCCCAAAATATTCTCGAAGTCAGAAACATTGTAAAAGGAAACGAAACTCGTAGAACTCTTGTGTCTTTTGGGCTTGTCTGTCGAAGAATTTCTTGAGCCGTGTTTATTGGAGAAACCAGCATGTTTGTTCTCCATGTGCTTTCGTCAGGGAATTTGAGATTTACCTGAGTTGCACTGCTTAGATAAAACAAAAGATGTGAATACGGAGCGTTAGACTTAATTCTTTGCAACTGTTCTATGTCAATAGAATCAAAGTTTCCGGAATTGTATATTCTTTTTGCTTCTATTGTCGCCACACCTCTGAGAACTTCGCCGCTCGAAAACTGAATGTTCACGATAATCGCTATGTCGCCATATTTACTTTCTTGTGTCCCGCGATTCTTAAATGATTGCCAATTGATCATTTTTGTCCAGCCGTCGAAATGAATAACACGGTTGCTGAAGATATTGCGCAATTCTCTCATCAACGAGAATGTTATATGATTTTCGTCCCATTCAGTAGGATATGCGTCGGTACATATTTTATTAAATGTATTTTCTAAATGTGTAACTGTTCGAAACATATATTTGTTTTTGTGTTAAATTTCTGTCAAATTATCTTTGAGAATGTCAAAGCGAAATTTACCGTCAACTGAGTCAACGCCCCAAGGCTGTTCGGTGTCAACCGTAACAATTATGCGACCTTTTTGGTCAGTCTGCTCGGTAAGGTGTCTGCATGCGATGACACCGTCTCTGGGATAGATGCTTTTTTCGTCAAGAATCTCCAATGTCATAACAGGAACTTTTTCGTGAACAATATGTTCGATGTCCCAAGCGTCTTTGAATTTACATTCAACGAAGCCTGGATTGTCCGAGCTAATGAACCGAGTTATTTTAGTCCTTATTGCGAGCATTTTTTTCTTACGGAAGTCAGTCCGACACTTACCCCTAACGTTTTCAGGCCTTGCGCCGTTTTTTGCTTGTCCAAGTTATGCATTTGAGCGTTAACACGCAAAAAATGGAGCAAGACCTGTGTTATAGCCAGTAAGCGCCACACAGTTTTTCTGTCGGTGTCCGCTTATTTAACTGGGTCGGAGCGTTTGAAAACAAGGGTGTCAAAACTTCGACTCAGTAGCATTTTAAATTCATTGTCGTTTAAATAAGTGATCAACGAGTTTGATTCAGGAATACAACCTCTTGCAAAATCAATTGCATTCGGTCTTGTTGTCCAACGATAATATTCGGAAGAGTCCTTGTGAGGATAGAAATAAAAATTCGCTTCTCCGTTTTTGTCAAGATGAAGCTTGTGTATGTTTCTCCAAGTCGAATTGTTTGGAAGATGAAACCGAACGTCTGTCGGGCTTGTCAATTGCCACCAACCAGCTAAGCGTCGGATTAACGAATCACTCTTTAGATAGTCGGAGAGATTTTTGTTATAATCCCATTCATCGAATTTATATATTCTTGCAATGTTGTGAACGAAGAAGTCTTTGCCCGAAAGATTTTTTATTCGGAGTGTAGAAGAGTCCTTAGCAGTTACAATATATTTTAATTGATTTTGCTTAAACACCGAATCATTTCTAATAGTCAAACAACTGTCGATGAGCATAGGGCAGATGTCACGACAGATTCTCCACCAGTTGGAATTGATAAAATAAATGTAGTCCGTCTTGTAGTAATTTTTAAGTCCGACGACTGAGTCGATACGCCATTCACCATTTTTATTGTCGAGACGAAATGTCGTGCCCTTTTTTTGTCCGCAGGAAGTCATTAAGAAGACGAGAATTGTCAAAGGAAATATGAGTCTTTTTAATGTCATGATGTCTGTCCGCGCTTATTGGCTATAACGTTTTGTGAATTTGCCCAGTGCGGCTTTCGAAGCATCACCTGTCTATACCCACAAATGTTTATTTAAAGATACAATGGTTTTTAGCGAGCCGCAAATAAAATTTCCCGAAGGGGCAACTAATTTTGCGCGCGAGCGATGACCGAGTCCGCCGCATTGGGTGAATTTGCTGTTAGCTGCTGTTATTTTATTCCGTAACCTAATGAAATTAGTCCAACAAGTCCTGATTGATTAATGTTTGTCAAGGCGGAAGCATTCGATGATTTTTTCCATAATGTTTTCGAGACGTCATATTCATAGTCTATGACTACTGACAATGATAGTTTTCTGGTCAGCATTATTTTTGGTTGAATACTTAGCTTTGGTGCAAAAAATGGATTCACAGGCTGTGAGCCGTCAGCCATATTTAATTTAAGTCGACCTGTATTAAACCCCAGGTAAATTGGCAAACTAAATCGTCGGTTACGCGTACTAAACATTTTTCCGATACCGAAATTGTATGAAAACCCTTTTATTTTTGAAGAATTGGTGTCTGCAACTGTGATACTACTTTTTTGATATGTGTATAATGACATTTGGAAAACAACGTGTCCACGAGGGTTGTACATAAAGTCATAGTCTGATATACCAAAACCCAAAATTGTAATGGGAGAATTTAAGTCGATATTATTAGTATTATTTAATTGATTATAAAACGAATTCTTAAATGATTTAAATCCATAATAGATGTCCATTGTTAAGTAGGAATATCTTTTTGGCAAGTTTAGCAAAGAGTCAATTTTTGGATCTGTCGACAGTGGTTTTTTGACTTTTATTTTATCGGTCTGTCCGCTAAGAACAGAATAAAGGAAGATAAAAAGGAGCAGTTGTATATTTGTTTTCAAGTCGTTTTATTTAAAATTTGTCATTATAACGATAAAGTCTGAAAAGGTTACAGTCGGTTCGTCATAATTGCAGCTAACGTTTTGCAGCTACCAGCCGTGCGGATTTCGAAGCATCAACTGTCTATACCGACAAAAGGTTGTTTAAAGATACAAATGTTTTTTAGTGAGGGCAAATGAAAATTATTTTGCGCTTCAGCGCGCCTTAGATTGCCCGAACGATGACCGAGTCTGCCCGCATGGCTGGTAGGTGCTGTTATAGGTTGCCAGCCACACAAAGTTTGATTATGCGTGTCTGCTTAATACCCTTTTTAGGTCGCTACGAGTTGTCCAAAGTGTAATTATAGCAGGAAGAGGAAGTCTGTTTTGATCTTTAATTACAGTAAATAAAACTTCATTGTCTAGAGGTATGATGAAATAATTATAAGTACCTATAAAAGTTGAGCTGTCCGAGTAGCTTGCCATGTCTTTTGAGCTATTCCAACTTCTATATTTAAGTCGTGTGAAGTAGTCGTCAATTAGTTGTCGAGATTTGTCTTTAGGTAAATTCGTTTTGATTTTAAACAGCTTTTTTTCTGTCAGTTTGCGGAATACCACATATGAGAAAATTATGATGGCAATAATTTTTAGTATTAAGTATGTATAGTCAACCGAAACAGTCTTGTCGTGAAGTTGTCTATTTATTGAGAATATAAAAATGCCAACTAAAAATGAAAAAAATAAAATAATAATTAATGCGTTTGCGATATTTAAAAAGCTGTCTTTATACCGCAAGCTACCCGTCAAAATACTTTTTTTAGTGTCGATATGTGAATAGTCTCTTTCCAAGTTGTCAGTTTTATCGTCGTCTGGCTGGTTACCTATAACGTTTTGCAAGCAGGCCCAGTTTGCAGTTTGGAACACTTGTCTACCGAAATGTTTGTTTAAAGATACCAATGTTTATTGCTTTTGCAAAAATGAAAAACTTGTCTGCCGAAACTTTTTGCAAAAGCTATTACCTTGTCTGCGCAAATTGGGCTTGCTTGCTGTTAGCAGTAGTGCTTCTTCCCGTCCACTAAAACACAAAAGCAGAAAAGATATTTCACCTTTCTGCTTAAATTTTGTAAGTTTAAATAATTACTTTCTTTCTAGTGGAACTTGTAAGTTTGTTGGCCTGTTTTCTGGCTTATCAAATCCTTTTCCGTCAACGTGTTTACTTCCCATAAACAACATATTGTTGTAAATGTAAATCAAATCGTAATCTCCAACTGTTTCACCTTCCTTAATACCAAACAATGGAAATTCTTTTCCTTTAATGTCTTGCATTTTATTAGTTTCCCATTTGTTTAGTCCTTTTGCAGGTGCTTGGTTCAATTGGTCTGCAAACATTGGGTGTAAAGGTGTTACTTCAAATGCTTCGTCCAAAATGTAGTCAATTTCAAAAGCACCTTTTGCAATTTGGTGTTCTTTACCCCAAACCGTATGTCCTTTGAATGTGAATTGAACCAATGGTATTTGCCCGAATGGGTCGGCTGAACTAATAATTGTTCCTTCAAATCGGTCGTTTGGTAAATATTTGAAAATTCGTTTAACATAAAATGGTTCAATTTTTCCTGTTCCTAAACGGTCTTCAAATGGTCGAAGTTCAGTTGAAAGTGAAGTCCATTCTCCACCTTGAATAAATTGTTTGATTTCTGCGATTGTAGTCATTTCTTTATTTTTTATGATTTACTTTTTGTATATTAAAATTGAATTATTTTACCGATTGATTTATTGCTTAGACCTTCTTTCTCAATAGTTGAAAAATCAATAAAGCCATATTTTCTAGAAACAAAGCTGTTTTGAATTAAATCGATCGCTTGTTGCAATAATATTCCGTTTGCACCTGTAACTTGACCGATTAATTGCACCTTGTTTTTCTTAGCCAATTTGCTAAATTTCCCCATTTATACACAGTTTACCTGGCTTTAATAACCTAAAATAGGCAGGCCGGCTTTAGTTCCTGTTTTAAGCATACATAAAGCCTGGTTAAAGCATACATATTCTATAAACTGCTATCTATTCATCGTAACTGGCAAACACTATCTCTGCCGGTGTTTTTAATATTTTGGGCGCCCGGGCGGGTTGCTACGGGCTCGGCTATGGCCTCGGCCTCCTCGCCACGCAAAGGGCAGGCGTGGCTGTGGTGGCTAAACCCTCCGCATCCCTGGCGCAGCAACAGCCACATGAAAGGTTTAGTTCTTTTGCCCCTCCCCAAAAAATGATAGCGTTAAAATTCAAAATAAAAAAAACCTTCATAAAATAGAAGGTTTTAATGATCGTAACTTTTTATTTGTTTTTAACCAGTAGCGTGTTTATCCTGTTATACTCAATAATAACATCGTAGCTTCCCGGCGCTAATTTTTCCAACTCGCTTTTAAAAATATAATAGTAATCAGCTCCTGTAGATAGTCCATTTCTATCCACCGGCAATAACCAGTCAAGCCCTTTAGTTTGCCTGTAAAAATTAATGGTGGGTTCAAATAACCAGTTAATTTCCATTTTTATTTTTTTAGGATCTGAAACTGTTTTTTTATGAGTTTCAGATAGTATTTGCAACATGTTTTTTGTTTCCATATCAAATCCCCATTCCGAACACGAACGCAGGTCAGCCTTTAATACAAAACCTGTTAAAGAAAATGTTGCAAGACTTATTGCAGCTAAAGGTATGATGTTTTTAAAACGAAGGGTGGTTAAAAATGATAGCAAAAATCCAAAATGAATAATGAATAATGGAAAAAGAAAAAGAGAAAAACGCGAAACCGGGTAATCTGCTTTAAATATAAGGCGCTGCAGTATAATAGCCAGTGATATACATACAAGTAAAAAATTAGAAATTATTAATCCTTTGTAAGTGATAAAAAAAGTTTCATTTTTTTGAATTACCATTTTAATAATAAAAATAAAAGGAAGTAAAACAATGCCTGTAAATAAAATTTGAAGGCAAAGTAAAACAAAGGCCGGAATGTTTGGAGCCTGAAGTGTATAGCGGATCAAACAGCTTACGGTATCTTCGTAAAAGCCATGCTTGCCTCCAAAGTCAAGTCCATTGCCCATAAGAAGCCTTCTTACAGGCTCAAAAAGCACAATTATTACACCTGTAAGCGGTATGATATGTACCTTATTCACGGTTAAAAAATTATAGTTTTTTCCGGAAACTAATTTCGTATCAATAAAAGTAATAATGTTATAGATCAAAAGTAACGATGCGTAAATATCCAGGGCGGTAAAATTACTAAGCACCGCCAGCAACGCGCCTAAATGAAATAAAATAATGTTTTTTGTTCTGTTACTGTAAAACGATTGAATGAAGTGATATAAACTCATCACGGTAAACCCATACGACATGCCGTAGCCCCTGGCCAAACCAAAAAAATCTATCAATGAACTATTTGTACATAAAAGTATAAGAATGGCTATTAAAAGAAACTGATTGCTGTTACGAAGCAATAAGTAACAATAAGTAATATAAACACAAAAAAGTATTAGGTTGGGAGATCTTAACGCTAATTCTGAAGATCCAAACAGTTGCTCAGAATACTTCATAAATAAACTATTAAGAATATGATTGTTTGTATACCAGTTACTGAACGAAATTATGTCCATAAAACTAGTGTGTACATAATTCAGGTAGGTAAAACTCTCATCAATGGTAAATGAAGATGCGCAGGCTTTAGTTGCTATATATGCAAATACAAAAATGCCAAGTGCAATAACAACGATCTTTGAATAATTGAATTTTAGATTTTGAGTTGGCTGTAATGGCGACTTTTCCTGCATCAAAAATAAAATAGCTTACTGTTTTACAACGGAATATTTCCGTGTTTCTTCTTAGGCAATTTATCTACTTTATTCTCTAACATCTTAAAGGCCTTAATAAGCTTTAAACGCGTTTCTTTCGGTTCAATTACTTCATCAATAAAGCCGCGTTCAGCCGCACGGTAAGGGTTGGCAAACATGTTTTTATATTCTGTTTCTTTCTCCAGCCATTTGGCGTCTTTATCTTTTGCAGTTGAGATCTCATTCTTAAAAATAATTTCTGCCGCGCCTTTGGCACCCATTACCGCAATTTCCGCGCTTGGCCATGCAAAGTTCATATCGGCACCAATGTGTTTACTGTTCATTACATCGTAAGCGCCACCGTAAGCTTTACGGGTTATCACCGTAATTCTCGGAACCGTTGCCTCGCTAAAGGCATATAATAATTTTGCACCGTTTGTAATAATGGCATTCCACTCCTGGTCAGTACCCGGTAAAAAGCCCGGTACATCTTCAAACACTAATAATGGAATATTAAAGCTATCGCAAAAACGTACAAAACGTGCGGCCTTGGTACTTGAGTGAATATCCAGTACACCGGCTAATACAGCGGGCTGGTTGGCAACAATACCAATGCTTCTGCCGGCAAGGCGCGCAAAACCAACTACAATATTTTCGGCAAATAATTTATGCACCTCAAAAAAACTGCCATCATCAATTACTTTTTCAATCACCTCGCGTATATCGTAGGGTTGATTGGCATTGCTGGGGATAATATCATTTAATTCATCTCTTAACTCATTACCCATCTCATAGGGCAGGGCAGGGGCATCTTCTTCGCAATTTTGCGGTACGTAACTTAATAATTGTTTTAAATAATTAATGGCCTCCACTTCATTAGCACATGCAAAATGGGTAACACCGCTTTTTGTAGCATGTGTCATAGCGCCACCAAGTTCTTCACTGGTTACTTCTTCATGCGTTACTGTTTTTACAACGTTTGGGCCTGTAACAAACATGTAACTTGTATTCTCAACCATTAAAATAAAATCGGTAATGGCCGGACTGTAAACCGCGCCACCGGCGCAAGGGCCCATTATAGCGCTTAGCTGCGGTATAACACCACTACTGCGCACATTACGGTAAAATATATCGGCATAACCGCCTAAAGAAACCACACCTTCCTGTATACGCGCGCCACCGCTATCATTCAGGCCAATAATGGGTGCACCATTCTTCATGGCAAGATCCATTACCTTCACAATTTTTTCGGCATGCGTTTCACTTAAGCTGCCACCAAACACAGTAAAATCCTGCGAGAATACATAGGTCAATCGTCCGTTAATATTTCCGTAACCGGTAACAACACCATCTCCCAAATATTTTTCCTTATCCAAACCAAAATCATTGCTACGGTGTTGCACCAACATACCTATCTCTTCAAACGTACCTTCATCCATTAAAAAATGAATACGCTCACGCGCTGTTAACTTTCCTTTTTTATGTTGCGCGTCAATACGTTTTTGTCCACCGCCTAAAAGTGCTTCGGCCTTTTTTTGTTCTAATATTTTTATTTTATCGTTCATAATTTTTTCAATAAATTATTTTACTTCTTCATCAATACTATTCTTGCGCAATTCAACCGGATTGCGTTTTTTGCGGAATTTTAAATTTAATAATTCTACACCAAAACTAAAGGCCATTGCAAAATAAATATAACCTTTTGGTATGTGTACTTTTTCGATATGAATGCCTTCAACAACTAACAGAACGGCTATTAATACAAGAAATGAAAGTGCTAGTATTTTAAACGTTGGGTGTTTTTCAATAAAGGCAGATATCTTTGGCGCGTAAAAGAACATCACACACATGCTTATTACAACCGCTATCGACATAATGAAAATATCTTTTGCCATACCTATAGCTGTAATAATTCCATCAACACTAAATACAATATCAATTAAAAGTATTTGTGCCATAATGGCCCTGAAACCTTTTTTTAAATTTTGTTTTGCTTCATCGCCTTCTTCATTGGCGCCTTCTAATTTATTGTGAATTTCAAGTGTACTGTTCACTAATAAAAACAAACCGCCGGCAAGCATAATAATATCTTTTAATGCAACGCCGTGTTCAAAAAGTGTAAAGAGTATCTTCTCGCCGCTTATTAAATAAAACATGGTAAACAAAAGCGTAATACGCATAATTATACCAACGGTCATCCAGATTAAGCTGGCGCGTTTGGTTTGCTCTTTAGGCAAGCGGCCCATTACTATAGAAACGAAAATAACGTTATCTATCCCTAACAGTATTTCCATTACTGTTAAGCTTAACAGGCTCAATAATCCTTCAACCGAAAAAAGATGATCTAACATAAGGCGTAAAGATATATTTTATATATAATCAGCTGCAAAATTGTGAATATTTATTGGGAAAATGCTTTAAAAAGGATAAAAGACAAATGATCAAGGACTAAAAACTAACGACTTACGTCTCACGTCTCACGACTTATGACTAACGACTGTTTTTAATCCGTAAAAGAAACCTTCACATTAAAATCGGGCCCGCCACCGCGCAATTGTGTCCATTTACTAAAGGCAGCAGCTTTTACAAAAGATGGTGAGTCGTAAGATCCGGCATAACAAAATTTAGTGATCTCCATTTCGTCCATCAAACATTCAAGACTCACATAAAAATCTTTTGATGTATAGACAGCATAATCTTTTATATTCAACACAAATTCGCCTTGCTTTTGGCCAACCTTAAAAATAATAGGCTTTTTCATAAATGGGCGTGTAGATGGGTATTGCCATTTGGTATCTGCCGCTTCGTAAAACATAAGCCTAAAGGTCAGCGAATCGGCATATTTATTTTGAATGATATAAAAGCTAAAGGTTTCCATCAAAACCTCCCTGCCATCTTTGTTGTTGATCTTTAAGGCAGATTCTGAACCCTTCCAGTTGTTGGTGTTCTTTACAAAACCGCTGCAGTTGTTTTTAGAATATTTGGTAGTGCCTAAAGTTTTGTATTTTATTTTTTTTGATTTAACCACCACTTCGGCTAATTGTGTGGGTAAAGCCTCAAGACTGATTTTTTTGTTAACTTCTTTTATAAGATCTTGGGCGTAAAAAACCTGCGGTTTATAACCAATAGCGTACACCTTAAGGGTGTCTTTTTTTTGATCTTCGGCTAAAATTAATTCAAAAACCCCACTCTCATCGCTTAAAGTGCCAACCTGCTTGCCAACAATACCAATACTTGCAAAGGAAATGGGCTTGTTTGTGGTTTTATCAAAAATAACACCACTTATTTTTTGCTGGGCTAATAAACCACTGGTTATCGTTAAAAAAAGAAGTAAATATTTCACAACGCTAAACTACTAAAGAGATGGTAATAATTTAGTATTTTTGCAGCCTTATTATTAGAGAGTTCCAAATAAAATGATTTCAGCAAGTAATGTGAGTTTGCAATATGGCAAACGGGTTTTGTTCGACGAGGTAAATGTAAATTTTACGCCGGGCAATTGTTATGGTATTATTGGCGCCAATGGCGCCGGTAAATCTACTTTTATGAAAATTTTGAGTGGCGAAATAGAGCCAACAAAAGGCAGGGTAAATATTTTACCCGGCATGCGTATGAGTACCTTAAAACAAAATCACTTTGAGTATAATGATTTTACGGTTTTAGATACCGTTATGATGGGCAACAAACGTTTGTACCAGCTCATAAAAGAAAAAGATGCTATTTATGCCAAGCCTGATTTTAGCGATGCTGATGGTATAAAAGCAAGCGAGCTGGAAGCGGAGTTTGCAGAAATGAACGGTTGGAATGCAGATAGCGAAGCGGCTGAAATGCTTACCAATATGGGCGTACCACCTGCCATGCATACACGCTTGGTTTCAGAGCTAACCGGTAAAGAAAAAGTAAAAACATTATTGGCACAGGCTTTATTTGGCAATCCTGATATTTTATTGTTAGATGAGCCTACCAATGATCTGGATGTGGATACCATCAGCTGGCTTGAGAATTTTTTGGCCGATTTTATGAATACGGTAATTGTGATCAGCCACGATCGTCACTTTTTAGATGCGGTGTGTACGAACATTTGTGATATTGATTATAATAAATTAAGCACATATACAGGTAACTATAGTTTTTGGTATCACATGAGCCAATTGCAATTAAAACAACGCAGCGATCAGAATAAAAAAATTGAAGATAAACGCGCCGAGCTCCAGGAATTTGTTCGTCGCTTTAGTGCGAATGCAAGCAAGAGTAGCCAGGCAACCAGCCGTAAAAAATTATTAGAGAAGTTAACAGTAGATGAAATTCCTGCAAGTACACGTAAATATCCGGGTATTATTTTCAGGCAGGAACGTGAAGCAGGTGATCAGTTGTTATTGATCGAGAATTTAAGTAAATCAAACCAGGATGGCGTGGTTTATAAAGATGTAAATATCAATATTCGAAAAGGAGATAAAGTTGCCTTCATTAGTAAGAACCAGTTAGCCGTATCAAGCTTATTTGCAGCTTTGGCAGATGAGGATACTGATTTTAAAGGGAAATTTACATTTGGTACTACCATTTACAAAGCGTATTTGCCAAATGATAATCATAAATATTTCCAGGATGGAAGTTTGAACTTAATCGACTGGTTACGCCAGTTCAGCAAGGATAAAGATGAAACTTACATTCGCGGATTTTTAGGCAAGATGTTATTTAGCGGTGAAGAAGTATTAAAAAAATGTAATGTATTAAGTGGAGGAGAAAAAGTACGTTGTATGACCAGTCGTATGATGTTATTGAATCCTAATTTTTTAATATTGGATGAACCAACCAATCACCTGGATCTTGAAAGTATTATTGCTTATAACGATGCGTTAAAGGATTATGCCGGTACTATTTTATTTACCAGTCACGATCACCAGTTAATGCAAACCGTAGCTAACCGGATAATTGAATTAACGCCAAAAGGTATTATTGATAAGTCTTGTACTTATGATGAGTATTTAGAGAATCCTTCTATTAAAGAACAACGCGCAAAAATGTATTCTTAATTGCTAGCTCCCTTCTCCTTGGGAGAAGGGCTGGGGATGAGGCTTTAAACATACATAATGAAAACATCTAACATAACGCATTTAAGTAAGGATAAGGCCTTAAAAAAAGTTATAAAGCAGGTTGGTATAATTAAAAATAATAAACGCGAAGATCTTTTTGTGGCTCTGCTTAGAGCCATTGTTGGTCAGCAGCTTTCAGTAAAGGCCGCGGATACCATTTGGGGCCGTTTTGAAGGTTTGTTTAAAGATGGCGTTCCCACGGCTAAAGCTATTTTAAAGTTAAAAGACGACAAGCTGCGAAGCGTTGGTCTGTCGTATCAAAAAGCGTCGTATTTAAAAAATATTGCTACTTTCTCCATCGAACAAACATTAGATCATAAATTACTGAAAAAGAAAACCGACGATGAGTTGGTTGAATATTTAGTGCAGATTAAAGGTGTTGGCAGGTGGACGGTTGAAATGCTGTTAATGTTTAACCTTAACAGGCAAGATGTTTTTCCTAAAGACGATCTCGGCATTCAAAACGGAATGAAAAAATTATACAACCTTACTTCCGAAAAGAAAGCACTTTTAAAAGAAATGGAAGAGATCGCCGAAGCCTGGCGTCCGCACAGGACTTTAGCCTGCCGCTATATTTGGCGTTATAAGGATACTAAGTAAAAAATTAAACTACATCTTTTTTACACCAGCCACTAATTACACCAATTTCACTAAACGATTTATTCTAAATAATTTAGTGTTTAGTGGAATAATTGTGCATAGCAATATGAAGTAATTTGTGAAATTAGTGCAATTGGTGGCTGTTTTTTCAATAGTATTTGTTTGCTCAAAAACAAAAAAAGTCATCCTTATTAAGAATGACTTTCAAGTCCTTCTCCTTTGGAGAAGGGTTTAGGATGAGGCTTATTGTTACGATTTCATCTTTGTAAACTTCTCAGCCATTTTTACAGCCTCATATAAATTTACCAAACCACCGTTTTTACCAAGCGAGCTAAATTTAACCATTTCATCTTTTGAACCCGGCTTAATTACTTTTTCGCTTTTATAAGTTTTAATACTGCTCTTAATTAAGATCTTTTTAATTTGTTGCGGTGTAAGAGTAGGGTAGTACGATTTTAAAACCGCTGCAACACCACAAGCTACAGGCGTTGCCATACTTGTGCCACTGGCGTCTTTATACCCACCTTCAGGTACGGTTGAATAAATATCTACTCCCGGTGCAAAAGCATCAACTGTTTTTTTGCCGTAATTAGAAAATGGAGCAACTATTTTATCTCCCGGTTTCCAGTTTAAAGCACCTATATCCATAAAATTTGAAGCTTCTTTACCATTCTCAAATTTTTTGCAAGGGTAATGCGTTACTTCGTCAATATCGGTATTGTCGTTACCTGCAGCGTGCATCAATAATACACCTTTGCTTTCTGCATATTTTACTGCATCATCCACTACTTTTTTATCCCAGCTGTATTTTTTACCAAAGCTCATATTAACAACAGTGCAACCATTGTCTACCGCGTAACGAATAGCATTAGCCACGTCTTTATCGCGCTCATCGCCGTTTGGTACGCAGCGTATAGCCATTATCTTTACATCTGCAGCTACACCATCCATACCAACACCATTATTTCTTTGTGCGCCAATAATACCGGCTACGTGCGTTCCATGAAAACTAGCGGGGCCTTTGCAATCGGGGTTACCGTAATTTTTTTCATAGGAATTGTTGTAATCGTCACCAACAATACTGCGTGGATCGTAATCTAAATTTAAACCCACTTCAACGTAAGGTTTAAAATGATCAAAACCTTCTTTCATTTCATTGGCTACTTCATCAAGATCTTGCGCCTGGCCGCTTTTAAACATAGCAGTAGCAATTAATTTTAGTTGCTTATCGGTTTTTTCCTTAGGCTCGTATTTTGCTAATGCAGCAGCATCTATCTTTTCTAAACCTAATTGTTTTTTTGCATCGTTGTTAATATTTGCAAGTCCTTCGGATAAAAATTTATATTGATTATAAGCGCCTTCAAATTTATCTTTTGCTTTAGTATAATCTTCTTTTACCTGCTGATAAAAGGCATATTCTTTTTTATCTTCTTTACTTGTAAAATCTGCTTCGGTCTTTCCTTCAAATTTTGGCTTCATTTTACGCATCAACCTGGTTACTTCAAGATTATCAGCATCAATATTCTTACCGTCTTTACCTCCAATAAAACTCCAACCGTGAATATCATCAATGTAGCCGTTCTTATCATCATCAACGCCATTACCGGCTATCTCACCCGGGTTGGTCCACATCACATTTTTAAGATCTTCGTGTTCGTAATCAACACCACTATCAATAACACCAACAATAACAGTTGTTGATTTTTTGTCTTTTAATAATTCTTTATATGTTCTTTCAGTACTAACGCCATTCATTTTGTCGTTCGTAGGGTCAAGGTTAAACCAATTGTCAGGGCGTTTTTCCTGTGCGCTAAAAAATAATGCAGAAAGAAGGGCCGCTGATAAAAAAAGTTTTTTCATAGAAATAAGATTAATGTTTAACAAAGATATAATAATGTGGCAGCAATAATTAACCGTTTAACAACATTTTGATAAAATACCCCTAAATGGGGGAGTGAAGGCAGCGTGGTTTCAAGTCTCATCCCCAACCCTTATCCAAAGGAGAAGGGGGGTTAACAGGTTTGATTTCTCTCTCCATTGGAGAGGGGCGGAAGGGTGAGGCTTTAAAACAAAAAACCCTTTCGGTTAGAAAGGGTTTTTAATAATTATTTTAAATTGAAATATTATTTTGTTTCAGCTGTTTTTGTTTCAGCAGTTGCTCCTGTTTTCTTTTTGCAGCAAGATTTTTCATCTTTAGCGCAACCTTCTTTTTTCTCACCTGCGCAAGATTTGCCTTCACCTTTTTTGCAACATTCTTTTTTTGCTTTTTTATCTTTGTCGTCGCCTAAAGTGTTAGCAACAGCAGCGCTTCCTAAAAAACCTGCGAAAGCAGCCATTAAAAGTATTTTTTTCATGTGTTTAATTTTTTCAAGTTTATAATGTAAATATAGTTCAATTTAATATGCTAAAGTGTTAAAAAAGTTCAATTTAAGCATAAGTTTTAAGCCAGGTCTATTACATCCAATACTACTAATAAAGCAAATAACCAATAAAGGAATATAAAGTGGAGTATTAAATCGATCCAGAAATTTAATGTGATCTTTTTGCCATCATGCAGATATATGGCTATTAAGGCCAATATCGGAAAGATGCACAAAATTATCATTAAAATAAGGTTGGTATCAGCATCTGAAGCTTTTGTTTTATTGGCAAATGGTTTTTTTTCTGAAACCGGTTTAATTGCGGGTTTTGTGGCAATATCTTTTTTATACTTAACCGATGCGGTAACGGATTGGTGCGTTGCTTTATGCGTTATGCTGGCCTTCGTTTTTGACGCTTCGGGTTTATAAAACGTTGCTACAGCGGTTTCTTTAATATCTTCTTCCCCAGTTGCAGGTGATGATAAAGTAGTTTTTTTTACCGGTAAATTTTTTACAACTAAATTTTTATGGTCATTTTCTTTTGTGTTAGAAGTTTTACTTCCTGATGAAGCAAAATAATAACCTTTAGTGTATTTGCGTTTTGAAAGGCTAAATTTATTAGCGCAAGAACTTAAAAAAATAATAGCAAGTAAGGGTAAAATAATTTTGTTTTTCATAGGTTGTTTTTTTTAGTTGGTTAAATTTAAAGTCTTAATTCTTATTTTCAAATTTTATTTTTGAAGATAAGCGGTTATGGCAAAGTGATCGGTAAATGTTTCGTCACTTCTCTTATAATTCAGGCATTTAAAAGCCCTATCATGCAAAATATAATCGATCCTGAATTGTGGCCATTTCCCCGCGTAGGTCTTACCAAAGCCTGTACCTTTTTCAACAAAGGCATCGTTTAATTGCTTAGAAAGCTGCTGGTAACTATAAGAGGCCGGTGTATCGTTAAAATCACCACACAAAATAATTTTGTACCTGCAGGTTTTCATGTGTGTAACAACCATATCTACTTGTTTGGTGCGTTTTACAAAAGCGCGTTTTAACCTTCTTAAAATGCTTTTACTGTTCTCCATTTCATCTTCAGCATCTTTTTCAGAAATAACATCATCTAAAAATTTAGCATCACCTTTGCTAAAGCTGATAGACTGTAAATGAATATTATAAACTCTCACAGTATCTTTATCAATAATAAGATCAGAAAAAATACAAATGTTGTTGGAACGCGTTTTAAAAATGATCTTGCCTTTATTTACGATCGGGTATTTACTAAAGGTGGCAACGCCCCAGTGATCGGTTTCGCGAAGTGTGGTGGTATATTCTGTATGATAATATGGCGCGTTTAACATTGTGGTTAAAGTATCAATATTATTATAACCATTAAACGGGTCTTTACTTTCTGAAGTATAAAATTCCTGCACACATAAAATATCGGTACCGATCTCTGAAAGATTATTTAAGATCCTGTTACGGTTCTCTTTTTGTTTTTTCCAGTTATACAGGTCAAATAACATACTGTTATAAGAAGTTACTTTTATTTGTTTTGCTTCTGATTCTGTTGGAAAGCTTAATTGCACGTACCTGAAAGCCGTTGGAATGCTTATACACAGGGCAATCAGGCCAAAAGTGATAGAAGGTTTAAATTGTACCAGCCAGTATATGATAAATAAAATATTTAAAAGGAATAAGAAGGGATAAGCCAGGCCAAAAAATGCCGGCAACCAAAAAAGCAGGGGTGAAATATATTTAGCTGCTACACCTATTAAAAGACTTACGATAATAAAATAATGCAGCCATAGCATAATTTTATTAAACAAAGATAGCTTCAGTTCTTCGCGCTGCGTGATACGCTCACGCAATTCTTTAATAGATATTTTTCCGAAAACTGATATGGTATTATTATTTTACAGCAGCTAGTGCTTCCTCAATAAATACATAAGAGCTTAAGATCTCAGGCTTACCATCAACAATGGCAACATCGTGTTCAAAATGCGCGCTTGGTTTCCCATCGGCGGTAATTATTGTCCACCCGTCTTTTAATTGTTTAATGTTTTTTGTTCCTAAATTTATCATAGGCTCAATGGCCAATACCATACCTTCTTTTAATTTAGGTCCATCGCCACGTTTGCCATAGTTAGGTACTTCGGGCTCTTCATGTAAATTTTTTCCTAAGCCATGGCCAACCAATTCTCTTACAACGCCAAAGCCGTTTTTTTCGGCATGTTGTTGTATAGCATAGCTAATATCACCAATACGGTTGCCACTTACCATTTGTTCAATACCTAAATATAAACTCTCTTTAGTAACGTCAATTAATTTTTGTAGTTCGGGTCTTATTTCTCCAACCGCAAATGTATAAGCATGATCACCATAGTACCCGTTTTTTTTAACACCGCAATCAACCGAAATAATATCACCTTCAATTAAAGGTTTATTTGTTGGAATGCCATGAACAACAGCTTCGTTAATAGAGATACAAAGTGTTGCAGGAAAAGGGTTGCTTTTATGGCCATAACCTTTAAAGGCTGGCACACCACCATTATCACGGATAAATTCTTCGGCTAATTTATCTAATGCCGCTGGTTCAACACCCGGCTTTACTTCTCTTGCTATAATAGCCAAAGTGCGCGAAACCATTAGCGCCGATTCACGCATCAATTCAATTTCTTCACGTGTTTTTAAAAAGATCATTTTGTGCCGAATATTTTTTTAAAGATTGAAACTTCACTTTTTTTATAATTATGATGCGCATCCGCATTTTTTAACTGGTGCGAAAACTCACCACCTTCTGGATGCAACATTTGCCATACTTCGCTCCAGCCAATAAATCCACCCAAACTTCTATCGTCAATAAACACGTCTGCATTTACTTTTCTCGCAGTTTTTTCGTTTAATTCTTCTTCCGGATAATTTTTATTTACCGCGTAAAATTCAATGCCGTTTTTTTTACAAAACTCAACAGCTTCATCTAATAATGGCCCGGTACGAATGGTCCATAAAATTAATTTATGACCTTTTTGCTGAAGCGCTTTTAATGTTGCAAAAGCAAAAAGCATTTCTTTGCCAATAGCGGGGTGTTTATGCTCGACAATGGTGCCGTCAAAATCAACGGCTATTACTTTACTATCTGCATTTAAAAATTGTTGCGCCATTTATAGGTTTTTTGCTGAGATTAATTTCAGATCATTATCTAGTTCATACAAACGCGGTTGACCTGTGCCAATTTCAAATTCAAGAATTTGCGCGGGCGTCATGTTTTCCAGATACATAATTAATGCGCGTAAACTATTACCATGCGCTGCAATAACAACATTCTTTCCGGCTTTTAGTTTAGGAACTATTTCTGATTCAAAATAAGGGATCACACGAGCGGCTGTATCCTTTAAGCTTTCGCCGTTTGGAGGTGGAACATCAAAGCTTCTGCGCCATATCTTAACCTGCTCAGGACCATATTTTTTCTCTGTTTCGGTTTTATCCAAACCTTGCAGGTCGCCATACATGCGCTCATTTAAGGCTTTATTAAAAATAGGGATAAGAGGAGGGTGGCCTGCTGTTTCCAGGGCATAAGCCAAAGTGTTTTGCGCGCGTTTTAATGCAGATGCGTAAGCATAATCAAAACGATACCCCTTTATTTTTGTGCCGGCATTTTTTGCTTCCTCAACTCCTTTTGGAGTCAATTCAACATCTACCCAGCCGGTAAATTTATTTTCTAAATTCCAGGTGCTTTGTCCGTGACGGAATAATACTAATTGTGCCATAATTTTAAAGGCATAAATATACTATAAAAAACGGGCTTTAAGGTTAGGGATTTTTTACTTTTTACCAGCCTGTTGTAAGTAAATGCCGGGCGGCTTTCTCACTACATTTAAGGTATGAAGAGTAGGTGAGGGCGGCCCTGGATCTCACTTGTTCGTTGGTTTCGGTATTTACATAACCGCTAAGGGCATTGTGCAAAGTATAGGCTTCGGGGCACATTAACCCGGTTGTCCATATAACCGGATTTACGTTTGCGCTTTTTAAGTGTTCAGAAAAATAACTTTTGCTATAGCATGCTAAGATGATACAATCACGTTTTTTGGAATCTGTATTTTCGAATGTTTCGCTAAGCTTAAAATCCATTAAGCCATCATGGCCCGAATACGAGATCATTTTTGAATTGCCATAAATGCCCAACGTTATATTTTCAAGCTGAATAGAATCTTTTAATTTGCCTGAACAACTGTTTAAAAAATCCTGCGTACATTTTTTAATGTAGCGGCCATCGTAAGCATCGGCAACCAAATAATAATTTTTTGAAATATGTTTAAATACCAAACGTTCTAATTTAATAGAGTCCAGCTTTAGCGTTTTTACTAATTTCCATTCTTTGCTTTTTTTAAAGAAGGTGCGCACACCATATCCGCAGCCCCAGTAAAGGTTATTATTAAGATCTTGTCCGTTGCCGATTTTGGGTGGAACCGGAACAATGCCCTGGTATTTGTTATCACACAAAGCAACAAAGACATGAATGGTTTTGAAAGCGGGATTTATTGAAGAAGAAGATCTTGTTTTTTTATGATCAGAACTAATTAAAAAAGCAGAAATAAATAAAATGAATATAAGTTGCTTTATCATTTTTTTAAATTATTTTTTTTCACAAACACACCTAAAGCCCAGCCAAGCCGTTGGTTCGGTATAGGGCAGATCTTTTTCTGGACGGCATTCTTCTAGTAAATTTCTCCAACTGCCACCCTTGCTAATGCCTTTTTCGGAAATCATTTCGGCAACATTGCCAAAAATACAAAATACCCCAAACTTATTTTGATAATAAGAGTAAGCCGTTGTAGTAACATCCTGGTAACTGCCATACTCTTCAAAATATTTTCTTGAAGCACTGTCACTCATATACCGGTGATTAAACATTACCTCGCCATTTTTAAAGCCGCCATTTGCAAACATTTCTGTTCCATTACTTATTAATTCCCACTCTTCTTTTGTTGGAAGGCGGTATTCAATATTCAATTCTTTTTTGTTTTTAGCGAAATAAGATTCTTTTACACGTGCTGTTCTCCATTTACAAAATGCAAGTGCTTGTTCGTATGATATACCAACTACAGGATGGTTTTTATAAGCGGGATGGCGGTAATAATATATAACATAAGGTTCATTGTTGGATATTTTTTGTCTCCACACTAAAGTGTCGGGAAGTATTGATAAATATTCTTTTGAGCCGGTTCCATACTTATCTTTTGTCCAGAATTCATATTCACGCCAGGCAAAATTGTCTATCTCTACTTCATCTGCAAAAAGTGTTTCTGTTATTTGCACTGTTCCCGGAGGAATAAATTTCTTCTCTTTTTTAAGGGAGAAGGAAAATGAAAATGCGATAACAATTACAAATAAAAGTAGTTTTTCATTTATCATATTTCTAACGCGGTTTTAAAGTCGGTTAAATTATCTGCGCTTTCGGGTAGTTCGTTCACCATAAATTTATTACTGTCTTTACCGGCAGTAGACTTAAACATATCTTTTGTGCAGATGTACAATTTATTTTGCCTGAATACACAGATAGAATAATCGTTTTGCGGATCGTAATTTATTTTAAAGCCATCGTTAAATGCGATATTGTAAACTGCTTTTGTTTTGTGATCGATCATGTAAATAAGATCTGGATTAATTAAAGTTCCTTTCTCATTCACCACGAACATAGGGGTTACTGTTTTACCGGAAGGCTCACTGTGCGGGCAATCGGAGTTGTAAATGCCAAAAGAAGATACGTTAAAGATACGTGTAGCTTTGGTTTGCATACTCATTGTATTAAAGTTAGTAGCTAATTGATCTTGCTCGTTTTGTTTAAACGCCACCAATAATTTTACACGTTCTTTTGCATAATCGTCTTGTTTCTTTTTAAGATCGGCGAGATATGCTTTTTGTTTGGCTTCCATTTCGGCCATTAAACGTTTTTCTTCGGCATTGCGTTTTTCAACCAACCCTTCGTAATCTTTAAATTTTTGCTGGTATTTTTTTTCGGCTTTTTCAAGATCGCTGCCACTTAAAACAGGATATACGATAAGCTTTTCAACTTGTTTTCGATAGCTGAGCGTGAGAAGATAATTCTTTCCTTTTATTGGACCCTCGCTTACTTTAACATCGCTCCATGTTATTTCATGCATTTCTTTCCGGTAATTATTATTTTCGGATCCAACTTCAAAAATAACATCGTTAAAAGCAGCCAATTCCGGAAATTCGTTATAGCTGCCATCCAGTTTAAAAGTAGGTCTGCCGCTTGCTTTGGCAGGTTTGTTAGGTTCCTTAACTTTTGGAACAGCATCAATTTTTTTAGTATAAACAATTTTTACACTATCAATGCGTTTTGGAATCACTACTTCAATTTGATTTTTTAAATTCTGAAGTTTTGGATTGTTTTCAATATCATTTGGTTTTTCCTGTGCTTTGTTTTGAGTTTTTAAAACACTTAACTTATCGTCTTTTTTAAGATACTGCCAGTTCTTTGCAACGGTATCTAAATAGTATTGATTAAAACGATTTTCCGAATTTGCTGATGCTAATTCAACTTCAACGGTTTTATCTTTTTTAATAAATACAGGTTCGCCATTCTGTGATCCTTTAATATCAAACATTCCGGCGCTTTCCAAATTATATTTTGTGCCGGCGCTGTCGTATCCCATAGGTATTCCTGAAGCAATAATATCTGCCGCATCATGAAACTCACGGTATTCAATAGTTACATCGCCAATAATATCTTTACCTTGTTTATCTACAAATGCGTTTTTTGGCACTTTTATTTTTGATGAAGTAGGGTGCTTAATTTGTCCGCCTTTACTATTATTAATAGTATAAGTAGTATAATTTATTTTTAATTTTTGCGAAGGCTCGCTTATAAAATTCTTTTTTGTTGTGCTATTTTCTTTTTTAGTATCCTGAGTAATTAGTGTTTCATGCGTTTTATTTTGGGTTGTTTCGTTTTTAAATAAAGCTAAATAACTAATGGTACAAATAACGGTGATGCCTGCAATTACGGCCGAGTATCGGACCTTTTTGCTTTTCCACCAGCTTTTATCGTGCCGGGCTTTGTTTAAACTTTGTTGTTTGAATTGTTTTACGAGTTGCTCAAAATTTTGATGCTTTTTAATCTCTTCGTCACTGATCTTTGGTCTGTCTATATTAAATTTTGGTTCCATACTACAATTTTAATTTACTCATCGATTTTTTTAATTTCTCTATGATCCTGTACATTCTAACTTTGGCGTTAACTTCTGTGATATCTAATATATCTGCAATTTCTTTAAATGGTCTTTTTTCAAAAAAACGAAATTCAACCATTTGCATATCTTCTTCATCTAACTCTAATAATAATTTTTTTATGGCAGGAATGTATTCTTCAAAAAATGGCTCTTCGTGTTCTTCACAAATATATTTAAGGTCACCAATATCTGCATTTACAGCGCGCCTGTCTTTTTGCAATCTGAACATCTGCATTAACTCATTATGAGCAATGCGATACAACCAGCTTGCAAAGGGCACGCCTTTAAATTGATAATTTGGCAAATTTGTTAGAGCTTTTAAAAATACCTGGCCGGTAAGGTCAAAGGCAGTGTCTTTATCATCCATACGCTGGTACAGGTAGTTAAAGATCTGCTTGTAGTATTTGTTATAAAGAGGACCGAAGCGCTCAGGATTTTGCTTCGCAGCTTCGATAATTATCAACTCCTCATTAATTTGCTCGTTGGTGTGATGAAAATGTGGGTTAATTGACATAAAAAGCTGTTGTTTTTAAACACTTACTTCTTATAAGTAAAATATCCCCATAGGGTTACGCCAAAATTTCAAATAACTTTATATTTATAATTAAGTAATTGATAATCAGTTACAAAGTTTTTAGTTAAAATGAGTGAAAGGTATTATTTTTTGGGTGAAAGTAGGTTTTGAATGAGTGAATGGGTAAAACTTTACTGAATTACAATTTAGAATAGACCGGTCTTACGTTTTTTTTTTCAATTTTAGTACCACTTATAAAATCGTTAATTATAAATCTTCTTTAGTTATTACTTTTATAAGAATTGATATACAATTTAAATATTAAATGATGAGATATTGGACCTTTTATATTGCTTTTTACCTGTTTTGTTTTAATGCCTTTTCGCAAAATTTCAATTATGATATTCATTCAGAATTCAATAACGCACAGGCTAATATATTACTTCATAATAATAATCTTTACTTTGCGTCAAAGCGTCATCATTCTGGAAGTAGTCAGATATTAGATATTTATTCTTATACAAAAGCAGGAACTTTCAGATTTAAAAAATCTTTTGCACTTTCAGAAGGGCATGATGTAGCAAAATTAATAGTTGCAAATGACGGTAACATTGCATTTTTCGGACAGCATTATGTATGCGATGTTGCTACACAATATCCTTTTTTAATGAAATTGGACACCAGCGGAAATGTGTTGCTTTCTAAAACCTATACAACTTCGCCAATGGTTAATAATACAATAATTGATGGTTGCCAGCTGCCAAACAATAATTATTACTTTATTAGTAATAATAAAATATTTAATGTTGATGCGCTTGGTAATTATATAAGTGTGAAAAACACCTTTGATACATTGGTTTCTATAACTCCATATCACTCAAGCAATTTTATAGTAAATGCAAAGTCTACTAATTTTTATGGACCGAACATAAGGAACTTTGTACTTACTCCAACTTTAGCAATAGCTAGTAATTATACAACTACTAATTATTACACAAAGATCATTCAAAATAAAGGGAGCTATTTTGGCCTTACAAAGCAAGGATTTATTGAAAAACTTGATACAACATTTCATGCAATCGCCGATACTAAAACACTTCAAAATTATTCGTTAGGAAATAAGATCTACGATTTTACATTAACTAATGATACTGTTTACTCGGTTGGTTATAAGAATACGAACATCTCCAGTATGTTCATTCGAACAGATACAAATCTTGTTATGATCAGCAATAATCAAAGCAATTCGCCGCAACATCTGCCAAATAGTATTGTTACCAGTGCCGGTACGACATATATATTGGCTAATAATAATATTTCAGTTATACCGCATATCTCATTAGTTGCTATACCAAAAAACAGCATGTATTCTTTTAATAATGATATTAAGCTTAGTCGTGTTGCTATTGATAGTTCATTTACAATTCACACATATACTTACAGTAATTCGCAGGCATTTGTTGATATTAAATTTAAGGCAACTGTAAAAAATGTAAGTAACATACCGCTTAACTCATTTTATCTTACTGCTAATTTAGGTTCTTTTTCAGGTTTATGTTACAAACGATTGTTTCATAAAAATTATAATGGACTTAATGTTGCGCCCGGAGATTCAATAACTGTTTCCACTGATTCAATAATGGGACTTTTAACTGCATATTTTTTTCCAAACTATATTACGCTTACAAATCTGTGCTTTATTGTTACGTCACCTAATGGCCAAGACGATAATTATTCTATAGATAATATAAATTGCCCCGGAATATCGGTAGGGCCAACAGGTATTTTAGAAAATAAAAGTAATGCAATTGAATTAGTTGTATACCCAAATCCTGCTAATAATAAAATAACAATACTTACAACTGCTGATATTGATGTTGTTAAAGCGCAGGTAATTAATAATATTGGACAAGTTGTAAAAGAAATAAATTTAAATTTTAGTAATAACCGATCTGAACTTATCATCTCAGATCTACCCAATGGAATTTATTCAATAAATTTAAACGGAAATATTGCTAAGCGTTTTATAGTTATGCATTAACAAGCTTATTAAAAACAAAAGGCCACTGATTGCTCAGTAGCCTTTTTTAATGAGAACCTAACCCAAATTCTCATTCGCTTTTTAGTATAGAAACGTGTCCTGTAAGATCGTGTGTCTTGTTAAATACATCCACTACATTTATTTTCCATACGTATGTATCTTGTTTTATAGGATCTTCACTGCCTTTTGTATGTCCATCCCATTTGTTATTAATGTCATCTGATTGAAACAATAAGTGTCCCCAACGATCATAGATCTGAATGCTGAATTTATTGATATTATATCCTTGTGCTGTAAAGCCGTCATTTAAACCATCACCGTTTGGAGTAAAGGTGTTTGGCACATATACCTGCCATGATGGTTTAACTTTAATGAGTTTAGAGGTAGTGTCTTTACAACCATATTGATTCGTTACAACCTGGAAGATCACAGGAACTGCTTTTTCAAGATTTTTAAATGTATAATTAAAATTCTCAACACCAAAGCTCGAACCATCATTAATATAATAACTGGTTGCTACAGCACCCGAAGCGTTAGTAGTGATATGACCTGATGGATCTAACTCATCCAATTCTTCTGGTTCAATTTTAAAATCAGCAATAGGCGCAGGGTGAATGATCACGTAATTAGGTTGTTTTAAAGTATTTATACAACCGCTGTCGCTTACTAATTTTAAAGTGATATCGTAATTGCCGGGAGAGTAGCAATGCTTAGGATTTAAGCTGTACTCAGGTAAAGTGCCGTCGCCAAATTGCCATTGTGTGGTTTTAATGCTGCCATTAGAAATGGTAGAATTGTTTGTAAATTGAATACACATACCAGGACAGCCTTCATGATTTGGTGCTGTAAAAGCAGGCATTGGTTTTGGATTTACGTAAACCGATTTTGATTTTACATTCACGCAACCATAAACGGTTTGTACTTCTAATTTTACAAGGTAACTGCCATTTGCGGTATAAGTATGTTGTGGGCTGTGTAATAAATTATCCATTACGTTATCCCCGTTAAAGTCCCATTGGTTACTAATGATAGGTCCATCGGCGGATGAAGAGAAATTAGTGAAGTTAGTAACATCGCCTAAGCAGGTTGATTTTGTTGAGAAGTTAGCAACCGGGTTAGCGTGAACAATGGTTTGGTTTATTTTATGAGCAGCACATTGATAATTACTAATGGCTTGCAGTTTGGTGTTGTAGTTAGCAGCATTAGGAAAAACAATGTTTGGATTAGCATTAATTGTATCATCCCAAACACCATCATTTTGAAAATCCCAACGCCATTTTACAATGTTACCACCACTAATGATGGTTGAATTATTAAATTGTGTGGTTTGATTTAAACAAGCGTTATTAGAAGTGAAATTTACATTTGGTAAATTATAAATGCTCACTAACGCAGTGTGAGTGGTACTGCAACCAAAGTTAGAGGTTGAAGTTAACTGTACAATATAATTATAAGGTAAGCTATAATTTATTGACGGATTTGTTTGGGAAGAAAGTTGCTGATTACCAAAATTCCAAACATAAGAAGAGATGCTGTTTCCTGAAGCAATTGTAGTTAAGTTGGTAAATGTGGATGGTGCTCCAAAGCACTGGTTCTTAGCGGTAAAAGAGGTTGTAGGAATTGCGTTAACCACTACCGCATGTGTTGCAGTATTTATGCAATTAAAATTACTGATAACCTGTAAGCTGCTTACATAATTGCCAACTGCCTGGTAAATATAATTGGGATTTTGCAGAGTTGATGTTACATTTCCATTCACATCAAATGTCCAAATGTAATTTGTAATGTTACCTGATGCGATCGAACTTGTATTATTAAAATACGTTGGTGCTCCTAAACATGCACTATTATTGGTAAAAGCAACAACCGGTTGCGGATGTATAGTTACATTACCAGTAAAAGTTGAAGTACAATTTTGATTGCTGGTTGCAACTAAAGTAACCGGAAAAGTACCGCTGTTAGTAAAGTTAAATACAGGGTTTGTTTGTGTAGAATTGTTTCCGTTACCAAAGCTCCAAAGGTAAGAAGTGATTGCACCTGTTGCAATTGTAGATGAATTAGTAAAATTTACGTTTGAATTTTGACAGGTTGCAGGTGCAGTAAAGTTAGCGTTTGGAAAAGGGTAGATCGCCAAATTTTGAACTGCAGTATCACTGCAACCCTGGTTAGAAATGGCGATCAGGCTTACTGAATAATTTCCCGGGCCTGCAAAGCTGTGAACAGGGTTTTGAGTGGATACTGTTGGTGTTGCACCAAAATTCCAGATGTAATTTGAAATAAAACCATTGCTTATGCTGGATGTATTTGTAAATGTATATTGTGGAGCACATGCATTTGGCGAGATACTGTTAAACGAAACAGTTGGTTTTGGAAAATTTGATAAAGTGTAGGTGAATTCTGGTCCCTGGCAACCTGTAACTAAAGTAGTTTGGCAGGTATAAACACCAACAGCAGATACATTAACACATTGTGTTGCATTGTTCAATAGGCCCGGGCCATTCCATGTATAAGTGCCAAAGCCTTGTGGGGCACAAAAATTTGTAGAGGTTCCTGCGCAAATGGTATCTGCAGATCCTTTAATGAAAGACATACAGCTTCCGTCTATATAAGCATAACCATAGTGCCCGCCTAAAGCACAATCAAATGTGGTAAAACGAATGGTTACATTTTGCCCGATAAAATTTGTTAGATCAACAATTACGTTTGTCCATGGTTTAAACACAACTCCTGCTAAGTTGGGTGAATTAAAAAACCCGGGAATATTTCCACCTGCTGCTACATTATAAAATGTACAAGGTATTTGTGTGCCTAAGCTATCCAACATTTCAATTTGAAAAGCCGGTTGCTCTGTTACAGCATGACCGGGATCCTGAAACACAACAGCGTAACGATAAGTAAAGTTGGCATTGTTTGCGCTAACCATAAAGGTTTGTTCAATTCTGTCAGCTTCACCATTTACCTGGTTATTACCAATGCGTAAAGAAAAATTTCCACCGTTTGCAACAACCGGAAAGCCGCCAGCAGGATCAACTCCTGTGCCCTGCATAATGGTTTGTTGACCGCCGGGATTTGGGCAGCAACCTAATGGATTAAATAATGGGTGAAAACCACAGGTTGGGTTCCAGCCATTGAAGTTACCGCTTTCAAAATCAATGTTTACGCAGGGGCCTGCGAATACACTATTTGGATCTTGAGGTTGTATTGGTTTTTGTTGTGTTTGATTGCTTTGAATGTTATGCAATCTTTGATGAGAAGAGATGAATTCTTTTCTCTCAGGTGCAGTTAAATTTAATTTATCTGCGTAGGCATTCCAGAACGAGTAATTAAAAGGTGCAGTAGTTGTTGTTTCATTCGCATTCGCAATTTTGGTCGTTTGGCCGTATATTATTGTCTGAACAATAACGCCAAGCAGGGCGATAAGATAGAGTTTTGTTTTCATGACAATGAGATTTAATTTGGGTTAGTGTTTTTGTAGTAGTTTTCATTTTTTTGTTTCTGTTTTTAGATTTAATTTTTAGTTAAAGGTTAATACTGGACTATAGGACTCCCTCTAAGAGTATTGATCTTATTATAATGCAGAGTAAAGTGCCTTATCGTTTATATTTTACGGAAAGAAAAAATAAAGGTTGTGTTTGGTTACAAACAATTTTTGGCTAACATCAAAAAATTAGATGAATCTTTAAAAATCGTGTCCGAATTTGAATAAAGAAACTGTCGAAAAAATTAATATTTTATTTTCCTAAATTTTTAGATGAGAATAAAAGTGGTAATAAATTCGAAACTGAGGGGCTTATAAAAATTTCTCCGCTTTCGCCACCCATAATTAAGCGAATAGGTGTTTCAAATTTTATTTCATATTCTGCTAAGGCCTGGCGGCAAGCACCACAAGGTGGCACAGGAATATTTATAGCCTGGTTTCTTGAAGTAGCGGAAATAGCAATGGCAATTACTTTTTTTGCAGGATGTTGAGATGAAGCATAAAAAATGGCCACCCGCTCAGCACATAAACCAGAAGGGTACGCGGCATTTTCCTGGTTATTACCGGTTATAACTGTTCCGTCGTCTAATAACACCGCGGCGCCAACATTAAAGCCCGAATAGGGGGCGTAGGCATTTAGTATAGAACGTTTGGCCGCAATTAACAATTCTAGATCCGCTTTATTTAAAGTATCGGCTGAATTGTAAACTTCGTAAGTGTAATTGCCTGTTATTTGTTTCGACATAGTAGAGTAAAGATAATTAATGATTTTTTATCGTTTAACTTATTTCTTTAGCGGCCTGCTCACCAACCAGGCTTCCAATGGCAATACCCATGCCACCCATCCTTACGGCGGCTAAAACGTTTGGTAGCACTTCTTTAATAATTGGTTTTTTCTCACTTCCAACACCCATAATACCACTCCACCTGTGATCAATTTCAAATGGCGTGCCTGGTAAGATCATTTCTTTAAGTAATTTATCTAAGTGTTTCTGTATCTTAGTATTAAGCTCAATTTCGGTAGTTGTTTCGCCTTTAATATCCAGGTTCCGCCCTCCACCAAATAAAATACGATTGTCAATATTTCTAAAATAATAATAACCTTGCTGGTAATGAAAAGTGCCTTTTACATTTAAATTCTTTATTGGTTTTGTAATTAAAACCTGGGCGCGTGCCGGTTCCACATCTTTTAATTTTAATAATTGTTTTGCAAAACCATTGGTAGCCACAACTAATTTGGATGCTTTAAAAGTGCCATAATCGCTTTCAATTTCTACTGAATTTTTTAAACTATTAATTTTTGAAACCTGTATAGAGTTTAAAATACATATATCTAATTTATGAGCCAGCTTTATAAGATTGCTCATCATTAAACCGGTATCTATTTGCCCTTCGTATTTATTAAGAATAATACCATTTATATTTTTAAAATTCAGTTTTTTTGATGCAGCAATGGAATAACAATTTTTTAAGCCAATACTCTTTTTTATTTTACGGTTAAGTGTATCTATATTTTCCGAGCACTTACCAAAGATCTTTTCATCATCAAATAGTTCATAACCTCCGTAAGAGTGGAAACCGATATGCTTATCGCCTAATCTTTTTCTTAAAAGCTTAAGGCCCTGCCAACGCATTTCAACGGTTTGCCAAACAATTTCCTCGCTCATTTTACTAAGGTCGTCTAATAACTCGCTTACGCTGCCAAAGCAGGCAAAGCCTGCGTTTTTGGTACTCGCGCCACTTGGTAATATACCTCTTTCGAGGACAAGGACATTGGCTTTTTTATTTTTTTGTTTAAATGAAATGGCCGTAGAAAGCCCTACAATTCCACTCCCAACAATAATGAGATCAAATTTTTTTAAAAGGATTTTTTTTTCCCAATAACTATGGTTAACAATTTTAAGCATTTTACAATAAAAAAATTAAGAATTTGTTGGCATTTTTTTGTAAATTTAGTTTCTGATTGTGTTACTACAAACTAAGGTATGACTTTAAAGCGTATAATTTTTATTTTTTTATTATCTGCTATTTCTATTCCATACTTTGCCCAAACCGTTCCTATCCGTTTTGAAGGAAATATTTCTGACGAAAGTACTAATTTAGGAGGGGCAAATATTCAGATCACGCAGGGCGGAAAAGTTGTAAGCAGTGCCATGACAGATGGCGGTGGAAACTATTTCTTTACATTGCCTTTAGGTGGAGATTATTTAGTAACCGTTTCAAAAGACGGTTATGTTTCTAAAAAATTTTCGGTAAGTACCCAGGGCGTGCCGCCTGAAAAAGCCTCCTTAAAATTTGCAGATATCGAAGCCAGCTTATCACTTTTTAAGCGGTATGAAGGCGTTGATTACTCATTACTGAATCAACCTTTAAATAAATACAGCTACAATCCAAACAAAGATAATTTCGAATACGATAAAGCGTATCTTGAGCAAATGATAGCTGGTATGCAATCGATCAAAGAAGCGGAGAAGGCAGTTAAGAATAAAGAAAAAGAAAAAGAAGCAAGTTACCAGGCCTCTGTAAAAGCAGGAGATAAAGCTTTTAAAACAAAAGAATGGCAGGCCGCAATAGGCAATTACCAAACAGCATTGGGATTAAAGCCAACAGAAGCGTATCCAAAAGAACAAATAGCAAATATCAATAAATTAATTGCTGATGCTGATGCGCAGGCTAAAGCCGATGCCGCGGCCAAAGCAAAGGCGGAAGCGGATGCCGCGGCCAAAGCCAAAGCAGAAGCCGACGCAAAAGCGAAAGCAGAAAAAGAACTTGCAGACAGATTGGCCAAAGAAAAAGCAGATGCGGAAGCGGCGGCCAAAGCCAAAGCAGAAAAAGAACTTGCAGACAAACTAGCCAAAGAAAAAGCCGATGCCGAAGCTGCTGCAAAAGCGAAAGCAGAAAAGGAATTAGCAGATAAATTAGCGAAAGAAAAGGCAGATGCGGAAGCTGCTGCAAAAGCGAAAGCAGAAAAGGAGTTAGCAGATAAATTAGCGAAAGAAAAGGCGGATGCGGAAGCCGCTGCCAAGGCAAAAGCGGATAAAGAATTGGCAGATAAACTCGCTAAAGAAAAAGCGGAAGCAGATGCAGCTGCTAAAGCCAAAGCAGAAAAAGAACTCGCGGATAAATTAGCCAAAGAAAAAGCCGATGCCGAAGCAGCGGCAAAAGCTAAAGCTGAAAAAGAATTAGCAGATAAATTAGCGAAAGAAAAGGCGGAAGCGGAAGCCGCTGCCAAGGCAAAAGCGGATAAAGAATTAGCAGATAAACTCGCTAAAGAAAAAGCGGAAGCAGCTGCAGTTGCTAAAGCCAAAGCAGAAAAAGAACTCGCAGATAAATTAGCCAAAGAAAAGGCAGATGCCGAAGCAGCAGCAAAAGCTAAAGCTGAAAAAGAATTAGCAGATAAATTAGCGAAAGAAAAGGCGGATGCGGAAGCCGCTGCCAAGGCTAAAGCAGATAAAGAATTGGCAGATAAACTCGCTAAGGAAAAAGCAGATGCAGATGCTGCGGCAAAAAAAACTGCTGATGAAGCGGCGGCCAAAGCCAAAGCAGAAAAAGAACTTGCCGATAAACTAGCAAAAGAAAAAGCTGCAGCAGACGCTAAAGCGAAAGCAGAAGCTGATGCTGCTGCTAAGAAGGCAGCCGATGAAGCTGCTGCTAAAGCAAAAGCCGAAAAAGATGCTGCCGATGCAGCAGCTAAAGCTAAAGCAGCGGAAGATGCTAAATTAGCCGCTGAAAAAGCCGCTGCCGATGCAAAAGCCAAAGCTGAAGCAGAAGCCGCTGCTAAAAAAGCTGCCGATGAATTAGCCGCTGCCAAAGCAAAAGGTGATAAAGAATTAGCTGAAAAATTAGCGAAAGAAAAAGCAGAAGCGGATAGGTTAGCAAAAGAGAAAGCCGTTGCAGATGCAGCTGCAAAGAAAGCTGCTGATGAAGCTGCCGCCAAAGCCAAAGCTGAAAAAGACCTTGCGGATAAGTTAGCCAAAGAAAAAGCTGATGCTGAAGCAATAGCCAAAGCAAAAGGCGATAAAGAATTAGCGGAAAAATTAGCAAAAGAAAAGGCAGAAGCTGAGGCCAAAGCGAAAGCAGAAAAAGACCTCGCAGATAAATTAGCGAAGGAAAAAGCCGCCGCAGATGCCAAAGCCAAAGCAGAAGCTGATGCCGCTGCTAAAAAAGCTGCTGATGAATTAGCTGCAGCTAAAGCAAAAGGGGATAAAGAGCTTGCTGCGAAATTAGCCGCAGAAAAAGCTGCCGCCGATGCCAAAGCAAAAGCCGATGCAGAAGCTATAGCAAAAGCGGAAAAAGAACTGGCAGATAAATTAGCTAAGGAAAAAGCTGCTGCGGATGCTAAAGCAAAAGCAGATAAAGAATTAGCCGATAAATTAGCCAAAGAAAAATCAGCAACCAACACGGTGGCAGTTGTGCCTGTTGATAATAAATACAAAGACGCGATAAAAAGTGCTGATGGTTTTTTTACGACCAAAGATTTTGTGAACGCTAAAAAATATTACGAAGAAGCCTTAACTCATAAAGGTGGCGATGTATATGCAAAAGTGAGATTGGTAGAGTGCGAAAAATTAATTAACTCTGATCAAAACCAGGGAGCCGACAGGATAAAACAATTATTGGCAAAATATAGCCCTGGGGTTACAGAAGAAACTATTACCGGAACAGGCGTGGTTATTGTGCAGCGAGTTGTTGTGAAACAACAAATGGCCTTTGTATATCAAAAGAAAATATTTAGCTGGGGCGGTGTTTCTTATTTCAGGGATAGTAACCCGATCACAGAAAGTACTTTTGAATTAGAAACAAAACCTTAATTTTTTTATGACAGTTCTACCGGGCTTTATGGCCAAAGATATAATTTGTACCGTTTGCGGAAATAAAGATCACAATAAATTTCAAGTTAAATACCAGAAAGATAAGTTTGCCGTTGTAACCTGCGATATATGTAATTTACATTTTATACCTCCATACTACCGCCAACAAATTGAATACACCCAATACAAAAATGCCGATGTTACAGCCGCAGTGCGTGCTGGCAATAACTGGATAAAGGTACAGCGCCATAAACTCCGTTTTAAATTCATTCAAAAATTTATTAGGTCAGGTAAGTTATTCGATCTTGGTGCCGGTTGGGGCCACTTTATGCTCGCCGGCAAAGAATTAGGCTACGATGTATATGGTGTAGAGATATCTGAGCAGCCTTATTTGTATTGTGTAAATGATCTTAAATTGCCGGTTGATCATATTGATTTTTTTGAAATGGATGAATCAAAACAATTTGATATCATTACTATGTGGGATGTGCTTGAGCATATTGATAAGGCTGATGAGTTTCTTGCCAAATGCAACAAGCTTACCAAACCCGGTGGTTACCTCGTGTTACAGGTGCCGCAAATAGATAGCTATTTCGCGAAGCGCCATAAAGATAATTGGAAAATGATGGGCCTTGATCATGTAAATTATTTTGGAAAAGATACGATCACAAAAATTTTGGCACGTAACGGTTACGAGGTTGTTAAGATAAAATCGTCTTTCGAAATAAAATTATTTATCATGTACACTTTATTGCCGATCATTAAAAAATTTAAGAGCAATAAAAAACAAACACGTGCGCAGGCGAATTCAAGTATAAATGCAGCCGAACGCCAGCAGTACTTTAATAAGTTCACCAGCAAGCCTATGTGGCAATTAAAGCTGTTCGTATTCATTCACAATATTATTTACAATACACTTTCTGCTTTAAATATTGGTGAAGAAATGATGGTGGCTGCAAGGAAGGTAAAATGATTTTTCGCGAAATCCGTGGACGAAAAAGATAAGCATCCTCTTTATTCACCAACAAACGGAATAGTTGCATCTATTCCTTTTTTAGCAAGATCATAATCCGGCCTTTTTAATAATGACTTATCACATTCAGCCCGGTTAATTTTAAAAAATCTGTCTTTATATGCTGCAAAGGTCATGCTATCATATTGTATGATATTATAATGGTATTGAATTGTTTGAAATAAATTCAATAAAATAAAAAGAGTAATTACAGAAAAACTTACTATTCTTATTGCTTTTGACTTTTGTAGAATAAAATTTAATGTTGCAGCAACTCCAACACTTAGTATTGGGTATAGATCAACCATTGATCTGAATCCAAAAGAGCCCCCATACCACCAGCACCACCAGGATGAGAGTACATAAAGAATAATAGGTAAAATTATAATGATGGGTAAAAAATAGGGGCTTCTGTTTTTATAAATAAAATAAATCCCAATAAGTGACAAGATCATTAATGGACTATATATTAGCCATCCATTTCTAAAGTCGAATAAAATTTTCATTAAATGTGGGTTATTAAAAAAGAAGCCTTCTCCAACATATGAAAAATAAAGGTAACTGCCCGTCGTGATCTTCCAATAGATCATTTGCGGTACAAAAAGCAAGATCGCAAGTAGTATTATTAGTATAACTTGTTTAAAATATTTCAGTAACAGGAATATACGTTCTTTAAAAGAGGCAAAAGTACTTACGTTATATAAGAGTAAAAACAATGAAAGTATAATGTTTGTTGGCCTAACGATCACTAACATTCCAATAAATAGTCCAATATAGATCGCATGCTTTACTTTTTTTGTTTCAAGCCAGCTTATCGAAAAATAAATTAAACCCGTGAACAGAAAAAAATTGTATTGGTGACTCAGTGCCGCTTGTAATGTGCTATAACATAAAAGATTTGTTCCAAAATAAACAATCACAAGACTTAGTAGAACCACCAGTTCATTATACAGCTTTAGAAGGAGCTTTCGTAACCAAAACAATGAAATAATTAAATAGAGTAATCCTGAAAATTGTATGGCGTAGTGGTATGGTTCAGAAAAACCATCGGCTTCAAATCCCAGTGGTTTAGCTAATGCGTGTGCAATAAAAAAAAAGGGAGAATAGAGATACGACATCCCCATGCTCATTTTAATGATCTGCTTTCCATCACTTGTTTTAACAGGCCAGTATTTATTTTCCACAAAATACTTGTTTCGATTTGTATCATTTACAAATGATAGTTTTATATCCTTATCAATAAAAGTAGCGGGTAGGTATGCGTAATAACTAACTACATCATGCTGTATAACAGATGGGCCTTGCCATTTGGATTGGTTGTAATGAGCGCAAACAATAAAAATGGCGATTATAAATATTACAATTAATGAAGGTTTTTGTATAAATGTTTTAATTTTTAAAAGCATGTATTAGTTAGCTCTAAATAGTCCATATTTTAAAATGCAATATATAGCCCTCAAACCGTCCTTCCAGCCTATTTTTTTTCCGTCTTCAAAGGTTCTTCCATAATAGGAAATTCCTACTTCATAGATCCGAACCTTGCGTAACCGCGCCAATTTTAGGGTTACTTCAGGTTCAAAGCCAAATCGTTTTTCTTTAAGAACAAAGCTTTTCAGAATATCTGCTTTAAACAATTTATAACAGGTTTCCATATCTGTTAAGTTTAAATTTGCAAATACATTACAAAACCCGGTAAGAAATTTGTTGCCAAACGAGTGTGAGAAAAACAAAATACGATGTGGTTTCCCTCCTATAAATCGTGATCCATAAACAACGTCGGCATAATCGTCTAAAATTGGCTGTAATAATAAATTAAATTCTTTTGGATTGTATTCAAGGTCGGCATCCTGTATAATTATAAAATCTCCAGTAGCTAATTCAATTCCTTTGTGAAGCGCAGCGCCTTTGCCCTGGTTTTTTTCCTGGGTATACAGTTTTATTTCGCATGTCGAAGACTTAATAAATTCCTGCGTTAACAATTCTGTATTATCCGTAGAGGAATCATTTATTACAATAATTTCTTTTTTAAGACCGTTTATTAATTCAACACTTTCTAAAGACCTTAAAACGGTAACTATAGTTTCGCTTTCGTTATAGGCGGGTACTAAAATTGATAATTTCATTGCTTTGAATATACGAATTCTTATTAAATACCGGTAAATCGAAAACGCTTTTAAATATTAATAAATTGAGGTCAACAAAAAAGCCATGTAAACCCGGGTTTACATGGCTTTTTAATTTCAAAGTTTTTTATTATTCAATAACAATAACACAATATTTAGAAGCGCTCCAGAATTCTTTTGCATTTGTAATTTCAATTTTCTCTACCGGTTTTTCACCAACAATTTTATATGAGCCGCTTGGATGCGTAGTAATGATCTTTGCTTTTTTAGCACCAATATTAATGCTGCTTGTTTGCTCAATATTTACTTTAGTAAAATAGTCTTTATTAAAATCTGATTTTACTTTAGTTGTTTTTCCAATACCAATAAAACCACCTTCTTTTGAAATAACATTCTTTTCTTTTAGTTCTTTTGAAGTGCCGATTGCATAATATGCTGTATTGATCTCTTCTGTTTTAACAGCTACTTCAGCTTCAACTTCCTGGTAGTTTGTAGTTAAATTCGAAAGTTCAATATTTAAGCCTTCCATTTTAGTTTTAAGCTCAGCAATTTCGCTATCCTTTAAGTTGATACTGTTTTGAAGGTTCTCGATCATTTTTTCTAAACCTTCTAATTTTAAATTGCTGTTCTTTAGTTTTTTGCTTAAAGAGTTGATACGGTTTTTGTTTTTAGACATTAAGTCGTAAATAGCCTGGATATCTTCTTTAATTTGATCTTCTTTGCTTTTAACGTCACCTTGTGAGCTGGTACTTGAAACGATCTTTTCTTTTTCTTTAATAGCATTTAAGTTTTCCTGGATCTCGTTAAATGAAGAGATAAATTCCTGCATAGCAGCTTCTTTTTCGGTTAATTTGCCGTTTAACTCACCGTTAACACCGGCTAAGCTATCAGCTAATGGGTTTAATTCTTTTTCTTTGTCGCCTCCACATGAGGTAAAGCTTACACTTCCTACTGTAAGTATTAAAGCAGCAATTAAAATTTTAAATAGTTTCATCTGTATTGGGTTTTTTTATTAATTCGTTTTCGTGACAAAAGTAACCTAAATAAATAAAAAAAGGCGCAAAAAAATGCGCCTTTTAAGGATTTGTTTTTGTTTAATTAACAAAACTCGTCATAAACAGCTTTTAAGTGCTCAGAAATAGCCATTGCATTGTGGCCTTCAATATTATGACGCTCTACAAAGTGTACCAATTCACCATTTTTAAATAGTGCAATGGCCGGACTGCTTGCCGGGTAGGGCGAAAAATGCTTTCTTGCCTGTGAAACGGCATCAATATCGAAACCGGCAAAAACCGTGGTTAAATTGCTTGGTTTTTTAGCGTTTTCAAGACTTTTTTTAACTCCCGGTCTACATGCACCGGCAGCGCAACCACATACCGAATTTACTACCAATAAAGTAGTGCCTTCTGCCTTAATGGCTTTGTCTACATCTTCAGGACTCGTTAATTCTTTAAAACCTGCCGTTGTTAGTTCGGCTTTCATAGGGTTTACTATTGCTTCAGGATACATGGGTATAAATTTTATATATTACAAAGGTACACACAAAAATTTGTTTTATTACAGAAGCATGTTAAATGTTTATAAAACAGGCTGTTGAATTATGCTAAATTATACCAATTTTAATGCTGTATAAAATTACAATTCTGTTATATTTGTTGCTACTTAATTCAATAAGCAATTCCTGAATATACAAGATAAAATTAAACGGAATCACCAGATCATGAAAAAAATATTTGTTACAATTATTTTTATTTGCAGTAGTATTATTACTACAGTAGCGCAAAAAAAAGTTGCAGGCCTAGGGTCGAATAATACAATTTATCCAACTCCTAATCTGGTTGAAGAAGTTAAAAAGGTGGGTGATGAGATCGTTATTCCATATAAAAGATATGAGCTTAGCAATGGCCTTACTGTTTTAATTCATGAAGATCACAGCGATCCTATTTGTTATGTTGATGTTACTTATCACGTGGGTAGCGCTCGCGAACAACAGGGTCGTAGCGGTTTTGCACATTTCTTCGAGCATATGATGTTCCAGGGTTCAAAGAATGTGGCCGATGAGCAGCACTTTAAGATCATTACCGAAGCAGGTGGTGTTTTAAATGGAAGCACCAACACCGATCGTACCAATTATTTTGAGACTGTGCCAAGCAACCAGCTCGAAAAAATGTTATGGTTGGAAGCAGACAGAATGGGCTTTTTATTAGATTCGGTGACACAAAAAAAGTTTGAAGTACAACGCGCAACTGTAAAGAATGAAAGAGGTCAACGTTACGACAATGCGCCTTACGGATTGGTACGCGAAAAAGGCGGTGAAGCTTTTTATCCTAAAGGACATCCTTATAGCTGGTCAACAATTGGTTATTTGGTCGACCTTGATCGCGTAGATGTAAATGATCTTAAGCGTTTTTATATGCGTTGGTATGGCCCTAATAATGCGGTTTTAACCATTGCCGGAGATGTGAAAACAGATGAAGTATTACAAATGGTTCAAAAATATTTTGGAAGTATTGAAAGAGGACCTGAAGTAAAAAAACAAATCGTTCCTCCTTTTAAATTAGATGCCAACCGTTATGTGTCATATGAAGATAACGTGAAATTTCCTTTAATGAGTATTGCTTATCAAACAGTGCCTTTTAATCATAAAGATGAGGCCGCTTTAGAAGCACTTGCACAAATATTAAGCGGCTCGCAAGGTTCGCCTTTTTATAAGTCTTTTATTGAAACTCAAAAAGCGGTAAATGCAAATGCATTTAATTTTGGAAGAGAGTTGGGCGGGCAGTTTGCTGTTACTATTGTTGCCAGTGCAGGTATTACCTTAAGTGAGATGGAAAAAGAACTAAAAACTGTTTTGGCGAACTGGGAAAAGAAAGGCGTTACTGATGATGATCTTGTAAAATTTAAAGCCGGTTACGAAAGTAATCTTTATGATAAACTTAGTACCGTGCAAGGCAAAGGCGCAAACCTGGCTTCTAACTTTACATTTACTAAAGATGCCAACCTCTTAAAGAAAGAGATAGCGGCACGTAAAGCTTTGACCAAAGCAGATGTGATGCGAGTTTATACTACCTACATTAAAAATAAACCTTACTCAGTAGTGAGTTGCCTACCAAAGGAAAAAGGCGATCTCAGAGCGCAGCCTGATAACTGGAAAATGTATGAACGCACCGTTGAAGCTGAAAGCGCAGAATACAAAAATTTGAGCTTTAAAGAACCCAAAGATAATTTTACCAGATCGGTAGTTCCTCCGGCAAAAGTAGCATCACCGGTTCCGGTTCCAAACTTTTATACCTCTAAAATTAATAACCAAATTCCAGTAATTGGTATTTCAGATAATGAATTTCCAATTGTAAATATTTTAATAAGCTTTAAGGCAGGCCATTTATTTGAGCAAAAAGAAAAGTCAGGTGTATCTGAATTAATGGCCACATTGTTAGAACAAAGCACTTTAAAAACAAAGGCGGAAGAAATGGAGAACAAATTAGACAGGCTTGGATCAAGCATGAATGTTTATTCAGGGCAGGAAGACATTACGGTAAGCATTGAAAGCAGTAAAAAGAATTTAAAAGCTACTTTAAAATTAGTAGAAGAGGCTTTAATGGAACCAAAATTTGACCAGGAAGAGTTTGATATCAAGAAAAAGGCGCAGTTAGATGGTATTAATTTCCGTCAAACCAACGCTCCTGCATTGGCAGAAATGGCCTTAAAGAAAATACTTTATGGGCCTGACCATGTTTTAGGATATCCCGGTACCGGTACAATGGAAACCGTAAATGCTATTTCTTTAGATGATGTAAAAAATTATTATAACACCTTAAACTCTGCAATGATATCAGTCGCAGTTAATGGTGCTGCAACAAAAGAAGAAATGGAAGCAGAGCTTGCTTTTCTTTCAAAAGTAAAACCAGGATCTCCTGCAACAGCTGATAATTCAGCTATACCAAAGATCGAAAAAACAAAGATCTATTTTGTAGATAAGAAAAAAGCCGCCCAAAGCGAGATAAAGATTGGTTACATTGCTTTGCCATATGAAGCTACTGGCGAATTTTACAAAGCAAGCATTATGAATTATAGTTTTGCAGATGCGTTCAACAGTCGTTTAAATTATTTATTACGCGAAATAAAAGGCTGGACCTATGGTTCTCACTCAGGTTTTTCGGGTACCAAACATGCGGGCCCTTATGTAATAGAAGGTGGTTTTAAAGCAAACACAACCGATAGCGCTTTAGTGGAGATCTTTAAAGAATTAGAAAATTATACCGCAAACGGAATTACTGATGCAGAATTAAGCTTTACAAAAAATGCCATTGCGCAAAGTGATGCATTAAAATACGAATCGCCGGGTAAAAAATTACTTTTTATTAAACGTGTATTGGATTATGGTTTATCTAAAGACTATGTTGCCAAACAAGGTGAGATCTTAAACGCTATTACTCAGAATGAAATTAATGGCCTTGCAAAAAAATATTTGCCTTATAATAACATGGTAATTGTTGTTGTAGGCGATAAAGCTACTAACCTTGAAAAAGTGAAAAAGCTTGGTTTTGAAGTAGTAGAGATAGACAGCGAAGGAAAAACAGTAAATTAAAAATAAATTATTTAAATTAGAACTCTTTTAAAATAACAACTATGAACTACGATATTATTGTAATAGGAAGCGGCCCGGGTGGATATGTAACAGCTATTCGTGCCTCGCAATTAGGATTTAAAACGGCTATCATCGAAAAAGAAAGTCTTGGTGGTATTTGCCTTAACTGGGGCTGTATTCCAACCAAAGCTTTATTAAAAAGCGCGCAGGTGTTTGAATATTTGAACCATTCAAAAGATTATGGCATTAGTGCCGATAATATTAAAGCTGATTTTAGCGGCGTTATTAAACGTAGCCGTGATGTGGCAGATGGCATGAGCAAAGGCATCCAGTTCTTAATGAAAAAAAATAAGATAGATGTTATTATGGGTACCGCAAAAGTAAAAGCGGGAAAAAAGGTGGATGTTACTGCTGATGGTAAAACAACCACTTACGAGGGAAAACACATTATTATTGCAACAGGCGCGCGCTCTCGTCAATTACCAAATTTACCACAGGATGGTAAAAAAATAATTGGTTACCGCGAAGCGATGAGCTTACCAAAACAACCAAAATCAATGGTGGTTGTTGGCAGTGGTGCAATAGGGGTAGAGTTCGCTTATTTTTATGCAACCATGGGTACTAAAGTTACCGTAGTTGAATTTTTACCAAACATTGTTCCTGTTGAAGATGAAGAAGTAAGCAAACAATTAGAAAAATCGTTCAAAAAAGTAGGTGTTGAAATAATGACCGAAGCTTCAGTAGAGAGTGTAGATACAAAAGGCGATGGTTGCAAAGTAAATATTAAAACAAAAACAGGTAACATTACTTTAGATGCTGATATCGTTCTTTCGGCGGTTGGCATTGAAGCAAACATTACAGGTTTAGGTTTGGAAGAAACAGGCATAAAAACCGATAAAGGTAAAATTGTAGTTGATAAATTTTATGCCACTAACGTATCCGGCTATTACGCAATTGGCGATTGTGTTCCCGGCCAGGCATTAGCACATGTTGCCAGCGCGGAAGGAATTACCTGCGTTGAAAAAATTAAAGGTATGCATGTTGACCCGATTGATTATAATAACATACCGGGTTGCACGTATTGTGTGCCAGAGATTGCAAGCGTTGGTTTTACCGAGAAGAAAGCAAAAGAAGCAGGCTATACCGTTAAAGTTGGTAAATTTCCATTCTCTGCATCTGGTAAAGCAAGTGCATCAGGTGCAAAAGATGGTTTTGTTAAATTAATTTTTGACGCGAAGTACGGCGAAATTTTAGGGGCGCATATGATCGGTGCAAACGTAACCGAAATGATAGCAGAAATTGTTGCTTTAAGAAAATTAGAATCCACAGGACACGAATTAATTAAAACCATTCACCCACACCCAACCATGAGCGAAGCTATTATGGAAGCTGCTGCGGCTGCGTATGGAGAAGTGATCCATTTATAAAATTAAAATTCAATTATATTAAAACGCTCTGCCGAAAGGTGGGGCGTTTTTTTTTTTGTAACTTTACGATAAATGAAGATCAATTAAAAAATGAGAAAATTATTTAGCACCGTTTTATTATTCCATTTTTTTATGACTGTTAAAGCTCAGATCGTATTTTGCCCGCCCGGAGCCGAGTGGCATCATAGTTTTACTATGACAGGATTTAATCCTGCTATTTACGGAACTGTACAAAATCATACAACAAAATATATTAAAGATTCTATTGTTGGTACTGATACTGTAAAAGTATTGCAGCATATTAGATTCTTTAAACAATGTAATTATGGAAATACACCACGTACACTCATAAAACAAAAGGGTGATACCATATTTATGAAAAGTAACAGAACGTTCAACAGCTGGCAAATTCTTTATAATTTTGCCGCAGTGGCCGGCAATAACTGGAAGAATTCACTTTTTGATGGTATTAATGGAACAAGAACTTATACAATTACCGTTGACTCGGTAAAGTATATTAATGTAAATAGCTTTACTTTAAAGCAATTAGTTGTAAAATATAATTTTAATTACGGCCCAAATTTTATTACCTCCGAACCAGCAACAATTACTGAACGTTTTGGCTGTAACCATTTTTTATTTAATTATTATAACCTCTCATTAGGAAGTTGTGATTATGATTATTTTACTGATTTTTTATGTTACGAAGACAGTACTTTTGGCTTAAAACAATTTACTAATAAGCCATGTACTTATAATATACCTGTTGGTATTAACAGCAACCTTAAAAATTTAAGTGGAATTAAACTATTTCCAAATCCTGCAAATAGTATTATAAATATCGAATCTGAAAGTTTTATTTCGCCGGAAGAAATAAATATCAGGATTGGAGATATTTTAGGCAGAACGATTTTGAAAACCGAATTCAAACCGCAGTTGGATCTTAAGGAATTAAAACCCGGCATTTACTTTTTACAGCTTTATAAAAATGAAAAGTTAATAGTTATTGAAAAGATTGTTAAAGAGTAATACTCTCTTATTGCAAACCCCGCGCAAGGGATAGAGCCTTTGTTTGAGCTCTTTTTTATTGTCCTGAAAGGCAATAAAAAAAGCGAGTGGCGAAAGCCCGGCCCGTAGGGTGCGCCCAAATTAAGATAAAAATTTATAAGGAATAAATCAAATCACGCTATTTTCCTCCAAAGAAATAACTCCTTTATCCGCATCCATCGTTGCATTTATTCCTAAGGGCACGGTTAATTTATTTTCGATGTGGCCTATCATAGCACCATAAAAAGCGGGAATGCCAAGCGGTTTAATGTGTTGCATAATTACTTCATGAAAGGTAAATGCTTTTAATGGTTCTTCTGCCAAACATTTTGCGCATTTACCAAAAATAAATCCACTTATAGAATTTAAAACCCCGCTTAATTTTAATTGTGTCAGCATTCTATCAATGCTATAGGGTTCTTCTTTGGCTTCTTCTAAAAATAAGATCTTATTTTTCCAGTCCGGCAAATACTCACTGCCAATTAATGCTGTAAGTACTGTTAAATTGCCGCCAACCAATTCGCCACTTGCTTTGCCACCGGTAATTACAACAGGTTTGTCTTCACCCGCGGGGTTCTCTGGAAAATTAAATGGTTTTGCAAACATGGTAACATTAGTGAAAATACCTTTTGTAAAATCATTCCAACCTGAGTTGCCAACCGGACCATGAAATGTAACAAGTTTTGTTTTATGTGTAATTGCGAGAAGCAATGCTGTTATATCTGAAAAACCAATCAATACTTTCGGATTTTTTTTGATCATTTCATAATCTATTTTATCTAAAAGCCTTGCGCAGCCCCAACCTCCTTTCATACAAAAGATGCTTTTTATTTTTTTATCGGCAAAAAATTCATTTAATTCATTTGCTCTCAATTCATCAGTGCCTGAAAAATAACCGAATTTTTCTTTCAATGTTTTGCCGTGCACCACACTAAAACCAAAGCTTTTTAAAATAGTTGTAAATGTTTCAACCTGTTTCTCATCCCAAACAGCGCCTGCCGGCGAAGTAATGGCTACTGTATCTCCTGCTTGTAAGGCAGGGGGCTTTATTTTAGTGACTTCAGTTTCTCTTATCTGCTCAATAGCGTTTAAAGGCGTAATTAATGCCGAAGCAGTAATTAAACCGCTTGCTTTAATAAAATTTCTGCGTGAACTCATATTGTGCTATTAAATTACAAAAAAATATTTAACCTGTGTAATTCTCAATATGTAGAACTAAGTCTACATGAGGTGCTTTTTTAAATTCTTTTGCAACATGAAAACCTTTGTAATTTAAGAAAAACCAATAGTGGTATAAGAATTGAATCTTTATTAACAGTAAGAACTAATATTTCAAAAAAAAATTACCTAAAAAAAGAAATAATCATGGAAACAGAAAAAACAGCTACGGCTATAAGCGATCTGATCATTATTAATAACGATCGTTATGAAGGATACAAAACAGCAGTTGAAGAAACTAAAGATGCTGACTTAAAATCATTATTCACCGATTTTAGTAATCAGAGCAAAGGTTTTTCGTTGGAATTAAGAAAATTTATTCCTGCAGCAGAAGATCAGCCGGAAAGAAACGAAACAAAAACCAGTGGCAAATTATTCCGGGCCTGGATGGACCTAAAGTCTGCAGTTACAGGCAAGGACCGTAAGGCAATTTTATCATCCTGCGAGTTTGGAGAAGATCGTGCTAAAGCAACTTACGATGATGTTTTAGAACATACTGTAGATATTCCAACAGAAGCTTTGGCTGTTATTACTAAACAAAGAGCAGCATTGCAAAAAGGTCACGATACTGTAAAATTATTACGTGACACTATTGCTTAATCATTTAAAAAAATAGAAATTATGAAAAACGAGAAGAATAATCCGGATCCAAAAGAAAAGATCACGAATACGCCTAATCCAAATGAGAATGGAACCAACAATGATCCAAAGAAGAAAAATGAAGGTAATAACCCCAAGCTTCCTAATAATGATCCTGATCAAACTCCTGAAAAGGAAATTGAAGATCCTCCTGTAGCTAATCCCAACAAGGATGGCGATATGAACGATCCTAAGAGAAATAAGATAGGCTTTAATAATAATTAGGTTACTCTGAGCACGGCAAAAGTCTTGAAGACTTTTGAGCGAGAGGTGCGGTGGCTTTAAGGGTAACCCTCTCAACTTCGCTCGATCTGACAAAAGATTTCTAGTATCCGCAATAACCCGAATTTCGAGTTTTTGCGGATATTTTTTTGGCATGAAATTAACTTAATAAGGATATAAATTAAAATTAAAACCCTATGAAAAAAAACACTATTCTTTTATTGCTTGCTCTTGTTAATGCAGCATTTGTTTATACAAGCTGCTCTAATAAAGAAGATACAGATCCCCGTAACGCAAAATTTCACCAGGAAATTCTTCCTAAGGGACGCAAATCAGATGTTGATACAAGCGCGTCAATATCTGTTGGCTCTCAGGACTCTATTGCCCGTGGACTCAGGTAAGGTCTGAATTTTTGATAAAAAGAAAGGCCCTGGAATTTCCAGGGCCTTTTTTATTGAATGAATAATAAAACTATTTTACCGAAATAAGTTTCATTAGTTCATCTAATTTTGGTGATAATACAATTTCGGTTCTTCTGTTCTTTGCTTTTCCTTCAACACTGCCATTATCCGCTACCGGAAAATATTCTCCTTTACCCGAAGCCGTTAAATGGTGCGCGTCCATTTTATATTCATCTGTTAATAACCTCACAACATTGGTAGCGCGTGCGGCGCTTAGGTCCCAGTTATCTTTATAAATTGCTGTTTTAATTGGTACGTTATCGGTATGGCCTTCAATAGCAATACTTACGTCTGTATTTTTATTTAAAACTTCCGCTAATTTTTTTAACGCTTCTTTACCTTTTGCCTCAACGGTTGCATCGCCCGATTTAAATAATAATTTGTCAGACATGGAAACATAAACTTTACCATTTTTCATTTCAACGCTTAATTCGTCGGGATTAAAACCCAATAGCGCGTTTTTTACGGAGGTATTTAATACATTGAGTATCGAATCCTGTTTGTGTAAAATCGATTCCAGCTCGCGTAAGCGTAATTGTTTTTTATCAAGATCTTCGTTTAATTTATTGAGTTCAGATCCCGATGTTTGTCTTAAATTATTGTATTTTATATTTAATATATTATAATTTTCTTTAAGATCAGCGATGTCTTTATTTACTGAAGCAAGTTGTGTAGCTTGTTGTTTGGTTTGGTCACATAAAGCGTCACGTTCTTCTAAAGCGCTGCGGTAACGTTTTGAGCTGTATTTTTTCTTTGCAGTTGTGTCACCACATTTTTTATGGCTTGCGCAGGAAGTCATAAACAGAAAAATGGCAAATGATATAAGAACCATTTTTAATACAGTGATACATAAATTTTTCATAATACATTATTTAATTTATAATACACTGCAAAAATGATGCAAACAGTATAATAATTTGAACTGCCACTTATTGGGGTGTTGTTGCGGGTTTTTATTTTCAATTGTAACTTTGATTTCCCGATTGTGTAGAAACAAGTCTACATTTAATAGAAGTTAATTTTTTCGATAAACCTTTAAAAGGCTTGATATTCAAGTGTTTTGTCTGCTGGTATAGCGTTGTGATAGTTCTTTAAGAAAGTAATACAAATAATCATGAAAAAAATAATCATAATATTGGCTTTTGTTTCGGCATCGGTAATATCTTATTCTCAAAGTAATAATTCTATAATCCCGCCAAAACCAATCGAACAATCAAAATTTTCAATTGGCGTTAAAGGCGCATTTGGCCATTCTTTTTTAATGCCTTATAGTGATCCTTCATTTATGCCATCCTGGGATGCAGGGCTTTCTGCTATCTTTTCACCGTTCGAGCATTTAGGTTTTGGTATTGATGCAACCTATTCAAGAGAAGGTGTGAAATATGAAACACCAGAGTACGTATCTATAACTGAATTAAATTATGTGCGTGTTCCGGTAAAAGTAATTTACTTTTTTAGAGGGTATGAAAAAGATTTCCGTCCAAAAGTGGCAATTGGACCAACAATCGGCTTTTTGACCAATAAAAGTGAAAATTCAGGATATAATACCACCGATATTGGAGCAAACGCGTCTTTAGGATTTAACTACCGCTTATTGCGAGCTGTTTGGTTAAATATGGATGCCAGCTACTACCAGGGTTTAACAGATGTTTATAAATCAAATAATGAAAAAGATCTTAATGGAAACGTTCGCTTGAATTTAGGGCTAAGCTTCGGGTTTTAATTGCTTAACTTAAGTTTAAAGGGATTATTTCATTAATAAAGGGTGTCACCTCGGTGACACCTTTTTTGTTTTGGTATATTTGCAGAATGAAAATTGATAAATACATTGGGCAAGCTGGTTTTACCTCTCGTAGAAAAGCAAATGAACTGATAGATAAAAAAAAAGTTTTGGTGAACGGTAAAGTTGCCACCATTAGTACAACCGTTAAAGAAGGTGATGTTGTTTTAATTGATGGCAAAGAAATAACTGTTAAAGATTATGTGCCTACTTACATTGTGTATAATAAACCAAAAGGTATTGAATGCACTTCTGAAAAAATTGCAAATAATATTATTGATGCCATAGGGCATGAGCAAAATATTTATCCTGTTGGTCGTTTGGATAAAGATTCTGAAGGTTTGATATTATTGACCAATCACAGCGAGATCATTGATAAGATCGCAAATTCGGGATACAATCATGAAAAAGAATATATCGTTACGCTTAATTTCCCGGTACGAAAACAATTTTTAAAAGAGATCTCCGAAGGAATTTTATTGAATGGAGAAAAAGTAAAAACCAAACCCTGTGTTGTTAGTTTAGAACCAAATGCAAAACGTATTTTCAGAATAACGCTTACACAAGGTTTAAACCGTCAGATCCGCCGTATGTGTAATACATTCGATTACCAGGTTATAAAATTACAACGGGTACGGGTAATGAATATTAAGTTAGATAAACTAAAAATTGGTGAATGGCGCAACCTTACAGAGCAAGAGTTAACAGAATTGTTTGCAGGTTTAAATTAATATTCAGTAAAAAAAGCGGGAATGATCCAGCTTTTTTTACTGAACAAATTCGTCACCCTAAATGGGTGATTTTTATTTTGTTTTATTTATTTAACGTTATTACGGCTTATAATTTTTAATATTTCTTACCTTCAAAACTTGTTTTAAGAATTATTATGACCAATTTTCGTTTATTACTGGCTTTGCCGGTTTTTATCATCTCCAATTTAGTTTCGCAGGTAAATACGCAACTTAATTCTGCTGAAATAATTCAGCATTTAAAAAAATTAAATACAGTTGGTTCTGCACTCTATATTGCGGCCCATCCGGATGATGAAAATACACGTTTACTTGGTTATTTGGCCAATGAAAAAAAATTAAGAACGGGTTACTTATCCTTAACACGTGGAGATGGGGGGCAAAATTTAATCGGTAAAGAGCAGGGAGAATTGTTAGGATTGATCCGCACACAGGAATTACTTGCTGCGCGACGCACTGATGGTGCAGAACAATTTTTTACCCGTGCCAATGATTTTGGATATTCGAAGAATCCTGAAGAAACATTTATATTTTGGAATAAGGATAGTATTTTAGCGGATGTTGTTTTAACCATTCGCAAATTTAAACCCGATGTTATTATTTGCCGCTTTCCAACAACAGGCGAAGGTGGACATGGTCATCATACGGCCTCTGCAATGTTGGCCGTTGAAGCTTTTGACGCTGCTGCCGATCCTAAAAAATTTCCTGAACAATTAAAAACGTTAGAAATTTGGCAGGCAAAACGTATTTACTGGAACACCTTTAATTTTGGCGGAACCAATACAACAGCACCTAACCAGGTAAAAATGGATGTGGGTGTTTTTAATCCTTTATTAGGGAAAAGTTATGGTGAGATAGCAGCCGAAAGCCGTTCTATGCATAAAAGCCAGGGCTTTGGTTCAAGTAAGCAACGAGGATCAAATCTGGAATATTTTAAATTATTAAAAGGAGATAGTGTTAAGAACGATATTTTTGAAGGAATAAACGTTTCATGGAACAGGTTAAAAGGAACAGAAAAAATTCAAAAAGCAATTGACGAATGCATTAAAAAATTCAATGCGCAGGCACCGGAGAATTCGGTTCCGGAATTAGTTTCTATCTACAAGCAATTATTGGCTCTTGATGAAAAAGATGGAAATCTTAAATACTGGAAAAAGCAAAAATTAAAAGAAGCTGAAGTTTTACTTTTAGGCGCTTCAGGCCTATGGTTAGAGGCTTTTGCTGCTGACTATATTGGTATTCCGGGACAGGAAGCGAACATAATTGTACAAATTGTAAATCGTAATAAGAACGAAGTAAAATTGAATAAAGTAAATTATTTGCAAAGCGATACAACAACTGCCCTTGCTTTAAAAGCAAACGAGATGTATACCTTTAAACGTAAAGAAAAAATCTCTTCTGCTCTTCCATATTCAAATCCATATTGGTTAAATGAAAAACACGATGTTGGAATTTATACGGTTAACGAACATTCATTAATTGGAAAACCTGAAAACGATGCTGCACAAAAAATAATGTTTGATATTTCTATTCTCGATCTTAATTTAAAGATTAGCCGTGACCTGGTTTATAAATATACCGATCCGGTTAAAGGCGAGATCTATAGGCCTTTTGAAGTGCTGCCACCGGTTACAGTAAATATTTCTGAGAAAGTATTTGTATTTAGTGATGCTAATACTAAAACTATTCTGTTAACTGTTAAGTCCAATCAAAATAATTTTGAAGGTACTCTGCAATTAAAAGTAAGTGCCGGTTGGAATAGTGTGATCAAAGATCCTACCATTAAATTAAAAAATAAAAACGACGAGATTGTAATTGAAGCAACTGTCAGTGCTGATAAGAATGCAGCAAATGGAAAGCTGGAGGCATCAGTAACTTCAAATAATAATTCATATAATAAAAGTATCAAGCGCATTGAGTATGATCATATTCCTTACCAGTTTATTTTGAGCGATGCCGAAGCAGGCCTTGTAAATGTGGATCTTAAAAAAGCAGGAACTAACATTGGCTATATTGCCGGCGCAGGTGATGATGTGCCCGCTGCATTAAAACAAATTGGCTATAATGTAACAATGCTCACCGATGAATTATTATTGAATGATGACCTTTCTAAATACAATGCCATTGTTGCAGGCGTGCGCGCTTATAATACCAACGATCGTTTACAGATTCATTACACTAAATTAATGGAGTATGTAAAGAATGGTGGAAATCTGGTTGTGCAATATAATACCAATAACCGTATCGGTCCGGTTAAAGCTAATATTGGTCCGTATCCATTTACTATTTCACGAGACAGGGTTACAGATGAAAAAGCGGAAATGAAATTGATTAACGAAAAACATTCTGCTTTAAATTTTCCAAATCAAATAACTGCGAAAGATTTTGATGGCTGGATCCAGGAACGTGGAATTTATTTTGCAACTGAAATTGATAAACAATACGAAACTATTTTTTCTATTGCGGATCCAGGCGAAAAAGCAAGTGATGGTAGTTTAATAATTGCGAAATCAGGTAAAGGCAATTTTGTTTATACTGGATTAGTATTCTTTAGAGAATTACCAGCTGGGATTCCGGGGGCTTATAGGTTATTTGTGAATTTATTAAGTTTACCTCAAAATAAATAGTAAAACCCGTGTGATCTGTAAAATCTGTGTTCCATCCCCATCAAAATAATTAATATGAAAAAGTGGAGCAACGTATATGCGGTAGTAATTGGCGTGCTGATCCTTGTTATTTTTTTTCTATACTTTTTTACGCAATATTTTAAATGAGCTTAATAGATTGGTTAGTATTAAGTATTACGCTTTTGTTCATTATACTTTATGGTATATGGAAAAGCCGTGGTACAAAAAATATTGATGGGTATTTATTAGCTGATAGAAAATTACCCTGGTATCATGTAGGTCTTTCAGTTATGGCTACGCAAGCCAGCGCTATTACTTTTCTTTCAGCGCCGGGGCAGGGTTATAGTGATGGTTTACGCTTTGTGCAGTTTTATTTTGGGTTACCATTGGCAATGGTAGTATTGTGTATTACTTTCATTCCAATGTTCAGTAAATTAAAAGTATTTACGGCCTATGAATTCTTGGAGAAACGTTTTGATAATAAAACACGATCATTAACTGCTTTTTTATTTTTATTGCAAAGAGGCTTATCAACCGGAATTACCATTTATGCTCCGGCTATTATTTTATCTACTATTTTGGGAGTTGATATTTTTTACACCATTATTTTTAACGGTTTGATAGTAATAGTATATACGGTTTATGGAGGTACCAAGGCTGTATCCTATACGCAGGTATTACAAATGAGCATCATCTTTGGCGGTTTATTTTTAGCGGCTTATATGGTTGTTCATTTGCTTCCGGCCAATGTTGGTTTTGTTGACGCTTTGCACATTGCCGGAAAAATGAATAAGTTAAATGCTATTGATACAACCTTTGATCTTAATAATAGATATAATATATGGTCTGGTATTATTGGCGGCTTCTTTTTACAGCTTTCTTATTTTGGAACTGATCAGTCGCAGGTTGGGCGCTATTTAACCGGAAGTTCAGTTACGCAAAGTCGTTTGGGTTTAATAATGAATGGCCTTGTAAAAATACCCATGCAATTTTTTATTTTATTAATTGGTGTTATGGTATTTGTCTTTTACCAGTTTCACCAGGCACCATTATTTTTTAATAAAGTAGAAGTAAATAAGATTGAAAAAAGTATTTACAAGCAAGATTATAAAGCTCTTGAAGAAAAATATGCAATTGCTTTTAAAGAAAAACATACTCGTGTTGAAAGTCTTGTAAATGCTGTTAAAAGTGAAGATGAAGCCGCTATTGATGAAGCGCGGAATAATGTGCAGGCAGCTGATAAAAAAAACACTGAGATCAGGAAAGAAGTTACTGCATTAATGAAAAAGAATGATCCAAAAGCAGATACAAATGATACTAATTATATTTTCTTATGCTTTGTAACAACCCAGTTACCGGTGGGAATAGTAGGAATATTGATAGCTGTTATTTTTCTCGCGGCCATGGGTTCAACTGCCAGCGGTTTAAATTCATTAGCATCAACTACAGTTGTGGATTTTTACAAACGTATTTTTAAGAAAAACGAAAGTGATGCAAAATACCTTTCCGCTTCGCGTTGGATAACATTGCTATGGGGCTTGTTTTGTATTGCTGTAGCTTTTTACGCCAGCCGTTTAGGAAATTTAATTGAAGCGGTTAATATTTTAGGCTCTTTATTTTACGGCACTATTTTAGGAATTTTTCTTGTTGCTTTTTACATGAAAAGACTGGGAGGGACCGCTGTTTTTTATGCAGCTCTTCTTGCAGAGGCATTTATTGTTTATGCCTGGATCGTTGACCTTACTGCCTTTTTGTGGTTAAATGTAATAGGTTGTTTATTGGTGATGATATTTTCTCTTGCAATTCAGCAGATATTTAACCGTAGAAAAGTAAGTGCATAAAAAAATCCCACACTGTAAATGCGGGATTTTTTGTTTTTCACAAGTCCATATCGATGGGCTCAATGTCCGGCCGCTGAGCTTTTCGAAGCGTTACTTCTTATTCTCAGCAATTAATTTTTTTGCCTGTGCAACGTAATCATCATTTTTTGCTTCTGTAGCAATTGTAATAACCTGTTCTGCACTTGCAACAGCGCCTTTTTTATCATTTTGTTTTGCCTGTATCTTTGCTTTTAACATCACTATCCAAAATCCTTTAGGATTATTTTCAATTGCTTTGTTTGCCCACTCTAAAGCTTTTGCAAGATCTTTATTTGTTTCGTAATAATAATTTGCTGCCTGGAAGTATGGACGTGTATCTGCGGCTAAAGAGTTATCAATGTTCTTCATGATCTTAGCGTCAATATCTGCAACAACATTTATTGCCACACGTGTTTTTTCCCACACTAACTCAATTTTTGTTGTAGTAGAGGTCATGTCAGAAAAATCAATTGAAAAAGTTTCCACTTTATCATCACCCATACGCGTTGGTTTAACAACAAAACGTACCAATTCGTTTTCTTGTTTATAGTCCGCTACATTTCCACCTAAAGTAAGATCTTTGTATAACATGATCTCCCAGCTATCTTTATTTGGTATCGTATATAAAGCGTAAGTTCCTGCTTTTACGTCATTACCTTCTACTTTTACATCCTCGCCAAAAGTAATTTTTGTTGCACTATTAGCGCCTGTACGCCAGATCTTTCCAAAAGGAACAACATCACCGTAAATAACACGGCCTTTTGCACTCGGACGAGAATATTCAATGGTAATATCAGATAAAGCAAATGCCTGTTTAACTGTTTGTAACGGGCTTGGAGCAGGCACTTTTAACTGTGCATTAATACTTGTTGCAGTTAAAGCTGTAATAACTATTGCTGCTGTAAGGGTTTTTAATTTTTTTAGCATTTTGTTTTTGTTTTAGGTTTTAAAGACGTCAAATATAAATATTAAAGGGTAAGCGAACGTTCTTTAAACATTATTTATCATCATTATATTTAGAATAATGTTAAATCTTCATTTAAATTTGATATGCAAATAAAATCGTGATCACATCGAGACACGTTATTGTTACTGAAGGTTTAACGGTTTATTATTCCATTGAAGAGGTAGCCGCTAATAAATAAAAATTGAGACAGATCTTGATAATGGTTTTACCATTTACCGAAACCTTTATAAAGGTGACTGGCATTTTTAATTTTAATAAATAGTTCAAGTCCACCTTTACTTTTAGATGTTTTTTGCAATGTTGAAGTATTTATATCATAAGAAATACCAAACATTATTTTTTTTACTTCCGCAAATGCATTTAATGCCAGCGCGTCTTTATACCTGTAATAAGCACCAAATCCAATAGCGCTTGTTTTTCTTAAGCCAGTGACGTAAGAATCGCTGCCTGACCTATATTGAAACATGGCTCCTAAAATAGCTTCAGTTGCTCTGCCCTGGTATTGCAGCATAAGCGATGGCGAGATAGAATAAGGCGAACCATTAAAACAATAATTAAACGATTCGTATAAATTAAAACGCATTAATAACCGTTCATTACTGCTTTTATAAAAAGAATATTTGGGTTTATTAATATGTGCAACAGAAAAGCCAAGTGTATTTGACGGTTCGCTACTTGCTGCAAATTTTTTATTAGTCTTTTTATTTATTAAAGCTATTCCGGCACCAAGATCTAATACCATTAGTGATTGGCGTGTTGCGTTTTCGCCCAGTAAAGACGAATTGTAATTTAAACCGTCATATTGCGAGCCCCATGTTTGGTTAAGGTTTGATAACGTTTTTTGAGCAAAACCAACAGATACACCTGAAGTAAAAAACTGGCTTTTATTTAACTTTAAAGAATAATTTAATGGCAAGCCACCGTTAATGTTTGTCAATCTACTGTCTCCTGATTTATCATAACCAAAGTTTAATCCCACCGAAAAAAAACCTTTATTATCCGATCTTCTGTTTGGTATTTGTTTATTCACAAAAGCAGAGTAGGTAGTAAACCCCCTGGTAAATGCGTTCCATTGCGATTTGTACTGGAACCCCGCCTCAAAAGAATTAATAACACCAAATGCCGAAGGATTGATCATTTGCGGCGCTATAAAATATTGCGTAAGGTGAGTATCCTGGCAAAAGATATTCTTAACAAGCAGTATAAAAATAATGAAATATAGTTTTTTTACTTTCATTTTATCTTTTCAATGTCACGTTTCCTTTTTTAACTATTTTATCTCCATTTACGAGCGTTGTTGTTAACTGGTAAATAAAAACAGCGTCGTTTTGCATGACGCCATTATACGTTCCATCCCAACAAATACTTTTATCGTTACTTTCAAATACTTTTTCTCCCCAACGATTATAAAGCTGTAAGCTCATAGAAGAGTTAAGACAATTTCCGTACACGCACCAAAAGTCATTAAAACCATCACCGTTCGGACTAAATGCAGATGGGGCAAACACCTCTCCACAAATTATATCTACTTCAACTAAAACTGTGCTGGTAACAATACAACCTTGATTATCTGTAGAAGTGACAGAGTAAATAGTGGTTGCGCCAGGGGTAACAGTATTTGCTTCGCAGGTACTGCAGCTTATATCAGGCGAGAATGACCAGTTAAATGTATTGCCTGTAGGTACATTGGCATGGATCACACTTGATGCACCATATACAATGTATGCCGGATTTGCATAAGATGCCGGAATTTGCGGTGTAAAAACTGTAACTGCAAAAACTGTCGAGGAACTGCAAGGTGCCGTACCGGAACTAACAGTATAAATAGAGCTTGAGTCGGGTGTGATCGTAATAACGTTGGTTGTTTCTCCCGTATCCCAGGTATAATCAGCTCCGCCTGAGGCAGTAAGCGTTAGCATATTTCCTAAACATACTGTTGGTGTTCCGCTAATAGATAGTGTTGGTTGTATAAATACATTTAAAAATACAGTGCTTGTATTTATACATCCTTTAATATCTTGTCCTGTTACGGTATACGTAGTTGGAGTTACAGGACTAACAGATTGTGAGGACGATTGTGGCCCATTGCTCCAGGTATAAGTGCTTGCACCGTTTGCAGAGAGCGGGGCTGTTTGCCCCGCACAAATGGTGCCCGGTGATGTAATATTAATGATAGGAAGAGGATTAACAATAACGGTTGATACAGTTGAAGATTTACAGCCATTAATATCTTGCCCCGTTACTGTATAGCTTGTGTTTTGCGTTGGCGTGGCAATAACGTTTGGTTGTGTTGCTGTGTTTAAGGTTCCAGCGGGGGTCCACGTATAGTTTGTTGCGCCACTTACGCTAATATTTGCGGATTTACCCAAACAGATCGTATGATCGGCTGTTGCCAGCACAGGTAACGGTTTTACCAGCACACTTGCTGTAGTAGTATTTAAACAACCTTTATTGCTGGCACCTGTAACTGTGTATATTGTGTTTGCCGGTGGTGCTGCAGTTACAGTTGCTGCATTGGCAGTATTAAGCGTTGCTGAAGGTGTCCATGTATAAGCTAATGCCCCGCTAACTGTTAAAGAAGCACTTGTTCCAAAGCACATGGTATTGCTTGTAGCTGCTAAAGTAGGCTGGGGGTTAACCACTATCGATATGGTACCTGATTTATAGCATCCACTGGCATCTGCACCTGTAATACTGTAAACCGTTGTAACCAATGGGTTAGCAATTACAGTCGGTCCATTACCTGTATTTAAGGTTGCCGGCGGTGTCCAGGTATAGTTAAGCGACCCACTTGCTGTAATAGTGGTGTTGTCTGTAGCACAAATAACACTACTGGTAGGTGTAACAGTTAATGGCGGAATTGCTATTACGGAACCATTTAGTGTTGCAGATGTGGTGCACGTGAAGCCATTGCTTGTAAAGAAAGCGGTTGCAGTATAAACTCCCGTACCTGATGGAAGAATGCCCGGTATTGTTGGATTTTGTGAAGACGAAGTATACCCGCCCGGTCCGTTCCAGGAATAAGAATTTGCAGAGCTTGCATTTGATGTTAAAGTGACGGTGGCGCCAGCACAAATAGTAAAATTGGGAGAAACGGCAACAGTGCTGGTTCCAACTACATTTACTGAGTTTGTAACACTCGTTGGGCAGCTTATTATGCCCATTGAAAATAGAGTAGTAGTTGTGTAAACACCCGAACCATTAGTTTGGATACTTGGTATAGAAGCTGTTGCACCTATAGCAGAAAAGCTATTTGGCCCTGTCCATGTATAGGAAACTGCACCTGGAGCCGACGCTGTAAAGTTGGCGGTAGCATTCTGACAGATATTTGGAGAATAAGTAATGGCCGTTGTTGGTGTGGCAACCACCGAAACGTTAGATACTGCACCCGTTGTACAGGTTAAAATACCATTTGTAAAAGAGGCTATAGCTGAATAATTGCCAGCAGCTGAAGGAAGAATTGCAGTAAGTAATGGATTTTGAACACCGGATGTGTAAGTGCCAGGCCCACTCCACGAATAAGAAGCAGCTCCTGTGGCATTTGAAATTAAATTTAAGCTAGATCCTTCACAAACGGTGAAATTTGGGATAACAAACACCGTGCTTGTAGGCACAACATTCATGGATGCTGTGCTGGAAGTTGAGCAGGTGACCGCACCAATAGAGAATGTGGCCGTTGCCGTATAAATACCCGAAGCTACAGGTTGCACATTTACAATGTTTGTTGAAGCGTTTGTTGAAGTAAAACCATTTGGGCCCGCCCAATTAAACCCGGTAGCGCCTGTTGCAGTCATACTTAAACTTATATTAGTATTCTGGCAAGTATTTTGAGGCACCGCAATATTAACAGTAGATGTGGCAACTACCGAGACGTTAGATACTGCACCCGTTGTACAGGTTAAAACACCATTTGTAAAAGAGGCTATAGCTGAATAATTGCCGGCTCCTGTAGGCAGCATTCCTGTTACTATTGTATTTTGTGAAGAAGAAGTGAAGCCTCCTGGACCATTCCATGAATATGAAACTGCACCGGCTGCACTAGAAGTTAAATTTAAGCTTGCTCCCTGGCACACCGTAAAGTTAGGAGTAACAGCAACTGCGCTCGTTGTAACTACGCTCACTTGGACCGTGTTTGTCCGCGGGCAAGTGATACCATTAAAATTAATATTTGAAGTTACCGTATAGACACCCGACTCAATGGGTTGTATAGTATTTAAATTTGGGTTTTGTGCGGCAGATGAGAAAGCGTTAGGTCCTGTCCATGCATAAGCTGTTGCCGTTGGCATAGATGAAGTTAGATTTACCGTACCATTCATACACGCATTGGTATTTGATGTTACTGCAATAGTATGGTTTGGCGCAATATTAACCTGCGTTGTTTGTGTACCGGTACAGCCGTTCGTATAACTTGCCGCAACAGTAAATGTACCAATGTTTGGTGTAGTAACATTTGGGTAAGCAATAGATGTTGTTGCAAAAGAAGTTGTAGCTGCACTTGGCCCGGTAACATTAAACGTACCCGTACCTACAGGATTTACCGTAAAAGTTGCATTACTACCATAACAAAAATTTGTAGGCGTAGCAATTGAAATGGGGATAATTGGATTGATGTTTAATGTAAAAGTTGTTTGATCAGCAATTGGAATTGCTGATAAATTTGTACCCTGTGCCTGTACAGTATAAACCTGTGTTGTTAAAGAGCTCACTGTAAATGAAGGATTTGTTTGTACAATGTTGCCTGGTTGTAAAGTATATGAACCTCCGCTTGAATTAACCCATGTACCTGTAAACACTGCTAACTGTCCCGGACAAGCAGTTTGGTTATCAAATATTATTGGATTACATGAAACAGCCGCACTTCCGGTCATGGAAAATGAAACTGGCGTATTTACACCGCTTGGGTTGGTGATCAAAATAATATATTGCTGCCCCTGTACTACAGGAATGGAAGGTTGAAAATTACAAGCAGATCCACCGGCAGGAACAGTTCCCATACCCGTGCCGCCGCCTCCTGTACAATTCCAGTTACATGCTACAGGAGGTAATGTATTATTAAAAATATCATTACATGCATTTGGCGAATATGGCCACATGATCCAATCATAATTTCCTGATTGTGGAAATGCAGAACCAAATGCACCAAAAGAAAAACCAAGATTACCACTAGTTGTAATGTTCAACAATAACCATTGCGGGTTAGCCACATTAGTAAACATGCAGCCTACATTTACTGACTGCGGATTTGTAAGCGGGTTGCTGATATTTAATCCCGGGGTTAAACCTGTTCCTGAGTTTGCACTAAAACTAAAAACAGAATTTGTACAAAGATTAACAAGATTATTGCACGCAGCCGGGTTTTGCGAATAAAAATTATTTTTTAACCCTCCTAATAAAGTACAGATAATAAATATTTTAAAAAAAATTTTATTCATTCAGTTAACAATGAGTTCAATCAAAACCTAAAAATCCAAAAGTTTTTAATAAAATGCATTAAAATAATTTTGCTCAAAAAAAACACCAAACAAAGTTAGAAATTATTCTAAGGTAGCATAATTTTTTTCCTAGGCAGGACGATAGTTTTACTCAATAAAATCGACTAAATTAAAAAATACCCTGTTGACGGTATAAAAAATCCCTCAATATTTTGAGGGATTTTTTGTTAAATATGAAAATACTAATTCGTTACAGAAGTATAAAAATCCATTAAAATGCTTTATTAATGCCTATCATCCATCTGAACTGAAAGTAATCTTTCTCCGCATATGGTAAACGATTAATGAAGAATGGCATATCAAAGCGGATTGTTAAAGGTTTAATGTTATATAATTGTCCCCAACGCACAATGCTTAATGTTGTGCCAACACCTGCGTCCACCATCACATCGCTCATTACATTTGGTTGATTCGATGGTTGTGTATTAATGATACCTGCATCTCCAAAAATATAAGGTTGTAATTTAACGCTGTTCTTCAAAAATTTAGGGTTAATGAATTTAAATAATTCACCAAATTCTATTTCTGTATTAAACGAGGCACCTGTAGCGCCTTTGTAATTATAATTAAAAGAGCCGTCCGCATTTTTTTGCGCTAACAAATAGCCTGAGTAACCTCTTAAATTTAGTCCACCTCCTGCTGTGAAGTGATTGGTTACATTGCCGTAATTACCCCATTCAGGAGGAATGATACCCATTGAACGGGTATATTTATTGTCCATTAGTTCTTCATTATTTGCCCCGGCAACAAACAACATCGATTCTGAAGGTAAACTATTTCCAAAACCAATTTGTGCAAACAAACGCGTATTGATATTTATTTTTCCAAGGTCATTTCTGTTTACTGTGCTCATTGTTGCAGCAGAAAAATCATAATCATTTGTAAATGCGGCAGAGCGTAAATTCATATTAATAACACCAATGCCTCTTTTGTATTTGTAAGCATGTTCTAAACCAACATGAATTGCGCTGTTTAATTTTTGATAACCCCATTCTTTATCATTTATCAGGTACACCACATCTTGCGGAACATCACGCAACATGGCTTTTAAATGCGTGTACATTCTGGTTTTATTATTATTGCTTCTTTTTTCAAAACCAATTGTTCCTCCATCCAATCCATCTAAAGATTTTAATTGAAGATATACATTTGATTTTTTTACATACCTGTTTAAAGAGGTTTTGTAATCAAATAAAAAAGATACCTTATGAAAATTATTTATCCGTACCGTACTGTCTAAATACGCCTGGCCTAAACCACTACTTAACCAAACGCCCAATTCAAAAACATTTTTTGTAAAAAGATAATCACCAGATAAAACAGCACCCACTTTTACACCATCGTAACCGTTATACCAGGCGCCAGGACGAATGCGCATGTCGTATTTTTTCCAGTTTGGCGGGTTGTAAACATGCGAATCGAAACGTAAATTAATTTTACCGTGCTTAACATTATTGGTCATATCAACATCTGCCAAACGATAAGACGGATCGATAATTACATTTTTAATTTTTGCACCAATGTTTAATGTGGCTGTATAAGTTGGTTTTAATTTTGGTCCCCAACCAATCCAACGGGGAAGAGTGTTAGCGCCTGTTGGCTTCTCGAACCAGGTGTTTGGAATATAATAATGACGTGCAGAATCATTTTTATCAATAACCACAAAGTCAATTGGCATTTGCATACTGCCTTTACGCTTAAAAGTTATCTCATAAACGTCATTTTTTTTGTGCTTGATCTTTCCAATTTTATAATCAACTGTTTTTGTTGTTTCCAGCCATTGGTCAAAGAACCAATTAAGATCAACACCTGTAAAACCAATAATTGAATTTCTAAAATCTTCGGGGTAGGGATGGCAGAATTTCCATTGCTTAAAATAATGTTGCATGGCCTTATCAAAGAACGAGCGACCTAACACATACTCCAGATTTTTAAGCATTGCAGCAGTTTTTGTGTATACTTGCCCGTAACCACCACCATGGCGAATGCCACCATTAAAATCATCACTATGTGTATTTAGTGGTAATTCTTCGTTGCGAATAACTGCGGCAGCGTAAAAACCGTTATAGATCTCGTCATCCAATACACGAACAGGCTCAGTAAATTTTTCAACATAATTGCTTTTTGGTTTTGGTTCTATCATTATAGGACCATCAATATACTGGTATGTATCAGCTGTATAAAATTGTGTAAAACCTTCGTCCATGAACGCTCGGTAATTTTCGTTAGTGCCGATCATTCCCTGGAACCAGTTATGCGTCATTTCATGCACCAATAAACCACGATATGTTGGATCGTAACCACCACAAAGTGTTAGCATGGGATACTCCATGCCATCCTGCGCATCGGCTACTATCATTTTTGGATGATGATACGGCCCAATGTTATATGAATTCACTTCCAAAACTTTACCAATATATTTGGCGCAATTGTACCAGCCTGTCGCATGGGACTCCTGTACCAGGGCTATACAACGCACACCATCCCAGTTGCTTTCGCCAATACGGTAGGTAGGATCGGCTGTAAGCGCAAAATCATGCACATTCATGGCAGAGAACTTCCATGTTTTTTTTGTGCCGTCTTTTTTTGTGATTATTGATGGAGGAGTGTTAAAAGGCTTTTTTAAAAAATTACTGATGTCAAGTTTGGCACGTAAAGTATCTGGCAAAACTTCTTTTTCGTTTAATAAAGTACCTGTGCCATCCATAACATAGTTGTTAGGCAAGGTCATTTCTACATTAAAAGAGCCAAAATCGCCATAAAATTCATGATCCATATGTTGATCCGTGTTCCAGGCAAACTTAGCATCCAAAACTGTTACACGTGGGTACCAGTGAACGATATCATAGTGTTTATTGCCAAATGCATTAAATAATTTCATCCGGTTACGAATGGCTTCAGAATCAAAATAGGTTTTAAAATCCATTACCATGGTAAGTGATTCGCCCGATTTTAATGGTTTTGGAAAATATACTTTTAATATAGTGTTATCTAATTCAGTTTTTAATTCCTGTCCGTTAATGGTAATTATTTCTACCTGGGTGCCTAAACCTTGCGAGCGGTATTTGCCAAATTTTAATTTATAATCGTTGTTCTTATATAAATCAGCGGCATATGAGCCTTTGGTTTGCGCGTTGCTATATAAATGAAAGTAAACAAAAGAGATGTCGTAGGGTGAATTGTTCCAATAGGTTAATTCCTCATTACCCGAAAGAATGTCGGTGCTATCGTTGATCTCGGCTTTAATGGTATAATGTACATCCTGCTGCCAGTAGCCTTCAAAAGGTTTTCGGTTCTTCCAATACAAAGGATTTGTAGAGGAACGGTAATCCACATATTCATTTTGAGAGAATGAAAATAAAGATAAGAGGATACTTATACTTAAAAGAAGAAATTTAGTGGAAAGAAAGCGCATAAATACTATTATAAAAGAAAAGGATAAATGTAGGCATTTAACCCACAATATTAATAAACGTTAAAGAAAGATGAAAAACGATCGAAAAAGGCTGTTAGTGTTAAAACTGTCGCGCATATGTTAATTAATAATTTCGTTGGTACGGCATTTGCAAATTAGTATTTATTAACAAGCTAACGTTGATAGAAAGCTCGACAAAATATGTAACTTCGCCGACCAATTTAAAGTATAAGCCGTTAAATTGAAACTTATGAAAAGATTTAAACAGATAATTTTCTTAGTGTTAATAGCCGCTTTTGGCCGCGCTGCTGAAGGGGTTGTGCAGTTTAAAGGCACAATTTACAACGAAAGCAACGCTGTTTTAAACGGCGCATTGATACAGGTTACACAAAATGCTTTTCTGTTTAATGCTTTTACTGCTAACCAGCAAGGAGAATATAAAATAAACCTTCCGGTAGATGGTGAATATGATGTAACTATCTCAAAACCAGGATATGTTCAGAAACGCTATTTTGTGAGCACAAAAAGCATTCCAAATGAGAAGATTGCAGGTTTACCTGTTTATACAGCCGATATAGTACTATTAAATTTTTATGAAGGGGTTGACTATACACTTTTTGAGCAGCCAATTAACAAATACCAATATAATCCAGAAAATAACAACATGGATTATAATGAGAAATATTTGAAAGAAATGCGTGAAGCTATGCGTGAAGTGAAGAAAGCTGAACGTGAAGCGATAAAATTAGCCCGCGAAAAAGAGCTGGCCAACAGAAGAATAGCAGTACAATCAAAAGTAGGATATATTGCACAAAGAAAGGCCAGTCCAACTACTGTTAAAACAGATGCGCAATCAACCTTTGAGCAAAAAAACGAGACCACTTCGGCTGTTCTTATCACTAAAAGTTCACCAAGTGCAAGAGTTACAGCACTTTTAGAAAAATACCCTCAGGGTATAACCGAAGAGTTTATTGAAGGACAAAATGTTCAGATCGTTCAAAGAATTGTAGTTAAAGACCAAGAAGCCTGGGTTTACCAGAAAAAAACCTTTAATTGGGGCGGAGTAGCTTGTTTTAGGGATAATACACCTATCACATTGGGTATTTTTGAACAGGAAACCTCTGCCGAATATAACACCCGGGTTCCCATACCAGTTTCATCAAAATAAGTTACTTTTACAGTTACAGATTTCACTTGTCAGATTTTTCGGGAAAATACCTGAAAAATCTGATTTTTTTTGGTGTTTTTTAGATTATTTCTCTATCTTTGCAGCCCAATTAAAAATTAAATAAATATAAACAATGGAAAAACGTTATGAGACGGTCTTCATTTTAACTCCCGTTTTGTCTGATGATCAGGCAAAGGAGGCCGCGAAGAAAATTAAAAAAACCATTACCGACTTAGGTGGTAAAGTGGTTAACGAAGAGAACTGGGGCCTAAAGAAATTGGCTTACCCGATCCAAAAGAAAACAACTGGTTTCTATCACCTAATTGAATTTGCAGGTGAAGGACAAGAGATTGTAAACAATTTGGAAGTTACTTACAAACGTGATGAGCGTATCTTACGCTTTTTGACGGTAGCTTTAGATAAACATGCAGTTGCTTACGCTGACAAGCGCAAAGGAAAAGTAGCAGAAGCTAAAACTAAAAAGAAAGAAAGTGCTAACGCATAAGTTTAACAATTAACGTTTAAAAAGAAAATGAGTGCTCCAAAAGACATAAGATATCTTAACCCTCCAACAGCTGAGGCGAAAAAGAAAAAATACTGCCGTTTTAAGAAAAGCGGTATTAAGTATATAGATTACAAAGACCCTGATTTTTTATTGAAATTTGTTAATGAGCAAGGTAAATTGTTACCTCGTCGTTTAACAGGAACTTCATTGAAATTCCAACGTAAAGTGGCGCAAGCTGTAAAACGTGCCCGTCATTTATCATTAATGCCATACGTGGCTGATTTATTAAAATAAGGAGGAAAGTAAAATGGAAGTTATTTTAAAACAAGATATAAAGGGATTAGGTTACAAAGATGACAAAGTAACTGTGCGTAACGGTTATGGTCGTAACTTTTTATTACCAAAAGGAATGGCTGTTTTAGCTACAGAAAGCGTTAAAAAAATGCATACTGAAATTCTAAAACAACGCGCATTTAAAGAAGATAAATTACGTAAAGAAGCTGCGGTTAACGCTGAGAAATTAGCAGGTGTAAGCATTAAAGTTGGCGCAAAAGCCGGCGAAAGCGGAAAAATATTTGGTTCAGTTACCAATATTCAAATTGCTGATGCATTACAAAAAGCAGGTTATAACGTAGAACGTAAGAACATCGAAATTGCTGAAGATAATATCAAAGCATTAGGTACTTACACTGCAAAAGTGCGTTTATACAAAGACGTAGCTGCTACAGTAAACTTTGAAGTTATTGCTGAGTAATTTTAGCTTTATTTTTTATACTTTTAAAACCCGTAGCTTTTGTTACGGGTTTTTTATTTTTAATACATGTCGGATAGTAATATAGTTCTTGTATTTACAGCCTTTGCCGCTTTAATATCTGCCACCATGTGGATAGATTACTTTCGACGTATTGATGTTTTTGAAAGAGAGAAGATATTTCCACTAATCATCGCCTTATTAATTGGTTGCTTTACACCTTCCATCTGTTTGTTTTTTTATAGTCTTATTCATAAAATGGGTTTTGGCGAGAATGGAGAATTTGTGAATGATCTTTTGTATGCTGTTTTTGCTGTGGGTTTAAATGAAGAGTTTTCAAAGATCTTAGGTGTAATAATTGTGCTCACCATCTTCCGTAAAAAAATTGATGAGCCAATTGATATATTGATCTATGCAGGCATTACCGCCATTGGTTTTGCTATGGTTGAAAATTTTAAATATTTTAGCTTATACGGCATAAAGATCATTACACCGCGTACATTTTACTCTGCATTAGAGCATATTATCAATACAACTATAATTGTGTATGGTTTTTACAGGTTCCGATTATTTGGTAAAGGCAATCATCTTTTAAATATTATTATTGCTTCAACTATAGCAGTCGCTTCGCATGGGCTGTTCGATTTCTTTTTAATGGAAGGTTCTTTAGGCAACCTCACTGTTTTTCTTTCTATTATTATCTATTTAATTGGAATAAATTTTTGGGTGCAAATGCTTAACAATGCCAATAATTATTCTAAATTCTTTGATTATAACAAGATCCACTATACAAGTAATATCTTTAAACGCCTGCTGTTTTGGTATGCACTAACGGTTGCAATTACATTTATAAATAACCTTATTGTTTCAGATATACGAATTGCAATTAATAATTTTTGTTTCGGTTTGTTATCTGACGGCTTTTTGTTTTGGGTAGTAATGCTTCGCGTTAGCCGTTTTAAAATATACAAGCAGGGCTATTTTAATGTTAAGATCCAGTTTCCTTTTTATATCACTAAAAATGATGATGAAGATTTCAGGATCCCTTATTTAAATATTCCAATAAAAGTAAGAGGCGAAAATTATCATGAACATATTCCAACAAAATATATAGATAAACCTATTTTGGTTTGCCCTGTAAATCCAAAGAATAGTTATTTGAAAGCGCCGGTAGACGCCATTATTTCAAATAAATATTTATTGTTTGATGATGTAGTTGTTTATACTGTGCAATTAAATGGACTGGATAACCTGACGCATACTTATTTGTTAAAGCCAAAAACGCGTGGTAAAACAGAGATCAATGATGTTTTTCCAATAGAGGCCTTATATATGGTAAATACCGAAAGTATCGACCTTTCTAAGGTAGATATAAGCAGCCTTAAAACTTTAGAGTGGGTTTACTTGAAGTTTAATTAATTGATAATCATTAATTTACACCCTCTTTTATTATAAATTCGGTTTTTTTTATATCTTTATTAAACCAACCAAACATTTTAAAGTCTATAAATAAAAACAAGTATGAAAAAAATCATTTACTCATTAAGTATTATTGCCCTTTTTTCGGGCTTAACATTTACAAGTTGTAAAAAGAAAAAAGCTTTTAAAGAGGAAGATGGGCAATCTTCTTCTGATAACAGAAGCGTTCAAACAGAAAATGACCTTGCCAATAATGAAATTAATACAGAAGTTGGAAATAATACCTTTTTACATGGAAGAAGTGTAAATGGCTCACAAAGTGCTGCTATTCAAAAAGCACTTGGTATTAATGCAACCGGTTATACAATTGATACAACCGGCGCATATACAGGTACAATTAAAATTAATTATAATGGAACTACAGTAAACAACCGTACAAGAACAGGTTCTATCCGATTAACCATTCAAAACTATCCAACAAAAAAATGGAAAGATATTGGGTGCGTTTTAAAGGTTGATTATTTAGCATACAAGATCACTCGCGCATCTGATGGAAAAAGTATTGAACTAAACGGAACACAATTTATAACCAACGAAACAGGTGGATCTTGGTGGGAATTATTGATCATTCACACACAAACAAGTTTAGCTACTTCAGTTACAGGTTCAAACCTTAACGTAACTTTTGATGGAGATAAAACAGCAGTGTATAACATTAACCGTCGTTTCACGTATACTTTACCGGGAGGCATCTTAACCTGCACTGGTGAAGGAATTGGAAGTGATGGAACTTTAGGAAGCTTAGAAAATTATGGCACAACCCGTGATGGCGATACTTTTACAAGCCAGGTTACTACTCCGATTGTTTGGAACTGGACTTGCGGCTGGTGGGCTCCGGTTGCTGGTGAAGTGGATATTAAAGTGGATGATAAGGATTTTGATCTTAAAGTTACTTTTAGTGTTGATCAAAGTGGAAACAATGTTTCTGCCGGCCCAAATGCCTGCCCGTATGGTTGGAAAGTAGAATGGAAACACAAGAACAAAACCAGGAAAAAAGTATTTGGTTATGTTTAATTAAAAATATAATTCAAGAAAAAGCCTCACAAATAATGTGAGGCTTTTTTGTTTATGAGTCTATGCCTGTTTAAATCATCTTTAAAAAGCAAAACATTTTTTAAATACCTTTATTAGATGAGAACAAATAAATTAATTTATTCCATTGGCGTATTTATCCTAACATTTGGCTTCATTATTTCCGGCTGTAAAAAAAAAGATGATAACAAGCCTCAAGAGCCCGCTGTTGTTAGCGAAGATGGGCAAACAGCTATGGATAACCGTTGGGCACAAACCGAAAACGACTTTGCTATAAGTGATATTAATATTGAAGTAGGCAATAACGCCGCATTGCATGGTAAAAGCACTTCAACTACAGGCACTAACGCTTTGCAAACTGCATTAGGAATTGCAGTAGCCGATTATACGGTAGATACTGTTGGCGCTTACACTGGCACCATTAAATTAAGTTACAACGGCACTACTTTAAACAACCGCAAAAGAACAGGCTCAATTAAATTAAGCATCCTAAATTATCCTGCTAAAAAATGGAAGGATGCAGGTTGCGTTTTAAAAGTTGAATATATTAATTATAAGATCACGCGGTTAGCTGATCTGAAAAATATTGAGTTAAATGGCATACAAAATATAACTAACGAATCAGGCGGATCGTGGTGGGAGTTATTAATATTACAAAGCCAGTCAACTCTAATTACATCGGTTGCGGGTTCATTTTTATACGCAAAATTTGATAGCACTAAAACTGCTGTTTACAACATTAACCGCCGCTTTACTTATACAATGCCCGGTAATATTTTAACCTGTCAATGCGAAGGAATGGGGTCATACAATGGTATAAATCATTTAGAAAATTATGGTGCAAACCGCGATGGAATAGTGTTTACAAGCCAGGTGATAACACCTGTAATCTGGAATTGGACCTGTGGCCCAAAAGGTCCGGTACAAGGGGAAATGAGTATTAAAGCAAACGACAGGAATTTTACATTAAAAGTACTTTATAGTGTAGATGCTAATGGCAACCCCGTAAACGTATTGGCAAATACTTGCGCCTATGGCTGGAAGGTAGAGTGGATCAATAATACTTTACCTGGTAAAAGAGTCTTTGCGTATGATTAATTAAAAAGTATTCAAAAAAAAAGCCCCGTAAATAATTTGCGGGGCTTTTTGTTAATTCACAAATGAGTTTATTCACTTAAAGTAGTTTTGCTAAAGTTAAACTCTTTTGTTTTTAATGCACCTTCATACCGTTCATATTTTAACCAATTATTTTTTGGATCGGTAACCGGATTTTTTTCCGCATGGTTTATTTTAAGTCGTTTAATATCACCTTTTGAATCGAATTTCAAATAACCTACAATGTTATCTATGTCAAGAGAGTTTCTATTGCTTTTTAATACAAAAGAATTTTGGTAAACGAAAGTATTAGCGTCAAATTGATCATTTGCCGGGCAATATAAAAATACTGTATTATTTATAGTGTACAGATCACCAATATTATTCGAGGGTAATTGTTTTCTCCATTTAACCAAACTGTTCGAAATACACATTATTTCATATTTGTATGCAATAATACTGGATCTTAGAAGCCCCGAATTAATAAAATTGTTTTCAGAATTGTAAGCTTCCCAAAACGAATCTTTTCTTACACCCTGACAAATGATCACATAACACGAGCCATCTGCTGTAATACAAGACTTGTGAACAAACTTTTGATGTTGCTCAATTTCGCCATCACCTTGAGGAACATGATCAAAATAGTTTTCCTCTTCTACACTTTTCTTCTCAATATTATAAACTATACGGAATATGCCGTTGGTAAAATTCCTCTTGCTTGTTTCAGAGTAATATAGGCCACACATAATAACTTTATTGCCAATTTGTTTTATACTTGTGATCATTGGCTTTTTTTCATTAGTTAACGAAAAACTTATAGTTTCATTATTAATAATATTATAAAGCCTGATATCTCTTTTTAAATTAGTTTGGTTTATTAATGCAAAGCCACTGTTGTTAATGAAAGCCACAACAGTGTTGTCATCTTTAGAACTGCTTATTATTGAATCTGTTTTCAATAATTTCAAATTGTTATCATATAATCGGCAAAAAAAAGTCTTTTTATCTTTTTTCTCATATTCGTCAACAATTAATATATTATCCTGACTTTCATTTACCTGCAAACTCATTGCAAACTCATCATTTGTCATCTGAAAAAGCTTTAACGGGTCTCCAGAAACAATAAGATCTTCACGTATCTTTGTAGCGTAAAGATCTGATGCAGTTGCTCTGGCATTCATTTTTTTAGAAAAGCATATTAAATTCTCTCTTACAGATACATATTTATTACCACTAATAATTATATTTTCGCCCATTTTTAATTTAGGACAGCTTATTTTATTTTTTTCTGTAAAAGAAATTTTGTCCACTTGTAAAAGATCATTTTTGGTATTAAACACTGTGGCACCATGTTTTAAAGAAAAAATAAACGAGGTGGGTGATAATTGATCATATACACCATATCCCTGGATTGAAAGATTATCTTTTTTTGGATATGCATCCCAAATTTCAATTGTTTTTTGAGCAACTATTTGATAATGTACTAATATAGTTAGTAAAATTAATTTCAGGAACTGTTTCATGCTTTAAAGTTATTTGATTTTTAAATTATTTAATAAAAAAAGCCCTGTTTCCAAGGCTTCCATCAGTTTTCTAACTAAAGGCATTAAAACCCGTCACGTCCATACCCGTTATGAGTAAATGTATATCATGAGTACCTTCGTAAGTAATTACACTTTCTAAATTCATCATGTGGCGCATAATTGGGTATTCGCCTGTAATGCCCATTCCGCCATGTATCTGGCGTGCTTCGCGTGCAATTTGTAAAGCCATGTTTACGTTGTTACGCTTGGCCATACTAATTTGCGCCGGTGATGCACGGTGTTCATTTTTTAAAACACCAAGTCTCCAGGTTAATAATTGTGCTTTAGTGATCTCGGTGATCATCTCTGCTAATTTTTTTTGCGTTAACTGAAACGCACCAATAGGTTTCCCAAATTGAATACGCTCTTTGCTGTAACGCAAGGCACTGTCGTAACAATCCATAGCAGCGCCAATAACGCCCCAGGCAATACCGTAACGTGCGCTGTTCAAACAACCTAAGGGGCCTTTTAAACCTTTAATGTTAGGGAAAATATTTTCTTTAGGAACTTTTACGTTATCAAAAACCAATTCACCGGTTGCACTGGCCCGTAAACTCCATTTACCGTGGGTTTCAGGAGTAGTAAAACCAGCCATGCCTCTTTCTACAACTAAGCCTCTTATTTCTCCGGCTTCATCTTTTGCCCAAACAACAGCAATATCGGCAAATGGTGAATTACTGATCCACATTTTTGCGCCATTTAAAATAACATGTTTGCCATCACCTGCATCTTTAAAATTAGTGATCATGCCACTTGGGTTACTTCCATGATCAGGCTCAGTTAAGCCAAAGCAGCCCATTAAGTCGCCTGTAGCTAATTTTGGCAAATATTTTTTCTTTTGTTCCTCACTTCCGTAAGTATAAATCGGGAACATCACTAAAGAGCTTTGTACCGAGGCGGTTGAGCGTAAGCCGCTATCGCCGCGCTCTAATTCCTGCATAATTAAACCATAGGAGATCTGGTCAAGGCCCGGGCCACCGTATTCTGCCGGAATGTAGGGGCCAAAAGCACCTATCTCTGCCAAACCTTTTATCCATTGTTTTGGAAATTTGGTTGTTTGACAGGCTTCTTCAACAATAGGGGTAACTTCTTTTTTTACCCATGCCCGCGCGGTTTCGCGAATTAATTTATGTTCATCAGTTAAAAGCTCATCCATTAAATAATAATCATGAGCCTGGAAATTATCAGTAGCCATATGTTTTAAAATTGAGGTACAAATTTAATAATTAAAAGGGCTTAACAAAGCTTTGTTTTGCATTTGAAAAATTCGTATTTTTAAGGGAAAGATTTTCTATAAAAAAGCGTACTTCATATTTGATCTGGGCAATTTTGTTGTTTAAGCTGACTTTTAGCCAGGATATCCATTTTTCGCAGTTCGACGGCTCTTTGTTAAACCTCACCCCAGGCTTTACCGGTTTTTTTAACGGTGATTTTAGAGTTGGCGCTATATACCGCAGCCAGTGGCAAGCCGTTCCGGTGCCCTATTCAACTTTTAGTATGAACGGTGAGGCCCGCCTAAAGCCAAAACAACTGGTAAAAGATATGGTGGGTGTTGGCCTTGTATTTAACAGTGATAAAGCTGGTGACGCACGATATGGTACTACACAATTATATGCTAATGGAAGCTACATTTTTTTAGGTAAAGCGGATAGCAGCCTTCTTTTTACAGTAGGTATGAACCTGGGCTGGTGCCAGGTAGGTTTTGATTATGATAAAATGACCTTTGATAATCAATACGACGGGGTAAACTATAATAAAACAACGGCAACAGGCGAGAATTTTGATTGGTCTAAATTTAATTATGCAGATGTTAACATGGGCACTGGCATTCAATATATATTAAATCAAAAGCACAGGTTTACTGTAGGCCTGGGTTTTCATCACCTGACAAGCCCTGTTATTACTTACCAGGGCAATAGGTTAAGCCGCCTTGATTTTAAAATGACAAATTACCTAAGCTATTCAACACCTATTAACCAAAAGGTAGATATTATTGCTGAAGCGCTCATTTCAAAACAGGCAAAAAATTACGAGATAATACCACACAGCTCGCTTAAATACTATTTAAACCGCGATGATAATAAAGCGGTTTTAGCAGGCTTATGCTTGCGAACAAAAGACGCTGTTGTGTTTAGGTTTGGCTATACCCATAAAACCCTGCAAAGCGGAATTGCTTATGATATTAATACCAGTAAATTTACCGCAGCCACTAACCGAAGAGGCGCCTTTGAGATCTTTGTAAATTATATTATCAGGCGCATGCCCGCTAAATTTGTGAAAAAAAGAATGTGTCCTGTATTTATGTAACGTGAAAAAAATAAATTTCTTTTATATACTTTTTTTATGCTTTGCCTTTAATTCTTTTTTTGGGCAATCATCCCGTTTGGTTATGGCAGAAGCGGAAGCGGCAATGAAAGATAAAGATTGGAACAGCGCCGCGCAAAGCTATAACCGTTTGTATTTTAGAGATAGCAGCGAAATTAGTTTGCAATATAGTTATGCTGAGGCCAGCCGATTAAATTTTGACGTAAATCTGGCTTTGAGATTATATAACAAAGTGGCATTGATCGATAATGGAAAAAAATACCCTTTAACTTTTTATTGGATAGGGCAATTATTAAAAACAAAAGGGCAATATAAGGATGCGAAAAAATGGTTCACTAAATTCTCAAAAATTAAAAAGAAATATCCGAAACTTAATTTTGAGTATTATCTAAAAAAATCATTGCTTGAAATAGAGGCCTGTGATCTTGCGCAGATACTTATTAAAAGCCCCGTGCGTCCTAAACTGGAACATTTAGACAGTACTATCAATAGCAAGGTTAGTGAGTATGCAGCTTTTGAAAAAGATAGCTCACTCTATTTTTCTTCATTAAAAGACCCTTCAAAAAAGGATGCTAATAATGTAAGTTATAATAAGATCTATAAGTCGGAAATGAAAAATTTAAAATGGCAAAAAGTAAAAGCACTGGATACAAATATAAATGCAACCTATTTACACAATGCCAATACTTGCTTTAGCTCTGATTATAAACAAATGATCGTTTCGAGATGTAAAGAAAAAAACGCGGGCGATTATACCTGCCAGTTATTTATAAGCAATTATGTAAATAATAAATGGCAATTATTAGAACCAATGCCCGAACCTGTAAACCAAAAAGCAGTTAATACATCTATGCCTAGCTTCGGCGAGGTTAATGGCAAACAGGTTCTGTTTTTTGTTAGTAACAGGGCTGGAGGAGAAGGCGGATTGGATATTTGGTATAGTTATAGAAATTCGGATGGAACATACACCGATCCGGTAAATGCCGGAAAAAAAATAAATACACCGGATGATGAAATTACACCCTGGTATGTGAATGAAAGAAACACTTTGTATTTTAGTAGTACTTATCACAAAGGTCTTGGCGGTTTTGATATTTTTAAGAGTGAGTTTAAAGATTCAGTTTTTACTGATCCGCAAAATGCAGGGTATCCCATAAACAGCAGTTATAATGATATTTATTATTCAGTAAATAAAAGCCGTGACCGCGCTTATTTATCAAGTAACCGTATAGGCTCTTATTTTGAGCATAAATTAAACTGCTGTAACGATATTTACAGGTTTAGTATTGAAGCTTTAAGCTTACCGCCTTCGCCAATTGATACAATGGCTATGTTAACCGGTCAAATGAAATTATTAGTACCATTAACTTTGTATTTTCATAATGATGAGCCGGATCCTAAAACAAAGAACATTACAACTACAAAAACCTATGAAACTACTTACAATGAGTACAAAATTTTAGTGCCACAATATGTAAACGAATATCCAAAAGGTTTAGAGGGAGATGTAAAAGAAAAAGCACTTAACCGTGTAGAGAATTTTTTTGCGGATAGCGTAGATGCCGGCATGGAAGATCTTCGTAAATTCTCTGACCTTTTAGAAAAAGTGCTATTAAAAGGCGAGACCGTAAAAATAACCATGAAAGGATATTGCAGCCCGTTAGCAAGTACAGATTATAACGTTAACCTGGCAAAACGCCGTATCAGTAGCTTGCGTAATTATTTTACCGAGACAAAGAACGGCTGGTTTGTAAAATATTTTGATAATAAGGCCGAAGGCGAAGGGAAAATTATTTTTGAAGACGTTGATATTGGCGAATTACCTGCAAGTAAAGTTAGTGATGATCTTAAAGATAAACGTAACTCTGTTTATAATCCATCAGCGGCTTCGGAGCGTAAGATCCAGATCATTGCGGTTAGTTTTGGTAGTTGATAAAACATGACATCTAAAGTAAAGACCCTTTTATTTGTTTTAGTTTATATTATTGCCGGTGTTAGTTTGGTATTCTTTTTAACAGATACTCCATTAATAATAGATAGAAGTACCAATGAAAATGCTGCCATTGCTATAAGAGATAATGTAAGCAACCTTGAAAAGAATGGTAGCTTACTGTTTACGCAAGCATATTTAAATAAAAAATATAAACACAATATTTATTTTACCCAACAATCAATTGAAGATAAAAGACAGGAGTTTACAGATAGTTTAACATTGCTTTTAAATCAATACAAAAGTGTTGATGTTTATTTGCTGGCGCATCATAATTCTTATCATCATTGGCTTCAAAATATCGACCCTGGTTTATTATCACATCTTAATATAGTATACAACACCGGTTGCGGAAATGCTGCGGATTCCAGCAGGTATAAGATTCTTGGTGCAAAGTATTATATTGCTCATAGAGGAAAGAAAAGTCTGTCTCCTATTTTTTATTTTTATTTTTTACGAAGACTAAACGTTATCGAAAGTCCTGAAACGGCAACTGGGAACGCAAATAAAAAAGTTTTGAGAATTTTGAATTTTTTAGAAATTGCAAATGAAATTAAAGAACATGAAGGCTGTATTTATTAAACACAAAAGCATCTGGATCATTTGTATTAACTTGATCTTGTTAAGCACCTGCCTGATCTTGTTATTCATTTTTTTTAATACAAATCAAAATTTTGATCTTCAGTTTATTTTAAATAAGACGAATATGACCTTATTTGTGTTTTCTATTGCATCACTAATTTTAAATATCGCTAATCTGATCCATATATTTAAATCAAATTATAAATACATTTTTAAAGGAACACTTTTGCTTCTGAATTTTGCATTGTTCCTGATCTCTTTTCTTTTGATGCATTTTTTCTTTATTTCAAATGCTATTTATTAGAATTAGCCCTGTTTCTTTAAACGCTCCATATTCTTTTGAATATAATTTTCGGTAGGTAGAGAAGCTGTTTGTATGCGTTTGGCATAGGTAATTGAATCTGTAATCTCTTTATTTTTTCCGTCAACAATGTTTTTTTGATGTTGAATGATAGTATTGTCTTTCTTTTTTTGAGTAAAATTTTTATAAAGAACGAATGATAGTACAAGTAATAATATTAAACCTGCTGCCATACCATATTGCCTGAACCGTTGCTGATCTATCTGAGCATCTTTTAATTGAGCCTCTTTATTAAGATTACTTATGCTTAACGCATTTTTATCAGCTTCATATTTCTCTTTCATCTCGTTCATCTGGGCTGCAAAATCTTTGTTAAATAATGTGTCGTTTATTGAATAAGCGTTTAAAATATTTTCATAAGCTTTAGCAAAATTTTTTGCTTTAGAATAAGATTTACCTAACTGTGCCAGTGTTTTAGAATGCCCATCGGAGTAAAACAAGCCTAATTTTTGATAACCTTCTTTACTTTCTTCTAATAATTTTATGGCTTCGGGCACTCTGTTTAATTCCAGATAAACATTTGCAAGCGCAAATTTCCAAAAGTAAAAATGTAATGACGAGTCTCCCGCTTCTATAAATTGTTGGTTACAGATCAAGATATACTTTTCTGCTTTTACAAAATCATTTTTCGCAAAATAGCAATTACCTACATTACCGTAAACGGAAGGGTCTGTCATTTTATATTTTGTAATTACGTCCATGGCTTTAAGAAAATACTCAAGAGCAGTATCAAATTTTCTTAAATTAAAATAGCATATGCCTGTGTTTTGATTGGCAAGATTAATTCCCGGAACAAATTCTGCTTTTTCAAAAATAGGAAGACATTTTTTAAAATATTTAATGGCCTCCATATTTTGGTCCATTTTACGATACAGCATGCCAATATTACATTCAACTCTGGAAATGCTAATAGTATCTTTTAATTTCTCAAAATAATTGATCGATTTTAAATAGTAATCAATACTTTCTTTATAATGAAAAGTTTCGTCATTTATAATACCCATGATCTTTAATCCTGTAGCAATATCTTTTATGCGATTTGTTCTTTTCGAGAGCTCTATTCCTTCTTTAGCAATTTGCAGTGCCTCGTTAACGTTATCGTATTTTATTTCCCAGGCAAGGGCTACAAGTGTTTTTGCTTTTGTTGAATCTGCCAGTTTTACATCTTTTAAAATTAATTTAAGAGAATCAACCGTTCGTGTTTGTGAATAAAATTTTAAGTGAATAAGGAAGAAAAAATATAAAAATAAAATGTATTTGTTTTTCATTTCTTTAGTTTTAAAAACGAATCCCTATTACACATACGTCATCTACCTGTTCCAATCTCCCTCGCCAGTTCTCAAAAGTAGAATCAAATATCTTCTTTTGTTCAGCAGTTGCTTTTTGGTGATTGGCAAGTAAAAGCTCGTTTAAAGCTTTGTATTTAAATTTTTTTCCTTTTGGTCCACCAAATTGGTCTGCAAAACCATCTGTATATAAATAAAGTGTATCTCCTGCTTTTAAATCAAGTGTATAGGGTTTAAATGCTTCATTTTTTACTCCTTTACCAACAGGCATTTTATCTGTTCCGAGGGCTAGTATCTGCTTGTCACGAATAAGCACGGGTGCGTTATTTGCACCGGCGTACTCAATTTTAAAGGTATCATTTTTGTTTTCTAAGGTCAATAAAATGCCATCCATTCCATCTTGCTGCCCATCTTTAGAAATGTCATTTATTAGCCGTGTCCTTACATGATCAAATATTTCGTTAGGTTTTGCAATGTTCTTTTCTTTTATACCTTCATTTAAAAAACCAATATTTAATAAACACATAAAAGCTCCCGGTACACCGTGACCAGTACTATCACAAACCGCTAAATAAAATTTGTTGTTGTGTTCGGTAGCCCAATAAAAATCGCCGCTCACAATATCTTTTGGTTTAAAGAATACAAAATGGTCTGGCAAATGTTTTTTTAAGAAATCGTTGTGAGCTAATAGAGTATTCTGTATCTTTTTTGCGTAATTGATACTGTCAACTATTTCTTTGTTTTTTGTAGTGATCTCTTCGTTTTTTTTCTCGATTTCCTGTTCGTAATCCTCAGAGCCGGTTTTAAAATACTGTACAACAAAAAATAGAATTGCAAAAACCGACCCAACGGTAACACACCAGTACTGGATCTCAATATTGTGCGGAACAACTGTTGCCGGAGAATGCGTACTTTGATACCATGTAACACAATAAAATGCCGCCATGCTTAAATAAAAAAGAGCGTAAATGAGAATTTTTTTACGAAAAAGAATAACAGGAATTGTTGCAGTTACAAATAAATAAAATCGATCGCCAAGATTTATGCTATTATGCCAACAAATAAGGCAAACACATAATATAGGTACAATTGTAAAATAGTACTTGTTAAACCTAAGCCAACCTCTATAATTGAAATAAGGGGTTAGCGAAAATGCAAAAAGAAACGGGACGGCGAAGTAAAGAGTATCGTAAAGCTTTATAACAGGTGCCATCACACAAAAAATAAACATCACTATGGACATAATGATGCTCATTCTGTTCATGAGTTTGATGTTTTTTAGATCATGTGGATTTGTGGTATATCCAATACCAGAGTTTATTATTTTTCCTAAAAACTCCTTCATTTAAACATTATTGTTTTTTTATTTAAATATAGTATTAAAAAACAATAGTTACTATATTATTCAAACCTTAAACTATCAATAGGATCTAATTTAGAAGCACGTTTTGCAGGTAAGTAGCCACTTAATAAACCTACAACAATACAGATAATGACACCTGTAATTATCCAGAACCAGGGAATAAAAAAACCGGTATCTAAAGCAAAACTAATAACGTTACCAATAATTATCCCGAACAGGATACCTATCAATCCACCCATTACACAAATAACAACGCTCTCAATTAAGAACTGGTATTTAATTGCTTTTTGTGTAGCGCCCAAAGCTTTTCTTATTCCAATTTCGCGGGTACGTTCAGTAACGCTTACAAGCATAATATTCATAAGGCCAATGGCCGCACCCAGCAAAGTAATAAGGCCAATGATGGTTGCGCCAAGTGTTACTGTTTTAAGATCTTTAATTAAAATAGATGCAAGATTGTCTGATTTTACAATGTCAAAATTATCTACACTTGTTGTTGGGATCTTTCTAATTCTCCTGAAAGTTGCTTTGGCTTCATTTAAAATATTATCAAGCATAGAGCTGCTTTTCGTTAGTACGTTTATAGTGAAGCTCATATCCTGTCCGCCAAAATATTGCCTCGCGTTGGTTAATGGAATAATGCAAAGCTTATCGCCGCCAAAGCCGGCACTGTTACCTTTGCTTTTTAAAATGCCAATTATTTTATAGCGTGATGCACCAACTTTAATTATTTTATCAAGCGCACTTTGATTTTCACCAAACAATGCTTTTTCAATATCCTTTCCAATTATTACAATTGGCGCGCCACTGTTTACTTCGTAAGCATTAAAATTTCTTCCCTGTTCAAGATCGTAACCAGCAGTAAGAATGTAATTTTCATCACTTCCAAAAACCTGAATATTGGGATTTGTTTTTTTATTTTCGAACCGCACGCGGGAGGCCATGCTGGCCATAGTAGAAACGGAAGTTATAACCGGGAAATTAAATTCATTCTTAAAACGCAGGGCTTCTTTAAATTTAATATTATCAAAGGTTTTTGCTTTCCGGCCCTTGCGCCCAACACGAATATTAATATCCGCATTACGAATAGTAAAGGTATTGGCGCCCATGCTTGTAAAGTTGTTATTGATACCATTCTTAATAGCATCAATAGCAGAAAGAATGCCCACCAAAGCAGTAATACCAATAGCAATGATAAGCATGGTAATTAAAGCGCGTAAACGATTAGCTTTAATAGAATCAAGCGCGATGGAAATATTTTCTTTAACGTAGATCAATACACTAAAGTTAGGCAATTACTAAGTGTGAAAAATAAATTAATTACGAACGGAAGGGATTAATGATAAAGGACAAATGATTGAAGATGATTCAGTCTTTTGTCTTGAAGCCTTTATCTATTTATAGATCTCTTTTTTAGCAGCCAACAAAGTATTTTTAATAAGAGAAGCAATTGTCATTGGGCCAACACCCCCGGGTACAGGAGTTATAAAACTACATTTAGGGGCAACTTCATCGAATAGCACATCGCCTTTTAATTTATAACCGCTTTTTGTTTCGGTGCTGGCAACGCGGGTTGTGCCAACATCAATAACTACAGCGCCTTCTTTAACCATATTGGCTTTTAAAAATTCGGGGCTACCCAATGCACAAATAATAATATCTGCTTTTAAAGTATGAGAAATGAGATCTTTTGTTTTGCTATGACAAAGTGTAACCGTACAATTTCCTAAGGCTGTGTTTTTTGCCAATAAAATACTCATGGGCGAGCCCACAATATGGCTACGGCCCAGTACTACACAATGTTTTCCGCTAGTCTCTATGTTATATTTTTCTAATAAATGCACAATGCCGTAAGGTGTTGCACTTACATAACAGGGTAAATTTAATACCATTCGCCCAACGTTAATGGGGTGAAAACCATCTACATCTTTACTGGGTTTAACGGCTTCAATTATTTTATGTTCGTTAATATGGCGGGGTAGTGGGAGCTGTACAATAAAACCATCAACATCATTATTATTATTAAGATCGTAAACGGCTTGTAATAATTTTTCTTCAGTAACATATTCTGGAAAACGCAATAGGGTAGATTTAAAACCAACGCGCTCGCAAGCTTTTATTTTACTGGCCACATACGTTTCGCTGCCGCCATCATTCCCTACAAGTATTGCTGCTAAATGAGGTTGCTTTAAACCCGAAGCCATCATTTGCCTAACTTCAATAGCAATGTCTTCCTGCAGTTCGAGTGATATTTTTTTTCCGTCTATTAGTTGCATAAATTAGTTTGAAAGTTTTGAAGGTTAAAAGTTTGGAAAGTTCTAAGGTAACTTTCTAAACCTTCGAACTTTTTAACTTTCTAAACTTAAATTACATCTTAGGCATTCCCTTTGGCATGTTACGCATTAATTTGCTCATGGCGTTTTTATCGTTCATCATGCGCATCATTTTGCGCGTATCTTCAAATTGTTTTAATAACTTGTTTACCTCTTGTATGCCTTGCCCGCTACCTTTTGCAACACGTTGCCTGCGCGAGCCATTTAATAATTCGGGTTTGCTTCTTTCTTCAGGCGTCATACTAAAAATAATAGCTTCAATACCTTTAAAAGCATTATCGTCAATATCCATATCTTTCACGGCCTTACCAACACCAGGAATCATGCCAACCAGATCTTTTATGTTACCCATTTTTTTAATTTGATGCAGCTGACCTAAAAAGTCATTAAAATCAAATTTATTGGTAGCAATTTTCTTGCTTAATTTTCTTGCTTCTTCTTCATCAAATTGTTCCTGTGCACGTTCTACTAAAGTTACAACGTCACCCATACCTAAGATCCTATCGGCCATACGTTCAGGATAGAACACATCCAATGCATCCATCTTTTCGCCGGTACCAATAAATTTAATAGGTTTGTTTACAATGCTTTTAATTGATAAAGCCGCACCACCGCGGGTATCACCATCTAATTTGGTTAAAATAACACCATCAAAATCCAATCTATCATTAAATGCTTTTGCAGTATTAACGGCATCCTGGCCGGTCATACTATCCACTACAAATAAAATTTCGTTTGGCTTAATTGCTTTTTTAAGGTCGGCAATTTCGTTCATCATTTGCTCATCAATAGCTAAACGGCCGGCAGTATCTATTAATACAACGCTGTTACCATTTTCTTTAGCTTGTTTTAAAGCAGCTTCTGCAATTTTGATCGGATTTTTTTCTTCACGGTTACTAAATACTTCAACTTCTAACTGTTCGCCTAAAACATGTAATTGATCAATAGCCGCCGGGCGGTAAACGTCACAGGCAACCATTAAAGGCTTTTTACCTTTTTTAGTTTTTAAATAATTGGCAAGCTTACCGGTAAAAGTTGTTTTACCTGAACCTTGTAAGCCACTCATTAAAATAATGGTAGGGTTACCACCTAAATAAATATCTTCTTTAGTGCCACCCATTAAGGCAGCCAATTCATCGTGTGTTATCTTAACTAATAATTGCCCGGGAGATACAGATGTAAGTACGTTTTGGCCTAAAGCCTTTTCTTTTACTGTATCGGTAAACGTTTTAGCAACTTTATAGTTAACGTCGGCATCAAGCAGTGCTTTACGCACTTCTTTCATGGTTTCCGCTACGTTTATTTCTGTGATCTTACCCTGACCTTTTAAATTTTTTAAAGCGCGGTCGAGCTTATCCTGTAAATTATCAAACATGGTACTATATTTTTATAATAGAATACAAATTTAGGAAATTGAACGTAATTTTACAGTATTAAAATTGAACCACGAACATTATATGCAAATTGCCCTTGAGCTTGCAAAAAAAGGCAGGTATAAGGTGGAGCCAAACCCAATGGTGGGTTGTGTTATTGTGCATAATGATAAGGTTGTAGCAGAGGGGTATCACCAAAAATATGGTGAAGCGCATGCGGAAGTAAACGCCATAAATAATTTAATTAAAGAGATAGATACTGCTGAATGTACAATATATGTAACGCTGGAACCATGCTCACATCACGGCAAAACACCTCCCTGTGTAGATCTTGTTTTAGCAAAAGGCTTTAAAAAGGTTGTGCTGGCCGATTTTGACCCGAACCCTTTGGTAGCAGGTAAAAGTATTGCAAAGCTTAGTGAAGCAGGGGTGGAAGTAATAATGAATGTATTACGTAAAGAAGAACGGGAATTGAATAAACGCTTTTTTACTTTTTATAGAAAAAAACGTCCTTTTTATATTCTAAAATGGGCGCAAACTGCTGATGGTTTTATTAGCCGTGTGCCCTTGCCAACAAACAAAACAGATAATAAAATAAGCGGAGATGAGGCTCAGAAAATGGTACATCAAATGAGAGCTGATGAAATGGGTATTATGGTGGGAAAGAACACAGTTTTGGCCGATGATCCAAACCTTACCACCCGGTTAGTGGAAGGTAAAAACCCTGTAAGGATCTTTATTGATAAGACTTTGAGCGTACCCCAAACATTTAATATATATAATAAAGAGGCCAAAACTATTGTATTTAATGGACTTAAGGGTGAAAAAAAGGAAAATATTGAATTTATAAAGATCGATTTTAGTAAAAATGTATTGGAACAGATCTCTGAAAAGCTTTATGAACTGAAGATCCAGAGTGTTTTGGTAGAAGGTGGATCGGCTTTGTTGAACGACTTTATAAAACAGGAAATGTACGATGAGATCTTTATTTTTGAGAACCCCGAGCTGTATTTTAAGAACGGTTTAATGGCTCCAAAAGTAGTTTTTCACGAAAATAATTTTGAATGGATTGGTAAGGATAAACTTTATAAGGTAATGCCGAGTCATGGAAATTGACTGGATGAATTCTAAAAACCTCTAAATAGCCTTTTTATTTATTGGGCGTCCGGGCGGGCACTAACCCAAAGGCTCGCTCAAATACCAACTGGGCATTTGCCGTGGGCTCGGCTAGCGCCTCGATTCTTTTGCCTTAGCAGGCAAAAGAACTAAACCCTTCACATTCCTGGCGCAGAGCTCCCTGCTTGATGGCGGGTATTGCGCCAGCGATTGAGCGAAAAGCCCTGTGAAGAGGCGACCGGTAGGAAGCCACCGCAGCCCGACAAACATTGCGAAATTTAAACAGGCTTGGAGAGAAAGCGCGTAATGGCGCCCAAATAATGCAATCAAAATCGTACATTTGAGCAACAATTGTTAGTATAAAACCTGCAAATTGAACAGATTTTAAGCATTTTTTTAAATAATTGGTTTTTTAGTTTGGTGAATTAATTTTCTTGTTGTATATTTGCGTCCCTTTTTAAGGGGAAATTAATTAGAATTTAAAGATATTATATCATGTCACGTATTTGTCAGTTAACAGGAAAAAAAGCGATGGGCGGTAACAACGTATCGTTTTCAAACGCTAAATCTAAACGTCAGTTTAAAGTAAACTTAAAACGTAAACGTTTTTTTATTCCTGAAACAGGAGAGTGGGTAACATTACGTGTTTCTACTTCAGCATTAAAAAACATTAACAAAAAAGGTATTAGTGCCTGCATAAAAGAAGCTAAAGCAAATGGCATTTTAGCAGCATAATTTTAAAAAAGTAAAGCAATGGCTAAGAAAGGTAATAGAATACAAGTAATATTAGAGTGTACTGAGCACAAAGAAAGCGGTAAACCCGGAACTTCTCGTTACATTACTACTAAGAACAAAAAAAACACTACAGAGCGTATTGAATTAAAAAAATACAATCCTGTTTTGAAAAAAATGACTGTTCATAAAGAAATTAAATAACAATAAAGTTTAAGAAAACATGGCAAAGAAAGTAGTTGCAACGTTAAAAACAGGAAAAGGTAAAGATTTTACTAAAGTGATTAAAATGGTTAAATCACCTAAAACCGGTGCGTATAGCTTTAAAGAAGAAATTGTTCACAACGATCACGTTGCTGACTTTTTAAAAGATAAATAAGTTAACAAAGATTTTATTTAGTTCTTAAAAGAAATTCTTTCCTTTAAACCGGAAAGAATTTTTTATTTAAAGATGTTTCCGGTAAATTTAAAATCACAGTTCTAAAATCTAAAATGTAACATGGGTTTTTTCTCAAAACTATTCACCAAAGAAAATAAAGAAAGCTTAGATGCCGGTTTAACAAAGACCAAAGAAAGTTTTTTTGGAAAAATTACCAAAGCCCTTGCTGGTAAAAGTACGGTAGATGCAGATGTTCTTGATAATCTTGAAGAAGTTTTAATTACGGGCGATGTGGGCGTAAGCACTACTTTAAAAATAATTAAGCGCATTGAAGAACGTGTAAAAAAAGATAAGTACGTTGGTGCGGATGCTTTAAACACCTTATTAAAAGAAGAGATCTCTGGCTTATTATTAGAGAATAGTAAAGATCACGATTCATCACATTTTACCGAACCACTAAAAAACAAACCGCATGTAATAATGGTGGTAGGTGTTAATGGTGTTGGTAAAACAACATCTATTGGTAAGATCGCTTACCAATATAAACAGGCCGGCAAATCCGTTATATTAGGCGCGGCAGATACTTTTAGGGCTGCAGCGGTAGATCAGTTAACGATCTGGAGCGAGCGCGTTGGCGTACCAATTGTAAGCCAGGGCATGGGTGCAGATCCTGCCAGTGTGGCCTTTGATACCTTAAGCAGCGCTAAGGCAAAAGATGTAGATGTTGTTATTATTGATACCGCAGGACGTTTACATAACAAGGTTAATTTAATGAATGAATTAACCAAAATTAAAAACGTAATGAAAAAAGTATTGCCCGATGCACCTCACGAAGTATTATTGGTGTTAGATGGTAGCACGGGGCAAAATGCAATTGAGCAATGCAAACAATTTACCGCAGCAACAGATGTTACTGCTTTAGCTGTGACAAAATTAGATGGTACCGCAAAAGGTGGTGTTGTTATTGGTATCTCCGATGAATTTAAAATTCCTGTAAAATATATTGGAGTAGGTGAGAAGATGACCGACCTTCAGATTTTTGATCCAAAAGAGTTTGTAGATTCGCTTTTTAGCAGCAAATAATTTCTAAAATATTTGTTATCTTTAATGGTAACAAATGCATTACATAAAATATCCATTATTTATTTTTTTATTTTTTGCTTTATCATTTTGTAACAATGCTAAAGTCACAGATAGTATAGAAAACAATGCTGATTCCACAAAAATAAATACTGATCCTTTACCTTCTGTTTCAAATTCAGTTATTGTTAGAGATTCACTTACAGCTATTGAGATACAGCGTCACGAGTTACCTGTAAATATTTCTTTTAAAGGCAGAGATTTTTATGCTGCTTATAAATGGTACGATAAGAATGGACATAATTTATTGGTGCTATCTACCAGTTCAGTAAGCGCAGAGAATAAAACGATAGGCGAAACTGAAAACTCCGGCGAATTATTTGCACAACAATTTAATCTGGATGATTCCGCACATCCAAAAAAAATGTGGGAAATGTATGACGCCAACCTTAAATGCATTTTTGATCTTACCTGTGCATTTATTAATAGCGAGATTACTGACCTGGATGGTAATGGTATAAAAGAAACATTTATAGCCTACAAAACTTCCTGCAGAAGCGATGTAAGTCCGGCAGACATGAAAGTGATCATGCATGAGGGCAAAAAGAAATATGCTTTGCGAGGAAAAATGATCTTTATTATTCCTGATATTCCCGATACTTTATTTCCTGAAACAAGAGAGATCGATCTGAGTAAAATTTCGAAAGATGAAATTGAAAAAACAATGTTCAGAGATTGGGGCTGCTTTGAAAATGCAAACGATTTTAAAAATGCACCACCAAAGTTTTTAGAATTTGCAAAACAATTCTGGAGAGATAATTCGTTTGAGTGAAAGCACGCTGCCTTAAAGTCTGTAAATGGCTCTAATAAATATATTTTAAGATCCTTTAAGACTAAATCTACAAATTTATTTGTAACTTTGAGTAATGAGTAAACAAGATGATATTTTTGAATCTTTAATGCTTGGTGGTATTTTAGGTGCCGCTTTAGGAGCTCTTGTTTCAAAAAGTAATAAAGGGGAAAATTCAGTAATTGGAGCAATAGCAGGAGCTGCTATTTTAGCTTCTTTTAAAGCCAATGAAGATGCTAAGAAAACTAACATACCATTGATTTTAGAAGAAAACAATGCGCTTTATAAAGTTTACCCTGATGGAACAAAAGAGTTTATAAAAAACCTTCCAAAATCATCTCAAAATTTTCGAAAAAAATTTACATTAGAATAAATGGCTACAAAGCGTTTACGTATCTTTGCAGGGCCAAACGGTTCAGGTAAATCTACATTTATTGTAAAAGTACAAAACGCACCTCCATCTCCAACATTTAAATTAGGACATTATATAAATGCGGATGATATTGAAAAAGTATTAAGGTTAAATCATGTTTTTGACTTCGAGCAATTTGATATTAAAGTAACCACTAAACAAATTCAATCCTATTTTTTAAGGTCAAAATTTTCACCTATTAAGTTACAAAATCATGAACTCTGGAAAAGTTTTAGTGTTGAAGAAAATCGATTGATTATTAAAAAATCTCAAAAACTTAATTCTTATATAGCTGCGGATTTAGCAGAATTTATTAGGCAAAGACTACTTAAAGCTAATAGTTCATTTTCATATGAAACTGTTATGAGTGATAAGAGAAAAATTTCCTTTTTGAAAAAAGCTAAAAAAGAAAATTATAAAATTTACCTATATTATTTCGCAACAGAAGACCCTTTAATTAATATTAATAGGGTGGAAGTCCGGTTTGCACAGAAAGGGCATAATGTAGATAAGGAAGTTATTAAAAAGCGCTATTATAAAAGTTTACAAAATTTAAAAGCTGCGGTTAAACTTACGGATAGAGCTTATTTGTTTGACAATTCACAAAAGGCCAGCGTGTTAATTTCGGAAATAAGTGAAGGGAAAATGGTAAATATTATCGATCCGCAAAAAATTCCAAATTGGTTTGTTAAGTATCTTATATCTGCAAAATAAATTTCTAACTAATCTTATTCTCTTCTAAAAACTTCTGCAATTTCTCTTCTGCTTTTTCTTTTGCTTTTTGAGTTGTAAAAACTTCAGCGCTCCAATGCTCCGGTTTTTTTGTTTGCTTTTCTTTGTCGTTTTGTATACGATCTAATTTTACCTCTGCTTCAATAACATCGTTCAAAACATTAAAAGCAGTTTGATCTTTTGAATTCAATAACTCTAATAATACGCTGCGTTTTTTAAACGAAACTAATTCGGCATTTGGAATTTGAAAATGCGTTGCAATTTTATATACATTTTGCATTAATTGTTTTTTAGTTTCTTCGGTCATATTATATTTATTTAGAGGGCGTAAAAGTAAGCACAAAAGGCCTATCCAAAACTTTTAATTTAGAATTTACAGGATTTAATATTTTTGTTAAACTCAAAATTGGCTATTAACAGCATTTTAAAGCCAAATTACACATAATGAAATCATTACGGTTTAGGCTTTGGGTTATTAACCAAACCATTAACAAAATTATGAACAATTATCTTTCTGTTAAATATTTCAAATAGTTGATATTCAGTTAATTAAAATGTGTTAATTCTACCAGTTCCGACCTTTACTTTCATTATATTTGTAGTCCGTTTTATAAGGCAAACGTTTAATTAATAATTATGTTTAACCCCTCAAACCACGCCTTTTTGGTTTTGATACAAGTAAAATAAAAATGGCAGAAAAAACCATGACAGGAAATGCGGATTTCGATTGGAATTCGATTGGTAAAAAACAAGACAATTATACAACTGACGAAAAAACGAAGTTGGACGATTTGTATGGTAAAGCGTTAAGCACAATTACAGATGCACAAATTATTGAAGGTACTGTAGTAGCTAAAAACAACCGCGAAGTAGTTGTAAATATTGGTTATAAATCAGATGGTGTTGTTGCTCTTTCAGAGTTTCGTTATAATCCTGATCTAAAACTAGGAGATAAAATAGAAGTATTTATTGAGTCTACTGAAGATACTAATGGGCAATTAGTATTATCACATAAAAAAGCCCGTGCTAACAAAAGCTGGGATCGTGTTAACGAAGCTCTTACCAGTGATGAGATCATTAAAGGCTTTGTTAAATGCCGTACTAAAGGTGGTTTAATTGTTGATGTATTTGGCATTGAAGCATTTTTACCGGGTTCACAAATTGATGTGAAACCAATTCGTGATTACGATGTTTACGTTGGTAAAACAATGGAATTTAAAGTTGTTAAGATCAACAATGAATTTAAAAACGTTGTAGTTTCTCACAAAGCTTTAATTGAAGCTGAAATTGAAACACAAAAACGCGATATCATCTCTAAATTAGAAAAAGGACAAGTATTAGAAGGAACTGTAAAAAACATTACTTCTTATGGTGTGTTCATTGATTTAGGTGGTGTTGATGGTTTAATTCACATTACAGATCTATCTTGGGGTCGTATCAATCATCCTGAAGAGATCGTTAAATTAGATGAGAAAATTCAGGTTGTAATTCTTGAATTTGATGATGATAAAAAACGTATTGCTTTAGGCTTAAAACAATTAACACCACACCCTTGGGAAGCTTTAAACTCTGAACTTAAAGTTGGAGATAAAGTTAAAGGTAAAGTAGTTGTAATTAATGATTACGGCGCATTTATCGAGATCGCTCAAGGTGTTGAAGGTTTAGTTCACGTAAGTGAAATGAGCTGGAGCCAACATTTACGCTCTGCACAAGAGTTCGTAAAAATTGGCCAGGAGATTGAAGCAGTTGTTTTAACCTTAGACCGCGAAGAGCGCAAAATGAGCTTAGGTATGAAACAATTAACGCCTGATCCTTGGAACATGATCGTTGACAAGTATTCTAAAGGTTCTAAACATACCGGTACAGTGCGTAACTTCACTAACTTCGGTATCTTTGTTGAGCTTGAAGAAGGTGTTGATGGTTTAGTTCACATCTCTGACCTATCATGGAGCAAAAAAATCAAACACCCAAGCGAATTCTGCAAAGTGGGCGATAAAATGGATGTAGCTGTATTAGAAATTGATGGTGAGAACCGTCGTTTATCTTTAGGCCACAAACAATTAGAAGAAAATCCATGGGATGTATTTGAAACTGTATTTACAATTGATTCAGTTCATAGTGGAACTGTATTAAATGTGAACGATAAAGGTGCTACAATTGGCTTAACTTATGGTGTGGAAGGATTCTGTCCTGCTCGTCACTTAAATAAAGTGGATGGTACTTCTTTAAAAGCTGAAGAAGTTGCAGATTTCAAAGTAATTGAATTCAGCAAAGATGCTAAACGTATAGTTGTTTCTCACGCTCGTTTACACGAAGAAGTGAAAGACGAAGCAAGAAAAGTAGAAAAAGCTACTAAGAAAGCTGACTTTGACGAAAGCAAAAAAGCTGTGAAAAAAGTAAAAGATAGCCAGGAGAAAACCACTTTAGGTGATATCTCTGCATTATCTGACTTAAAAGATAAATTAGACGCTAAAAAATAAGCTGTTTTAATAAAACTCCCCAAGCGACGAGTTCGTTTTAAGGGCAACTAAGAATCACGCCATGGTTTTTAGTTTTTTGAGAGCCGAAACCCACACTAGTTGTGGGTTTTTGGTTTTTATACCCCTGCATAACTTATATTTATTGGGCTAAGATATTTATTACTTCGAAAAGCGTTATCCATTAAGGGCATTAAATTTTGGTTGGGTGCACACAATAATTTAAATACTTGTTCGTTATTAGTATAACACAAGCTCTTTTTTAATAAACTAAACACAAAACACTAATTGTTGCCTATGACAAGAACATTTACTCCTAACCTTAATGAAACTGCCATTAAATCAGCGAAAGATCATGACGATCAATTGCCCAACTTCGCAGAACCTTCAAAAAATGTTATTGATAACATTTTAAACTTCAGCAAAAACCTTGAAGTGAAAAAATCAAAATTTGTTGATACGATCGAAACGATAAAGAGTTAATTATTTTTTGTTATTCAGACAAAGGAAGAATCTCTATAAACAGGTGCCTATTATTTTGGCGCCAGGGCGGGCACTAACCCACAGGCTCGCTCAAATATCCACAGGGCATTTGCCGTGAGCTCGGCTAGCGACTCGGTTTTTTGCCTTCACAGGCAAAAGAACTAAACCCAGCGCATCCCTGGCGCGGCATAACTTACAATAGCGTTAGGGATAGAGCCTTTGTTTGAGCTCTTTTTTATGTGCCTGTTAAGGCAAATAAAAAAAGCGAGTGGCGAAAGCCCGGGCCGAAGGCAACGCCCAAAAATAAATAATAAGTAACGCTCGTTAATATTGTTTTCCCTTCACATTTTTTATGGAATGTGAACCCTTTCTTCATCTCTATACTAAATTATTTAAACTAATTTAGATATATAAATTATCCCTCATGAAGAAAATCTTATTTTGCCTTATTGCTATTCCTTTCTTAGGATCAGCGCAAACACAAAATCCCGAACAACGCATTGAAACCCCTGTTAAAGCTGTTACGCTTTACCTTGATGGCGCCGAAGTTAACCAGGCTAAAACGGTAAACCTAAACGCAGGTATTACGCAGATTGTTTTTACCAATCTATCATCAAAACTAATTCCAAAAAGCATACAGGTTAATGTGGGTGAAACGGTAAGCGTATTAAGTGTTTCAGAAAAATTAAACTTTTTAAGCCTTAATGCCGAAAGCGCCAAAGTAAAACAATTAAGAGATTCTCTTAAAGCCAATCAATACAAAACACAACAGGTTGTTTACGATAAGGAAGCTTATGATAAAGAAAAAGAATTATTGGCAAAGAACAACAGCATTGGTGGTACTGAAAAAGGTGTTTCCATTGCTGAGTTAAAATTAGCGGCTGATTTTTACCGCTCCCGCATTAAAGAAATTAATAACGAGATATTAAAATTGGATACAAAAATAAATGAAATGTATGCGATAACTAACCGTTTACAAAACGAATTAAACGAATTAAATACCAACGAAAATAAACCTACCGGCGAAATTATTATTCTTTTACAAACCGATACTAAAATTGCCGCCAACATCGATCTTAAATACGTTGTTTCTGATGCCGGCTGGGCACCTTATTATGAGCTAAAAGCAGAAGATATTGGTAAACCAATAACTTTAGTTTACCGCGCTCGCGCCTTTAATAATACCGGTATTAGCTGGGCCGATGTGAAATTAAAATTGTCAACCTCCGATCCAACACGTAATGCTTCAAAGCCTTCTATCATGCCATGGCTCTTAAATTTTAATTCAGATGTTTACGGAAATACAAATGGCTATTTCAGTAATAATAGCAATAGCGCTAAACCATCACAATATGCGCAATCACAAATTAGCAGTGATAATTTAGAGAATCAATTTGGCAACAAACAACAATTGAACGAAGTTGAATTAAAATCGTGGAACGATTATAAAATAAACGGTAAAAAGGATGAAGCCAAGAAAGTGGTTTACGAAGAAGTACAGGTTTCTGAATTAAGCGCCGAGTTTGAAATTAAAAAACCATATTCCATTCCTTCAGATGCCAAGCCTTATATTGTTGAAGTGACAACCTACAGCCTTAACGCTACATTCAAACATTACTCAATTCCTAAGGTAGAAAAAGATGCTTTCCTTTTAGCCCGTATCACAGGCTGGGAAGATCTTGATCTTATTGAAGGCCCTGCCAATGTTTATTTTGGTGGCACCTTTGTTGGCCAATCTTACGTTAACCCACGCAGTGTGAATGATACTTTAGACCTGTCTTTTGGACGTGACAGCAAAGTAATTGTTACCCGCACAAAAATTAAAGATTTTAATAATGAAAAAGTAATGGGCAATAATCGTAAAATGGTTTACTCTTATGAAATGGTAATTAAAAATAACCGCAAAAATGCTATCAATATTGATCTTGAAGACCAAATGCCAATTTCACAAAGCAGCGAAATTATCGTAGAAGCTGTTGAGCTATCAAAGGGTATTAAAAATATTGATGACGGCAAAGTAAGCTGGAAATTTTTAATTCCACCGGGCGAATCACAAAAAGTAATTTATACTTACACCATAAAATATCCTAAGAACCGGAATGTGGATACCGAGAAAAAAGTGAGAAAGGTAAGGGCAATGTATTAAAAAAATGATTTAAGATGAATGATATAAGATTTAAGATTAGCTTAAATCTTATATCATTGATCTTTTGTCTTTTATCAGTTAATTCCACTTCTTAACCAATACCATCGCTGTTTCAACCATATAATCGGTCCACAGGTCAGGTCGCCAGCTATTTATATTTTTATTTTGAAGCAGTTGTATTGTTTTAGCAACATCTTTATTTACTAAAAGGGTTTCAATAATAAATTGCTGCTGCTTGCGAAGTGTTTTATCTTCTAAGGGTTTTAAAGATACTTTATGATCTACTATTGTTTTTTTAATTTCTTCAGTCAGGCTTTCTTCTTTTTTTCTTTGTGAAGAAACTATTTTTTTTATTTGTTTAAAGTCTTTTACAAACTGTAATTTATCTTTTGCGGTTTTTATAGTGTTGCCTAATCGTTCAAAGATCACGTATTCAACATTTTTACAAATTGGTAAAACTTCTGTTAATAACTGAAACACTTCTTTAGGAATGGCATCATCATGTGTATCTCTTCTTACCTTATTAACACTTGATGTTACGGAAGCCCAGCTTCCGCCCGAGATATGAATCTCTTTTACTTTATCAAGCGGATAAGACTTAATAAGCTTTACAGCATCCACTTTAAAATTGTGTGACTGGCACCAGATATTATGAAGATCTAATATTAAAAAGCCATTTACAGGCTCAATTAATTTTTTTAAGAATTCTCCCTGTTCTTTTACCTGATCGTTACTAAAGGCAAAAGCTAGGTTTTCAATACCAACCGGTAGTTGCGTAATGTTTTGTAAACGTTTTAAGCGATCTTGCCCAATGGCTAAAGTTTTTTTATTAAATGGCACGGGTAGGGGAGTGCCTTTGTGAAAATCATCGGAGGTCATAAAAGCAAAATGCTCGGTAACATGCCTGTAATTATATTTTTTTACTTCTGTGGCAAGTTGCTTCAACCATTTATCCTGGTTGCCATCCCATTGCGCTTTTAAAAGCGAATAACGCACACCATGGCCAATTAGCCTTCCTTTGTTGGAGTATTCTTTTAAAAGCAATTTAAGCCATTCAGGTTCTTTTATTTTTGAAGGTATGGTATCAAACGACCATTCAATAACATCAATATCTCCATTTTGAAATAGTGGAAGGGCAGCTTCAATAAAATCAGCTTCAGGCATTAATGATATTCCAACCCAGGGGTTCATATTCAAATGTAATAAATAGTCATTAGATTATATTTAAGTCGTTAGAGCCAGGTCGATAGTCGTTAGTCATCTGTTTGTTTTCCATCTGAGGACTGAGGACTATTGACTAACGACTGTTAACCCATTCCGCATGGCGGACAATAATCGTGTGTGATAGGCCTGCTTTTTGTATTTGAAACCTTTACTGAATCTTTTTTTGCTTTAATAGTTTTGGTTTCTTTAGCAGCGGTTGCGGTTTTTGTTTTTGGCTTGTCATCTCCTTTTGTTTTAGTAGTTTGTGCTACAGCATTTGTACTAAATATAATTAAAGCGCCTAGTGTTAATGTTGAGAGTTTCATATTACAAATTTTAATTTTTAATCTTGAACTTTTAATTTTAAATGTATTAACCTCTTCCACAAGCTTCACAAACACGTTGTTTTTTTGGTTCAACCAATAAAGTACCATCAGTTGTAACTACTTGTTCTTTTGGTTTCACACACTTTACTTTTGTTTTAGTTGTTTTTGTATGTTTTGCTTTAGGTTCTGCTTTTGGTTTTTCCTGTGCAAAAGCATTTACACTAAAACTTATCAAGGCTCCAAGAGCTAAAGTTGATATTTTCATAATTCTGTTTTTTGATATTTATATTGAGATGCAGGTCCGGCACAAATTCCATAAACCGGAGTTAAATGCTTATCAGACTGCCAACTATCGACTAAAGACTATTGGCTGTTTATCCCTTCCCGCATTTGCCGCATGAATCCAACTCTTTAAGGTTTTTTGCCGATCCGGTAGTTACCTGCTTTTTATTACCCCCCTGCGTTTTTAAAGGTTTACTTTTAATGGTTTTTACCTCACAATTTGTCTTTTTTGTTTTTACCGAATCACCTAAAACCTGTTTTGGTGACGTGTTTGCGTGTAGGCCTAAGCTAAAACCTATTAGTGCTTTTACGGCTAATGATGAGAGAGTCATTTTTTGTTGTTTTAATAGAGATGTCGTTTCAGATTCTTTTCCATAAAACAAAACGATTTTTTTAATAAATTTAATCAATGAAAAATATAGCATTCCTGCTTTGGTTAATACCGTTTTGCGTTAATTCTCAGACCAATAAAAAAATAAGCGCCCTTTTTTTAGGAAACAGTTACACCTACGTTAATAATTTGCCCTTACTTATTTCGCAATTGGCATTGGCAAATGGTGATACTTTAATTTATGATGATAATACACCAGGTGGTTATACGCTTCAAAATCATTTTACAGATGTTACTACCAATGCTAAAATAAATGCCGCTACATGGAAGTATGTTATTATACAAGCCCAAAGCCAGGAACCTTCTTTTTCTCCCGCACAGGTTTTTAGCCAAACATTACCATATACACTTAAGTTGGATAGTTTAATTAAACACAATAGCAATTGCACCAATACTGTTTTTTACGAGACCTGGGGGCGTAAGAATGGTGATGCAGGCAACTGCGGCGTTTATCCACCTGTTTGCACTTACATTGGTATGCAAGACCGTTTAAAACAATCCTATAAAAAATTTGCAGATACCTGTAATGCTATTCTATCACCAGTTGGCGAGGCTTTTAGAAGAGCGATCGCTTTAAATTCAACATTAGAATTATATCAACCGGATGAAAGCCATCCTTCTTTAGAAGGTTCTTATTTAGCCGCCTGTGTTTTTTATGAAGTGTTGTTTCAAAAAAGTGTTTTGTCAAATACTTTTGTTTCATCTGTAAATTCTGCTAACGCTACTTTTTTACAACAAGTAGCACATGCCGTTGTAAATGATAGTTTGGCAGTTTGGAACTTAGGAAAGAATCTTCCCTGGGCCGATTTTACTTACCAGGTTACAGGTATAAATTGCCAGTTTGTATCCAATTCACCTTTCATGTTAAACAAATGGTATTTTAACTCGGTTATAAACACACAGGTAAATCCAAATATTATTTATTTCCCACCAGTAACCTATACAGTTAGCCATGTTGTAAGTAATACCTGCAAGAAAGATTCTGTTTCAAATATTGTCCTTCTTTCTGCCAGTGGAATTAATTATAACAGCAAAAACACTGCGCTTCATATTTATCCAAACCCTTGTAAAGATATAATGAACATAGATGGCACCGAAAGTTTTGAAAACTCAAACTCAATAATTGAAATTACAAATAGTCTTGGGCAGTTGATCTATAAAAAGCCTTTTTCTAAAACTATAAATACAAAAAATTTTGACAATGGGTTGTATAATTTAAAAATATATAACTCATCCAACACTTTAAATTCTCAGTTTATTAAAAGCGAATAGTTACTTTTGTATATGATCAAAAAAATAATTTTCATACTACTTCTTGTTTTTGGAATTAAGAACGTTAGTATCTCTCAACCAATAAATAATAAGCTTATTAAAGCAGATAAATTATTTATTAAGCAGGAATTTATTGCCGCCGCAAAAATATACGAGACTTATCTAAAGTCTTATCCAAAAGATTATTATGCTTCGCGCCAGGCCGCTATTTGTTATAAAAAAACAAACGATCAAAATAAAGCTGTTGATCATTGGCCAAATGTTATTGAAAGTAGTAAAGTAACTGATGCAGATAGGCTGGACTATGCCAAATGTTTACTGGCAAATTACCGTATACAAGACGCTAGAATGATGATCAATTTTTTAAAGACCAGCCCTGATAAAGCAATAGCAGCATGGGGATTGGCGTATACCAATTTCTCGCAATTTTATGCCGATTCGGCTTTAACACATGTTAATGAAGTAAAAGGAATAAATACACACGAAACAGAATCGTGCCCGGTATTTTTAAACAACAAATTAATATACATTACCGAAAAAAATAAAAGCAGCAGAATCTTTATTGCTACAGGTAATGAAAATAAAAGTACTGTTAATGCAGCTTTAAAAAAAGATGATCTTAATTTTTCTGAAAGCTCAGGTTATGCAAAGCAAATACAAAATAAAGGCCTTTGCTCGCAGGTAAGCTTAAATGCAGATGAAACAGTAATGTATTATAGCCGCTCGGTTCCGGCAAAAGAAATAAATAAATTAGCTGAATCTTCTTCTCATAAATTCCAATTATATAGCGCTAATCCTAATAAAGCAGAAGTTGCTTCACCTTTTGTACATAATAGTTCTGATTACGATTATATGCATCCATGTATCAGTAAGGATGGATTAAAGCTTTATTTTGCAAGTGACATGAAGGGTTCTATTGGTGGTAAAGATATTTTTGTTTGCGAATTTGTGAACGGGGCCTGGAGCGCACCAAAAAATATGGGTTTATTAATTAATACACCAGGCGACGAAGTCTTCCCTCATATTACAGAAGAAGGTGTTCTTTATTTTGCAAGTGATACAAGACCGGGTCTTGGTGGTTTGGATATTTTTTATGCAGAACCAAATAAAGATGACGGTACTTTTTTTACAGCAAAAAATGCCGGGTTCCCTATCAACACTCAATTTGACGATTACAGCATTTATGTTTTAAAAGGCGGTAAAGCAGGTTACTTTAGCAGTAATCGTAAAAATAATTTACAGGATGACGATATTTATTATTTTACAAAAGAGTAGATCTTTTAAATGGACATGATCGCGGCAATTATCAGCACTATAAAAAATATCTTAATTACAAGGCCTATAATACCAAGTACTTTTCCAATTTTTGCCATCTCCATCCCATCGTACTTATCTGGCTCTGCTGCTATCTTTTTTATAGCTGCATTACCCATAATTATTGCGGGAATACTTCCAATAAGAAATACAAATCCGGCAATACCTGCTATTAAGGCAAGTATAGCCAGCTCATGTGTAGTTCTTTGTCCACCATTGTTTTGATTTGAGTTGGATTGTGAATTCGCAGGCTGTTCTTCCTTATTTTTAAAAACTTCTTTTGTACCATTTGCGTATTTTATCATAAATACATCCGACTTCTTTACCACATAAAGCGGACCATCCGGCGAATCACATTTTTTATATTTTACTTCAATAGAGGTTATCTCTAAGACCTTCGCACTTACTTCTTCACCATTTTTTAAAGTGAGGATATCGCAAGGCTCATCTCTTTGAGTATATAAAAGAACCTTCTTAATTAATTTAAGAGGTTTTAGTTTAATATCTGCTGAGGCTTCAACTTCAGTTTTAGTTTCAGGGCTTGGCTCAATATTAATAGGAGCAACATTTTCGGGTGTACCTGCTTTTTTATGTGCAACCGGGTCATTTTTTTTAGCCTGAGTTTTAGATCTTGATGAACTTACATAAAATCCTTTTTGGTATTTTCTTTTTTGAACACTGCAAGAAAATAAAACAAGTAGCGGAAGAAGAATAATTACAATTTTTTTCATTTGATATACGCTTAATAATTTAGTGATTTATTGGCTGGATAAAATGATCCCTGTAATATAAAGAGCCGCAAAGAAACCGGCAATTGGTAAAAGTATTCTGTGTGCCATTTTTTTATTGCTTTCGCACCGTTTTATATGTTCCAGTTCCTCTTTTGTCTTTATTTCTTCACCAGCCTTTACGTTGTTGTCAGACATTTGGTTCGTGTCCTTAAAAACTTCTTTTGTGCCGTTTGCGTATTTGATCATAAACACATCATATTTTTTCACAATATATAATGGGCCGTCATCATATAAACACCTTTTATATTTGATTTCTACAGGGGTTATTTCTAGTACTTTAGATTTTACTTCATCACCATTTTTCATGATAACAATATCACAAAGTGAATCAGGATTTAAATTACAGGCTGCTGCTGATGTATATAAAACAGAAAAGAAAATAAGGAGTTGAAGTATAAATGCTTTTTTTTTCATTTAATAATTAAACAATAAATTAAATATATAAAATTAGTGCAATAATTCCAACTAAAATAAGAATCGCAAATGCCCCAATAACTATCCATCCAAGGATTTTTCCAATATTCGCTAAAACTTCGCCTTTATAGTGTTTAGGATTTGATTTAATTTTTTTAATAGCTGATTTTGCAAATAAAATTGCCAAAACACTTCCAATGCCATAAGTAAAAAAACCAAGTATTCCGGCAACTATAGACCAAATTGCTAAGGGATGCATTTTTTGAGGCCCATTATAATTATCTTTTGTGCTATTGGATTCTTTTTTAGAAGTTGTAGGTTCTGTTGACTCAGTTTTAAAAACTTCTTTAGTTCCGTTTGCAAATGTTACCATAAACACATCTGCTTTTTTTACAACATACAAAGGGCCATCGGGCGAATCACATTTTTTGTATTTAACATCGTTGGGTGTTATTTCCAAAACTTTCACCATCGTTTCATCGCCATTCCTTAAAATTATCTTATCACATAGCGAATCGGGGTTGCTATTTTTATGTTTTAAATAAGAAGGCGTAAATAAAATAAAAGTGTTTTCCGAGGATGCGGATACTATTTCATATTCATTAATTTCTGATCTAATAGGAATGCTTTTTAAAGCTGAGGATCCGGGTTCTGTTTCCTTTTTCTGATTCTTTAAAGCATTAGCCTGAATGAATTCTTTATGTTTATGATTACTTACATAAAAACCTTTTTGATATTTCCTTTTTTGTACACTGCATGATAGCAACAAAATAAAAGGTAAAATAAAAAATAGTTTTTTCATGTGAGTTTGGTATGTCTTTTAGACTTTAAGGTGAAGTAAAGGTTTAAGCAAAAGCGCTTACAATACCACCCATTAATCCAAAACAAACTATCCAGTAACCACAATTAATGGCAACATATTTAAAGCCTTTACCTTCAAACATAGCATTTGTTGCTAAAACCGGTGTAGCTATCATAAAACCTGCAATTGTGCCGTGTAATGCGCCGTGTTTAAAAGTGCGGTAGCTCATGCCAAGTGCTTCCATAATACTCTTATATAAAGCGCCCATTGGGCTGGTAACATCCTCTATTGGTTGCTTGTAAAATAATGAAGTAACATGAAACTGATGAATAGCAATAAATTGCATACCAAAAGCAAGAAAGAAAGCTAAAACAAAGCTAACTCCAAATACTACTGCCATGTTCGCGTTTTTAGCTTTTTCAGGGGTCATTCCGCTGGCAGCCATCCAGGCTGTGCCAAATACTTTTGGGTTATACCAAATAAAACCAAGGATCATTGGGATTAGAGTGGCAATTATAATGCCTAAAAAGTTTATATGCATGGTGTTGTTTTTTATTCAAATATATCAAAAATATATAGTATTTAATATATTTTAACGATAAGTTTATTATGTTAAAGCTGTTAAATGTTTGTTAGCTATATTAATTTTAAAGCGCGTTTTTCCTATAACTTTGTCACTTAAATTAAAAATGAAACAATTTCTTAAATATTTTATACAAGGCCTGATCTTATTCATTCCATTAATTATTACCCTTGCTATTCTTTCAAGATTATTTTATTTTTTTGAAGGACTTTTTTCTGTTTTTGGTTTTACAGATAATGTGATATTAAATACAATACTTGGACTGATATTTACATTAGGTATTATTTCACTTGTTGGCTTACTGGCTTCTTCATTTGTATTTAAACAATTCTTTAATTATTTAGAAGATAAATTAGAACATGCTCCTTTTATCCGTCATATTTATTCGCCAATAAAAGATTTTACGAACGCTTTTGTAGGAAATAAAAAGCGTTTTAACAAACCTGTGCTTGTGCTTACAAATCCTGCGGCCGAAATTGAAGAGATTGGTTTTATTACTCAGGAAGATCTTAAGGATTTTCATATCAAAGATAAAGTAGCAGTTTATTTACCAATGTCTTATTCTTTATCCGGCAGGTTAATAATAGTGCCGGCTAAAAGTATTAAACCTTTAGATGCTGATGCAGGAGATACGATGAAGTTTGTTGTAAGTGGTGGTGTTACAGAAAAAGATGAGTAAACAATTTAATTTTAGTAATAAAAAATAATGGCAGATATTCTTCAGATAAGAAATGTTTCAAAAAAATACAGCAATCACGTTGCTTTAAATGATATCTCTTTAAACGTTGCAGAGAAATCTGTATTTGGTTTACTTGGTCCTAATGGTGCGGGTAAAACATCTTTGATCCGCATCATCAATCAAATTACAGGGCCTGATAGCGGTGAAATTATTTTTAAAGGCGAGAAGTTAGAGCCAAAACATGTTGAGCGTATTGGTTACTTGCCGGAAGAACGCGGACTATACAAAAAAATGTCGGTCGGCGACCAGGTGCTGTATCTCGCGCAATTAAAAGGTTTAAGCAAAGCAGAAGCAAAAAAACGTTTAACCTATTGGTTCGAAAAGTTTGAAATGCAAAGCTGGTGGAAAAAGAAAATTGAAGAGCTGAGTAAAGGGATGCAACAAAAAGTACAGTTTATTGTAACCGTTATTCACGAGCCGGAGTTATTGATCTTAGATGAACCATTCAGTGGTTTTGATCCCATCAATGCCCAAATGATAAAGAACGAGATCTTAGATCTTCGTAAGAAAGGAGCAACGGTTATTTTTTCCACACACAACATGGGTAGCGTTGAAGAGCTTTGCGACAATATTGCGTTAATTCATAAATCAGAAAAAATATTGGACGGCTCTGTAAAAGAGATCCGTAAAACCCACCGTACAAATACTTACAAAATAACTTTTAAAGGAAATTTATTAGGTTTTACAAATGCTTTATGGACAGGGGGAGAAATATTGGAAAAACATACAGACGATGACATTCATTCCGTAACCTTAAAATTATCAAATGGAGTTACAGGAAGTCAATTGCTGCAGGCTATTTTACCGATTTGTGATATTCATTCGTTCAATGAATTGATACCGAGTATGAATGATATTTTTATTATGAAAGTAAATCATGACGATTCTATCACAGGTACTAAAAGTAATTTTACAGAGTAAATAAAAAATTGAAATGAGAAAGATAAGATTAATCATTGGCCGCGAAATAAAGTCGAAATTAAAAAATAAGACATTTATTATTATGACAATTCTTGCACCGCTTTTAATAACGGGCTTTTTGGCATTTATAATAAAAATGGCCCAGTCAGAAAAAACTGAACAAAATGTTTTAGTGATTGATGAAACAGGCCTGTTTAAAGATAAGTTAGTTGGTAACGAATATATTTCACTTTCATTTACAAATCAAAAACTGCAGGATGCTGAACCCGATTTTATAGAAAAAGGATACACTTGTTTATTATGGATATCTGGAAATCTTATTGAAGGAGGGGCAGGAGCTACAAAAATATATTATAAAAAATCGCCGGGCTTTGCTTTTCAAACCTATATAAAGGATCAAATGGAAAGAATAGTTTATGAAAATAAATTAAAGGCAAATAACATTGATCCTAATATTATTTCTAACTCAAAACAAAGTATAAAGATCATCTTAAAAAAGGTTGATGATGAAGGTAATATGAAGGACCAATCCAGCTTTGGTTTATTTGGCTTTTTAACCGGCGCATTAATGTTCATGTTTATTTTAATGTATGGCATGATGGTATTTAGAAGTGTGATGGAAGAAAAAACAAGCAGGATCGTTGAAGTAATTGTTTCGTCGGTTAAACCTTTTGAATTAATGCTTGGAAAGATCATTGGTGTTGCTATTCTTGGTACCATTCAGTTCTTAATAATGGGTTTAATTACTTTTATTTTAACTACTGCATTATCAACTATCTTTTTAAAGGATGTTTCTTCGCAGTTAAAAGTATTCCAGGAACAACAGGAAATGGTAAAAAAAGATGGAACAAACGTAAATTTTAGTAAGCTCGAAAAATTTGATGATAAATTAGAGGTATTTGACCTCTTACAAAAGCTCAACGAAATTAATTTTGTAAAAGTATTTGTTTGCTTTATCCTTTATTTCATTTTTGGATATTTATTTTATAGTTCAATTATGGCGGCTATTGGCAGTGCCGTCGATTCCGAGGCCGACTCCCAGCAATTTATAACCCCGGTTATGATCCCTTTAATGATAGGTTATTTTATTGCAACTAAAACAATTATGGATCCTGATTCATCTGTCGTCTTTTGGGGTTCAATAATTCCGTTTACCTCACCAATAGTAATGATGTCACGCATTACCAACGATCCCCCTATGTGGGAATTGGTATTATCGTTAAGCATTTTATTTGTGTCATTTATTTTTACAACCTGGCTTGCCGGCAAAATTTACCGCACCGGTATTTTAATGTACGGTAAAAAAACAAGCTGGAGAGAAATAGGGAAGTGGTTATTTTATAAATAGAAGTTAGTGTTGAAGGAATTTGTCTATTTCTTCTAATATAAAATAAGTTGACGTAGAGTTTCTTGATTCTATATGACTATCAATCCAGTCAAAAATAAAACGATTGTTTTTTAACTCTGTAAATTCCTTAACCAGGTATTTTTTAATTTCTCCCTTTGTATCTTTTAATTCTTGCCATATTTTTTCTCTATTCTCTAAAACGAATATTATATCTTCAAAATCTTGGCTGGTTCTCCCATCACTATTTCCTCTACTTTTAAAAGCTTCTAATTTTGTTGCGATAAAATATGGTGAGCTTAATATTTTTATTTTATGACTTTCATCAATAGGTAACTCAATTGCATATTTAAATCCTTCAGGATACCATATATTACTAAATCCAATTGATTCAGGTGTTGTTGGCATTATGTCTACTATAAGTCCTTTAATTCGGTATCGACAAATAACTCCCGATTCTATATCATGAGTAAATCCAATAATCCTTAATTTTTCTTCTAAAAGTAATCTCTCTGAATAATTTAAAACTTCGATAATTACATCAATATCATCTGTAGGCCTTACATTAAATGTTATACGATCCGGATATAATGAAACCGTTGCACCACCAACAAAAACTACTTTATCTTTTAAATCTGATAAGGCATTGTAAACAGCTCTTATTCTAATTAAATTTATTTGATGATTCATTTAAAATTTCTTTTTTTAGCTCTTTAATTGCAAAGTTAACTTCTCTCGTTTTTCCTACTCTTATCATATCAACTAAAATAAGTAATTTATATAAAGTCGTATCGTGTTGCACAGCATACACTTGTTTTGGGTGAAAAGGTTCAATTTCTAAGCCAATAATGTTTCCTTTTTCATCAGGCCAAACATAATCAATATCACTAAGGAATAGACTTTTCATATATGAATGAGAATGAGCTGTTGGAAAACCTCTAACCATTGTTCCCGGTCTTTGAGGAAAAACATATTTAACTCCATATTCTAAAAATTCCATTAAGTTTTGACGCTTAATTTTTTTCGCTTCTCTATCTACCAAATTTGCTATTTGACTCCTGTTAAGCGATTCCGAAATTTCTGAAATGCTTATGTGGAGTGAACTCGAAAGTTCAGAGAGTTGCCATCGAATTACATCATTTTCAGATGTTTTTTTGTTATGAATTGATATAATTTTCAGTAAAATAATTATATCCTGAGGACGCATCCCATTATGTTTTCTCATATAACAAATATACGAAATATTTCTCATTTCGCAAATCGCGAAATAAGAAATGTTTTTTATAATACTGATAATTAGTCGATTAAATAAATAGAAAGATTAATTTATTGAATCATTATAATTAAACCTTGACACCAATCACCAACACATCATCTACCTGGTCTTGTTTACCACGCCAATTTTCGAAAGAAGAATTCAATAGATTTTTTTGTTCGGTAAAGATTAAATGTGCATTCTGAAGCAACACTTCTTTAAATTGTTTGTGCATGTATTTACGCCCGGCGGGCCCGCCAAATTGGTCGGGAAAGCCATCAGAGAAAGTGTAAATAGCATCGCCTTCTTCTAATTTAATTACATTGTTTGTAAACGGTTTTGGTAAAAGATAAAATCCACAAGGCTGTTTATCTGCTTTAAATATCTCTAACTCTTGTCCATGCCCTTTTTTTTTGGCTTTAATAATATATAAGGCATTGTTGGCAGATGCATATTGAAGTTCTTTTTTATTTTTGTCCAAACAGCAAACGGTTATATCCATACCATCTTTACTTTCGCCAAAATTACCATGTTGTTTTAAAGTACTTACAATTTTATCACGCATCATGTTCAAGATCTCTGAGGGTGTTCTTATACCTTTTACTTCAACTATTTCATCCAAAAATGATAAGCCAAGCATAGTCATAAATCCTCCCGGAACCCCGTGACCCGTACAATCGCCGGTTGCATAAAATACAACGTTATTTTTTTCATAGATCCAGTAAAAATCTCCGCTAACAATATCTTTTGGTTTAAACAAAACAAAACTATCGGTAAAATGCTTGGTAAAATGTGCTTCTAATGGAATTAAAGATTCCTGTATGCTCCGCGCATAGTTGATACTATCGGTGATCTCTTTTTTTTGATTTACAACTTCCGTATGCGCTTCTTCAATTATCTCTTTTGATTTAGCCAATTCAAGGCGGCTTTTGATCTCCCTGTAAGTAAGCCTGTATCGTGTACGGATTAGAAATACACAAAACACAGCAACTGTAAAAGTAAGTAAGCCACCATTAATAATAAATTCGTCAACAGTTAGTTTGCTGTTTAGCGTATAAAAAGCAATATTACTGATGATAGTAGCGATTAATAAAATAATAGAAAGGCGAAGTTCCCAAAGCACAAGCATGCCAACACCAATAAATAATACCATGTAGGCAAAAGCATGTTTCTGAAAATGGGAAATATCCATTACGCTCCACATGTATGCGTTTTGAATCGATATCCCTAAAACCAAAATAAACATGCAGGTATAAATATTTATCCCTGTAACCTTGCGGCTTAATAAAATGATCAAACTAATAAATGTTACACTTGCTCTGAAAATAAAAAATGGGATCCAGTAATGAGGAATAACAAAATAATCGCTTAAGAACCAAACAATGTTTAACGCCATACCAACCCAACAGGCAATTACATGGAATCTTTCTGTGGATTTATAAAATTCTTGTTTTACGTTAATTTCGGGAACGGATGTTTCTTCCATATACTTTTCCTAAAATACGAAAGAAAAGCATTAAGAGAAGTTAAATTTAGACGAAACAGTAAATTCCGTTAATAATAAAGCTGCATTTATTTTTTATTAAATTTTTTTTTGGCGTTGCCTAAAGGCTTGGCTGCTATGGGCTCGGCTATCGCCTCGGCCTCCTCGCCATGCAAGAGGCAGGCATGTCTGCGGTGGCTAAACCCTGCGCATCCCTAACGCAATTTTTTGAGTTTTTTGTACGCTTTTTGCGTGAGGGATAGAGCCATTGTTTGAGCTCTTTTTTATGAGCCTGTAAAGGCAAATAAAAAAAGCGAGTGGCGAAAGCCTGACCGCGATTGAGGCTTCAATGATTTTTTGGCCGACCCTCGCGGGCACGGCCAAATAAGAAAAAGAATAGATTCTGTTTAGATCAATTCAATTAGGTTTGTATTGTACCAACATTATAAGCCTTGGTAATAGGGGCGTGGTTAGCCATTTCTATTCCCATGCTTATTACTTTGCGGGTATCTAAAGGATCGATAATTGCATCTAACCAAATACGCGCAGCTGCATAATAAGGCGTTGTTTGAGCATCGTAACGGTCTTTTATTTTATTATATAATTCTGCTTCTTTTTCCGGCGTAATTTCTTCGCCTTTTGCTTTTAAGCTGGCAACCTCTATCTGCACTAAAACTTTTGCAGCCTGCGCACCGCCCATTACTGCTACTTGAGCTGTAGGCCAGCCAACAATTAAACGTGGATCGTAAGCTTTGCCACACATCGCATAATTTGCGGCACCATAACTGTTACCTAAAATTATTGTAAATTTTGGTACAACACTATTAGCCATTGCATTTACCAATTTAGCACCATCTTTAATAATGCCGCCTTGTTCGCTTCTTGAGCCAACCATAAAGCCTGTAGCATCCTGTAAAAACACTAAAGGAATTTTTTTCTGATTACAATTCATAATAAAGCGTGCAGCTTTATCGGCGCTATCACTATAAATTACACCACCAAATTGCATCTCGGTGCTGCCTCCCGGTTTTTTTGCCTTCACCACTTTACGTTGGTTGGCAACTATACCAACTGCCCAACCATCAATGCGGGCGTAGGTAGTAATAATGCTTTGCCCGTAATTTGCTTTGTATTCATCATGTACACTTCCATCTACTAAACGCTCAATAATTTCATACATGTCGTATTGTTTATCGCGCGTATCAGGAAAGATGCCATAAATTTCTTTTTCATCTTTTTTAGGTTTGGCCGCTTCCACACGGTTAAATCCTGCTTTATCATAATCACCAACTTTACCCATAATGCTACGAATACGTGTTAAGCAATCGGCATCATCTTTACATTTATAATCGGTAACACCGCTAATTTCGCAATGCGTAGTAGCGCCACCTAACGTTTCGTTATCAATGGTTTCGCCAATGGCTGCTTTTACCAAATAACTGCCTGCTAAAAATATAGAACCTGTTTTATCAACGATCATGGCTTCATCACTCATAATGGGAAGGTAAGCTCCGCCAGCCACACAGCTACCCATAACAGCGGCAATTTGTAAAATGCCCATGCTGCTCATTACAGCATTGTTTCTAAAAATCCTTCCAAAATGTTCTTTATCAGGAAAGATCTCATCCTGTAATGGTAAATAAACACCGGCACTATCAACCAAGTAAATAATTGGTAAACGGTTTTCCATTGCAATTTCCTGCGCGCGTAAATTCTTTTTGCCGGTAATAGGAAACCATGCGCCGGCTTTTACAGTTGCATCATTGGCAACAACTATACATTGTTTACCGCTTACGTAACCAATAACAATAACCACGCCACCACCCGGACAGCCGCCATGCTCGGCATACATTTCGTAACCTGCAAAGGCGCCCATTTCAACACGTGGTGTGTTTTTATCCAATAAAAAATCAATACGTTCACGCGCGCTCATTTTGCCTTGCTCGTGTAATTTATCTATACGCGATTTTCCACCACCTAAATAAACCTTTTGCAAACGTTGTTCCATCTGGCTAATGAGCAAACGCATTTTATCGTCGTGTTTATTAAATTCTAAGTCCATATTTTTTTTGTTGATGCTTTAAATTTATATAATATTTTTTAATCAGCCTCATCCTAAATCCTTCTCCTTTGGAGAAGGATTTGTAGTAATAGTTTCCCTCTCCTTTTGAGAGGGGCGGAAGGGTGAGGTTTTAGTTCATTTATCCTTTATCATTTTTAAATATTTCACAACGTCGTTCAAATAATTGATCAGGTTAAAGGGTTCTGTTTTTTGAATGATCAATTGCACTTCATTATAACCGTTATTTTGCCCACATTTAACAGGCGCCTTTAGGCTTGATGTTATTGCAGAAGCAAACAAATTAAAACCGTTTGCCGCGTTTATTACAAGATCGAATTTTTTAGATTGTATCTCATCTGTAACCAGTTTTTTAGGGAGATTTAAAAGTGACTTATCTTTTTTTGTAAAGCATCTCCAATCGCCAAAGCTTTTTTCTTTTGAATGTAGTTCGATAAAAAAAACTTCAATATGCTTTTGAGAATCACTGATGAATTTATCGATAGCGCTTTTGTTTATAGTTTCATCTTTACTAATAATCAATGCTACTTTCTGAATTTTATCCCAGGGTAAAAATTGTTTTTGAATGGCTGAATTATCTTTTGCAACCTGCGATCTTAAAGTTATTTCGGCTAATTTAGTAAGCATACATTAAAATAATGTTTTAGCTAAAGTTGTAAAACGGTTAACGGTTTCTTCTAATGTTTGATTGCTTTTACCGCCGGCTGCGTTAATATGTCCACCACCATTAAAATGTTCGCGTGCAAATTTATTTACGTCAATTTTTCCTTTGCTTCTGAATGAGATCTTGATATAACCTTCTTCAGATTCATTGAATAAAGCGCAAACTTTAATGCCTTTTATTGAGAAGGGGTAATTAACGATACCTTCCGTATCGCCTTTTTGATAGTTGAATCTTTTTAATTCTTTTTCTGTAATAGAAAAGTAAGCCACAGGAACGTCTTTCACCAATTCCATTTTCTCGCTTAATAAATAACCCAATAATTTTAAGCGTTCATAACTGTAGGTATCGTAAACGGCACTGTGAACATCAGCAGGAACCATACCTGTTTTTAAAAGTTCTGAAACCACTAAATGTGTTTTTGCCGTAACACTTGGATAGCGGAAAGAGCCAGTATCTGTCATTAAACCTGTATATAAACAAGCGGCAATTTTTTTATCTATTAACGCTTTGCCGCCAATGCCAACAATTAAATCATATATCAATTCACAGGTACTGCAGGCTGCCACATCATGAAAATAAAAGCTGGCATATTTATCCGGCTGTTGATGATGATCGATCATTACAATAGGAGCAGAGGACTTTGCAAGTACTTCGCCCAGTTTTTCAATGCGCTTAAAAGAGTTAAAATCCAGTGTAAAAATCAGATCGGCTGCTTTTATAAGCTTTTCTACCTTAGCTTCATTATTTTGATGAATAATAACCTGGTTATTGCCTGGCAACCAATCTAAAAACCCGGGGTAAGCGTTTGGTACCACCACTTTTACCTTTTTTTTAAGCTTTAAAAGGTAATTGTACAAAGCAAGGCTACTTCCCATGGCATCACCATCGGGGCTCCAATGTGTTGTAATAACAATGTTTGCAGATTTTTTTATTATATTTTTGAACTTTAAGAAGCTGTCTTTTTGCATAAATAGTGGAAAACAGTAAATTTAGGGTATTTGCCACTTAAAAGCATTAAATATCCTTAAAAAATATTTTATGGTATTTGAAATTTTCATTATATTTGCACCTCTTAAATTAATAAATAGACTTAAAAATGCTAATAGTTCAAATTAAAGAAGGCGATAACATTGAGAAAGCCTTAAAAAAGTACAAGAAGAAATTCGAAAAAACTGGTGTAGTTAAACAATTACGCGAGCGTACTAAATTTACAAAACCATCTGTTCGCCGTCGCGAAGAGATCATTAAAGCTGCTTACAAGCAAAAATTACAGATCGGCGCGATCGAGAAGTAATATCTTTTCTATATTTTACAATTTTTGTATTGGAATCCTAAAGCGAATTGCATAAATTCGTTTTAGGATTTTTTAGTTTATGAAGGTAGAAGCGGCGGTTAAAGATTTTACACAGTATTTGAGCTTGCAAAAACGGGCAAGCCCTTTAACGGTTAAAAATTATGCCCTAGACCTGACCGAATTTTTTCGCTTCCTGGAGGCCGAATCAGGCGATATTTCTCTTTCAGACATCTCTCACCAACACGCCCGGGGCTTTATGGCTCATTTAATGGATAAAAAGCAGTCTGCCCGTAGTGTTAATCGTAAACTCAGTACTTTAAAGTCGTTTTTTAAATACCTTGTTAGAAGTCATGTTTTGACAATTAACCCTATGCAAAAAGTGCAGGGACCAAAAGTTGCTAAAAAATTACCGGTTTTTATTGACGAGAACCAAACAAAAACCCTTTTTGATAGTTATAATTTTAGACCCGGCTTTGAAGGCCTTAGAGATAAACTGGTAATTGATATTTTTTATCAAACCGGGATAAGAAGGGCTGAGTTGATAGGCCTAAAAGAAAGTGATATTGATTTTTTTAATGGTCATTTAAAGGTTTTAGGCAAACGAAATAAAGAAAGGATCATTCCGTTTGGTATTGATCTAAAACGCAACCTTGAAGAGTACCTGAACGTAAAAAAACATACTAATCTCCAAAACCCATTTCTGTTGGTTACATTAAAAAATACTCAACTTAGTCCTCAAAATGTAACCAAAATAGTTTCAGAAGTTTTAAGCGCAGTTACTACAAATTCCAAAAAAAGTCCACACATCTTACGCCATACATTTGCTACACATTTATTAAATAATGGTGCAGATATTAATGCCGTTAAAGAATTGTTGGGCCATGCGAGTTTGGCGGCTACACAAATTTACACGCACAATACAATAGAAAAATTAAAGAAATCATATAATCAGGCACACCCGCACTCGGGTATTTAATAATATAATAAAAATAGGAGGAAACAAGTTATGACAATCAACATCCAATCAGTGCACTTTGATGCAGACAAAAAGTTACTAGACTTTGTGAATGAGAAAGTAGAAAAATTAAACAAGTATTATGATGGTATTATAAATAGTGAAATAACGTTGCGACTGGATAAGAATAGCAATAGCGAAAATAAAATTGCCGAAATAAAAATGTCGGGTAAAGGCCACGAGTTCTTCGCCAAAAAACAATCGGCAAGTTTTGAAGAATCGACAGATCTTACCTGCGAGGCTTTAAGAAATCAAATAATGAAACATAAAGAAAAAGTTAAAGGATAGTTTTTCTAATTGATATAAAATAAAAAAGGCTGCATTTTTAATGCAGCCTTTTTTTATGGTTAAATATTTTACCTGAAAGAAACTTCCAGGTTTTTTTCTTCAATTAGTTTTTTAAGATTTAAAAGGCCATACCGCATTCTACCCAAAGCAGTATTTATTGAAACGTTGGTAACATCGGCTATTTCTTTAAAGCTCATATCGTAATATGTGCGCATGATCACAACTTCGCGCTGATCTGAAGGTAACTCGTTGATGATAGAACGAATGCTTTTTTTGAATTTTGCTGTTTCGTCAAAGTTATCGGGTTTGGCCGTATCGCTTGCAAGGGTATTAAACACACTTACTTCTTCACCTTCATCATTTACATAAACAGGCACTGGTGGCATTTTTTTAATTCTGCGAAAGTGATCAATGATTAGGTTACGGGCAATACGAATTACCCAGGGTAAAAATTTACCTTCTTCGCTGTATTGACCGCGCTTAAGAGTTTGTATCACTTTAAAAAAAGTATCCTGAAAAATATCTTCGGCCAGGGCCTTGTTTTTTACAACAACCATAATAGAAGAAAATATCTTTCTTTTATGACGTGTTAATAAAACTGATAAGGATTCTTCGTTTCCGCCAATATAGAGTTGCACCAACTCGTTATCATTTAATAATTGAATAGACATGCGTTTTACTATTTGTTAATTAAAAGTTCTAGTAAATGTCTATTCTATTGGCAATTGGTTTAAATGATTTATATAGGCAAATATAGATCAATTTAACGAATGTTTGAAATTGAAATGTTAAATATGTTAATTTTTTGAGTGAAATACACGTTTGACTGAGTGAATGAAAATAAAACTCTGAAAAAGGGCATAAAAAAAGGGTAAGCTACTCTCATCGCACCGCTCAACCGCATACCCTTGCTTTGTTCCCAACCTGGGGGATTCTGTAGGAGCTGGTCGTGAAAGACTTACCCGTGACAAAATTAGTAATTATTTTAAGTATAGCTACTAATTTATTTTAATTTTTTCGCTTAATCTCTGCTGTTCGTAAACCGCCAGATGTAATAGATCAACGTAGCGATCGATCCTAAAGCAGCAACAAAATAAGTATAAGCAGCCCATTGTAAAGCATCTTTTGCTTCTGAGTGCTCGTAATCTCTTGTTAATCTTGAATTATCCAACCAGGCTAAAGCTCTTTTACTTGCATCCACTTCTACAGGTAAAGTAATTAAACTAAACAATGTAATAGCGCCTTGCAAAACAATGAATATCAAAAGCATAGTATTCATCATACTGTGCATACTGTATGCTGCAATTGCCAACCCAAAAGTTAAAAAGCTCATCATATTGCTTGCAATTTGCACCGCAGGAACTAATTTGCTTCGCATGGTTAACCACTGGTAAGCAGTAGCGTGTTGCACAGCGTGACCACATTCATGCGCTGCAACCGCTGCGGCAGCAATGTTTACACCATTATAAACATCGGCACTTAAATTAACTGTTTTATCTGCCGGATTGTAGTGATCTGTTAAACGTCCCTCAACACTTAAAACCTTTACATCATAAATACCATTTTCTTTCAGCATTTTTTCTGCTATCTCTTTTCCGCTGAGGCCCGATGATAAGCGCTCTTTGGAATACTTGGCAAATTTGCTTTTTAATCTCGAGCTTACTAAAAGCCCTATCACCATAAATACAACTGCAATTGCCAATAAACCTAAATCAAACATATTTTATATTTTTTACTAAGTTAGAACAAACCAAATGCCATTTATGTTTTTGTGCCAAAATTACATCCATTTGCTTTAAACACTTGTAATAATGGCATACGCTTAACCACAAAGTACACTAAGAGTTTCTCAAAGTGCACAAAGTTTAATTTTTAATTGTGCTCTTAGTGCCTTCTTTGTGCGCTTAGTGGTTAATGTTAAAACTAAATTAACAAAACGCCTTTAGTAAGTTTAATTTTTTTTGGCCTTTGTACTTGAAACTTTAAAGTAGTTTTATTATCTAACAAATTAAGTTTAAATATGGCGGAGAAGCCTTTGATATTAGTAACCAACGATGATGGTATTTTTGCGCCTGGCATAAAAGCGCTCGCGAAAATTGCTTCAAAGTTTGGAGAGATTGTCGTTGTTGCGCCTGATAAACCGCAAAGCGGCATGGGCCACGCTATTACCATTAACGCAACATTGCGTATTCAAAAAACAAATTTTCATAATGCAAGTATTGAATATGCTTGTAGCGGAACGCCTGTTGATTGCGTGAAAATGGCTGTGAACCATATTTTAAAAAAACGCCCCGATCTCGTTATTAGCGGAATTAACCATGGCAGTAACAGCTCCATAAATGTAATTTATAGCGGAACCATGAGCGCCGCTATTGAAGGAGCTTTAGAAGGTGCGCCAAGTATTGGGTTTAGTTTATGCGATTATGCCATGGAAGCAGATTTTATGCAGGCAGAAAAATTTATTGAAAGAATAATTTCTGAAGCATTAAAAAAGAAAATGCCCAAGGGTGTTTGCCTGAATGTAAATATTCCAAAATTAAATTCAGACCAGATAAAAGGAATAAAAGTAGTGCGCCAGGCAAAAGCTAATTGGGTAGAACGTTTTGATGAACGTAAAGATCCTTATGGAAGAGAATATTATTGGTTAACAGGCGAGTTCGTTAACTTTGAACCAGAATCGGTAGACACTGACGAGTGGGCGTTAAATAATGGTTATATCTCTGTTGTGCCAACACAGGCAGATCTTACAGCACATAGCGTTTTAAAAGAATTTAATTTTAGTTAATATGAATTGGGTACAACGTTTAGATAAATTATGGATAGGTATTGTTATAGGTCTTGTTTTTCCTATGATCATTTTCTTTTTTTACTGGTTATTCTTTCACAATTATTTAAGTTTTCCCAGAGGTTTTTACAAGTATCTTGTAAACGGGGTGTTATTAAGCAGCGTTATTAAAATTTGTGGCATTGGTAATTTATTGCTTTTCTATTTTGGACTAAACAGGAAGATAGATAGTTTTAGCAAAGGAATTATTTTTAGTTTGTTTGCTTATGTGGCTTTAGTAGCTTATGTAACCTATTATATGGAACCAGCATTATAAAATGAGATACTATTTTTTAACCGGTGAGCCAAGCGGCGATCTTCATGCAAGCAATTGTATGAAAGAGATCATGAAGCTGGATGATAAGGCAGACTTTGCTTTTACAGGTGGAGACCTTATGGAAAACCTTAGCGGTAAAAAAGCGGCCATTCATATAAAGCAAATGGCTTTTATGGGTTTTATACGGGTGCTTCAAAATATTTTCACGATCAAAAAAAATTTTAAAATTGTAAAAGAAGATATTTTAAAATATAAACCCGATCTTTTAGTTTTAGTTGATTACCCCGGTTTTAATTTGCGAATGGCAAAATGGGCCCATGAAAATAATATTAAGACCGATTTTTATATCTCGCCAACTGTTTGGGCATGGAAAGAGGGCAGGGTAGAGATCATTAAAAAATACGTGAATAAATTATTTGTAATTCTTCCGTTTGAAGAAGCTTTTTATAAGAAACATAATTACAAAGCCTACTTTGTTGGTCACCCTTTAATTGATGCCATTGAACAAAAAAAGCCAACATTAAAAAGCAAAGCCGATTTTATAGAAGAAAATGGTTTAAGCGAGAAACCGATCATAGCAATACTTCCTGGTAGCCGAGCGCAGGAAATTGAATACATGCTGGGTATTATGATGGAAGTAACTAAGAACTTTCCCAATTATCAATTTGTGGTTGGCGGCTCAACCAATTTGCCGGAAAGTTTTTACGAAAGCCTAAAACAATATAACATCAAAGCTGTTTTTAATCAAACATATGAATTAATGAGTTATGCCGAAGCCGGCATTATTAAATCCGGTACTTCTACTTTAGAAAGTGCTTTATTTAAATTACCAGAAGTGGTGTGTTATAAAAGTGGCGCTTTATCTATTAGAATTGCAAAACTATTAGTAGATGTAAAATACATTAGTTTGCCAAATTTGATCATGGATAAGCCCGTAGTAAAGGAATTGATTCAAAACGATCTGAGTGTAAAAGGTATCTCTGATGAACTTGAACGATTATTGAATGATAAACCTTATCGCCATAAAATGATAAGCGATTATATTGAATTAGAAAAACAATTGGGCGGTCCGGGTGCTTCTAAACGATTAGCGGAAGCCCTCGTAAAGGATGCCATAACAAAGAATTAATTTGAAACACAAAATAAAAATATTCATTGGCCTATTAATTGGTGTAAGTTTATTTACATCATTCACTTCTTTTTACGCCCCTGCCGAAAATTTACAGATCCGTCTTTACGCACATCTTAAAATAAATACCGTTTCAGTTAACGTTGTTAAAGGCAATTATAAAGTGTTAGCCGATGGTAACCTTATTGCCGAAGGTGGAGATGAATCTCAATTTAAATTAATATTAAGAGGCGATAGCGTTCAGTTAAACCACAACGATAAAGTAATTGGCAATTTTAAATATTTGAAATTTGTTGGAAGCGATGCGGATGAGATCAGGATAAAATTAGTTAATCCTGATAGAAAACCCCGCATTTATCAAAACAACATAAGCTTTAGTGTAAGCGAAGAATACATTCGTATTATAAATGATGTTATTTTAGATAATTACATTGCCGGTGTTACAGAGGCAGAAGCGGGCTCACGCTCTAATGTAGAATTTTATAAAGTACAGGCCATTCTTGCAAGAACGTTTGCTTTAGCCCACATCAACAAACATGTTGCCGAAGGGTTTAGTCTTTGCGACCAGGTACATTGCCAGGCTTATTATGGTAAACCAAAAGATGGTAACATTTCTAAAGCTATTGAAGAAACAAAGGGTAAGGTTGTTGTTGATGAGAATTTAAATTTAATTGTTGCCGCATTTCACAGTAACAGTGGCGGACAAACTGCCAATAGCGAAGATGTTTGGGGCTCACACACTACCTATTTAAGAAGTATTACAGATACATTTAGTATTAAAATGCCCAATTCAAAATGGGAGAGAAGAATGTTAACAGATGATTGGTTAACTTATTTAAAACTAAAGCATAATTTCCCTACCGATCAACCTGAAGGGAAGGAAATAGCATTGAATTTTAAACAAGATCAGCGTAAAGTATTTTTAGAATGCAGCAATTCAAAAGTGCCTTTAAAGAATATACGCCAGGATCTTCAATTGAAATCAACCTTTTTTAGCATTACCGAAATAAATAAAGACAGTGTTCTATTCAAAGGAAGAGGTTATGGCCATGGGCTTGGTATGTGCCAGGAGGGTGCCATGCGTATGAGTAAAACCGGTTACAGTTATACACAGATCTTAAACTTTTACTATAAGAACATTCAGTTAATCGATCTTCATAAATTAAGTTTCTTTAAAGACGAGTAAGATCATATGAAATTTGCCGGAAAAATTAAGATAGTTGCTTGCCTTGCTTTACTCGGCAGTTTTAATTGTTTTTCGCAGGATGAAGAATCTGAAAATGAGGATACTCCTGTAAAACGAAAAAGCAAGTTCCTAACAGGTTTTTATGTTGGTTCTTATTTTGCCAATAAATATACTGCCAGTACATATAACGGTTATGGATTTGACGTTGACGGTAATCGCAATACATTTTTAAACAGTTACATGTACCAGAAAATTAAAAATGAGTATGGTGGTGGTTACGGCCAATATGATTATATAGCAGAGGCCATTGGTGTTGACCAACACCAATGGGAATTCAATGAAAGCGATATGCCTTTTAATATGCATTATAACCCGGCTATTTTAGTGGGCTTTAATTTTAAATTTCCTGTTAATGCAAGAAGTTCAATTATATTCAACCTTAACGGTTCTAAATTAAATATTGATGGTAATTTTACGATCACTACCTTAAAACCACCAAATTCAAATCCGGCGAATAATAATAACATTCAAACATTTGCAATAAGAGGAAGCGAACAACGCCTGCAATTTCAAATGGGTTTTCAAAAGATCTTAGGTGAAGAGCTTCAAAAACTTAATTTTTTTGTAGAGGCAGGTTTTATTGGCACACTTGCAAAATTTGACAGGAATATGATCTACATTAACAATCTACAAATTGATCTTACCTATTATGTTAATCAAGCTATATATCCTTCGCCTGGTCCAACCCGTAAGCCTGTTGGCTTTGGTGTTGGCGCATTTGCGGGTCTTGGTGCTAATGTGGAAATGAACCCGAGGTTTACTTTACAATTGCTGTATTCACCTACTTACGAAAAAATAAATATTGGCACCAATCCAACACTTAAACTACAAAATGCTATAGGCCTAAGAGTGTATTATAATTTAATTGCCGTTAAGGAAAGATCTATACCTTCATCCGAAGCAAAGGTAATTATGGATTGAGCATTTAATACAGCCTTGCATATCACACACATTTATTTTATCTTTAAGAGATGAAACTTTCTTTAACCAGGTTTATTCTTATTTTTTGTTTTTTATTCATTTACATGGCTTCAAATGCCCAGGAACCGAATGTTATTAAGATCAAAAAAGAATCAGATCTTGTAAAAGTTGTATTTGATAATGTAGACCTTAAATTAATGCCGGTTGACCGCTTTGGCAATCCACGCCAAAACCAGGTTGTTTCTTATAAATTATGGATCAAAGGAAAGGGCGATGCGAAAATGTTTCCCGGTGTTAATAATAGTTTAAGTTCTGAAATGATCAAAGAACTAAATAAATTAAAAAAAGCCACTAAAATATTTTTTACCGATATAAATGTAAAAGATGATGATGATCACACTTTAAAACTTCCTGATGTAATTGATACCTGGTTTCCTGATTGTAAGAATTGCGATAATAAGAAGAGTGGGTATTGAGTACTGTAATGTCGAGCGGAGTCGAGACACCTGTATTTTTAACTCTAAACGAATTGTTCTATCCATTCTAAACCTTTTCTTTTTTCTTAAAATTATTTTTATTCCCACTTTGAGAAGAAAAATGCTTGCTCAATACGGGATAATCCCACTTTTTAATTAGATTGCATTTTAAAAGTAGCATATTCTAAAAGCCTTGCGAGGCTTTCTGTCGTTGGTTTATTCAAATTATAAGCTTTGTATTAATTGTCTCTTTTTTATAGGGCACGGTTTGTGCCAATCTATATACATCATAAGACTTCACATTAATTTATTAACTAATTCCAATCAAAATGAAAAAAAATATTTTCAGTACTGTGCTATTTTTATTATTCATAAATTTTAATATCGCGCAGATTATTTCCGATAAAACAGATAACCGTGAAAGATTTCAATTTGGCGTAAGAGCCGGAGCAAATTATTCGAACGTGTATGACGCACAGGGAGAAGAATTCAGAGCCGATCCGAAATTAGGATTTGTTGGCGGTTTATTCTTCGAACTTCCTTTAGGAAAATATTTTGGCATTCAGCCTGAGCTTTTATATTCGCAAAAAGGTTTTAAAGGCGAAGGTAAGTTCTTAAATAGTAAATATCGTTTTACAAGAACTACTTCGTACCTGGATATCCCTGTACAATTTGCATTTAAGCCAAGTGAATTCATCACTTTAGTTGCAGGTCCGCAGTTTTCATATTTGATAAGTCAGAAAGATGTCTTTATTAGTACGCCTAATAGTTATGAGCAAGAGCAACAGTTTAAAAATGATAATATCCGTAAAAATGTTTTAGGTGTTATTGGCGGCATAAATATTAATATAAAACATGTTGTAATAGGAGCAAGAGCAGCCTGGGATATCAATGATAATAAAGGTGATGGTACTTCTGTTACGCCACGTTATAAAAATGCCTATTTCCAGGGTACAATAGGCGTAAAAATATAAGATATATTATTCAATAAATTGTTCCAACCATTTTAAACCTTCTTCTTTTTTTAGAAAGAATTTCACAGGCCTTTCAGGTTTATTTAATTTCAAATATACATTCACTAAAATTTTTTGTGATAGAGTGCTAATAATAAATGCTTCTGCTTTGCAATATGGATTATTTTTATTCTTTGAAATATAATTTAATATTTCATTATTGGTATTAGAACTTGGGGAGCAAATTACAAGAACAGGAAGAATTTTACCTGAGAGCTCTTTTTCAAACTCTATAAGGAGCTTAAAATCTTCCATGTCAAAATTTGCGTCATCCTTTATTTCCACTAAATAATAGTTCGTATTTTCTATACTTACTTTAAATTTATGTGTTTCTTTAAACAAAGTTTTAACGTTTTATTTCACTATTTTTTCTTCTAAAAGTTGATGTAAGAATTTTTTTTCACCATTATAAACTGAATAAATAAAGGCATCTTTAATATTATTCTGAAGCACTTTTTCCAATAGATCCTGGGCTTCATTGAACGTTTCGTAATTACCCATACTAAACCGTGTGATATAATCATCATCGGTTTGCCTGATGATCTTTGGCATACCAATTACATTATTATAATTAAAATTCTCATACAATTTATAAGCGCCTATCTGTACTTTATAAAACAAGCCTTCAATACGAGCGGTTCCGAATTTATTTGAATATGATTTTTTATCAAAACGATCGAACGATAATTTACTGATCTCATCAACGGAAAGGTTTAATTCCTGGATCTTTTTATCATATTCAGGCGATGTGAAATCAGCATATAAATTAATTACCATAAACGAATCAATACCAACAGTATTTAACTCAACCACCTGTTGAGGGAATTGATTTACTTTAATTACAATTTCATACTCGTCATCAACGGGTAAATTGGCCAAAAAGTTTCCGGTTAAATTATTGGATGAAATGCTGGTTTTAAATTTCCGGTTCTTTAAAATAGAACCTATCTCAATTTCAGCCTGTACAGGTTTTCCATCTATTAATACCAAACCATCTACCTGTAATAAAGAAATTGGTTTACCGGGCATACCCGGCTCAACAACATAAATATCCTGCTGGCCTTTACCTCCTTGTTTAAAGGATGAGTAATAAGCTTTTTTACCATCGCCCCTCACCGTATAAAATTTATCTTCATCTTTTGTATTGATGGGTTGACCAAGATTATATGGCTTTTGCCATTTGCCATTTTTCTTATCGCTTCTAAAAACATCATAACCACCAATACTATTGCTATTGTTGGATGAGAAGAATAACGTTTTGCCATCTGCCGTAACAAAAGGCGCGTCTTCGTCGTATTTGGTATTTATAACAGGTCCTAAATTTTTAATATTTCCCCAGGTATTATCTTTTGTTCTTTCAGCTTCGTAAAGGTCTCTTTTTCCAACTCCACCTTTTTTCTCACTTGCAAAAATTATTTTATTTTGGTTAGGGATAAAACAAGCGCTTCCTTCCCAGGCATTGGTATTAACACCAACCTGGTAAACAGGGTTGGTCCATTTATTACCCACCAAACGACTAATAAAAAGATCGCCGTTACCACCACCAGTATTTTTGTAAATAATTAATTGTGTACCATCAGGACTAACGCTTACCGCGGCATCATGCAGGTTTGTATTCAAATTATCAATTGGTTTGGGCTCTGTCCAGGTTGTATCGTTCTTTAATTTTTTGGAGATAAAAATATCTTCATAAAAAAGCTCAACATCATTAGTGTTGGTGATCTTATCTCCTTTTACGAGTTGCTTACCACCTTTTGATCGGGGTCCACGATAGGTGAAAATCATAAATGCTTCATCGGAAGGTATTAGCGGACAATATTCACTGCCCGGAGAATTTATTGGCTTACCAAGATTTCTTACAGTAACATTATTTTTTTTGAATTTATTTTCGTTGATCTTTTCACAACGATTTAATCTGAAGTTTATATCGCGGATCAGTTTTGTTTCTTTGGTTGCTTTTTTTTCTTCTATGTTTAACGCGATCTTATAATTTTCTATAGCAGCATCAATGCTGTCATTTTTCTCAAAAGCAAAAGCAAGATTGTAATTATAGCCATCAATGGTATAAGCGTCGTTCTTTAATTTTGAAATGTAGGTGATGGCTTTATAACTGCTATCTACATCGTATGAATAACAAATGCCAAGTAAATAACTAACGTAATTTTGATTTTTATTTTTTGCAAGAATAGAATCGAAAATAGGAAGCGCTTCTAAGTATAGATTTTGCTCGAATTTTATTTTTGCTTTGCTAAGGCGGTAAAGATCCGGAGGATTTAAACCGAATTTTGCGCTTTCGAAGACAAATGCGTTTACCTGTGCGACAAATACATTAATAGAAACGACAAAAAATAAAAGGAGTATTTTTTTTTTAAATTGCAATGTTAGTTTTACCTACGAAAGTTAGGTAAAAAACTAACATCACAAAGTACTTTTTAAGGTTTTTATTGAACTAGTTTAAAACAGGCAATATGCCATATGTTTTTCCGTATTCAAGCATTTGGCTGGTAAAATCTTTTGGATACTCGATCTTAACATCCATAATTTTATCGCCTTCCATTACCGGAACCAGTTTAGGTTGAATAAAACCTGCATAAGGCGCAATTTTTAAATGCGAATAACGCTCTAATATCTCTTTGTGCAGTGTAGGGTCAATTTTCACACCATAATTCTCAATTAGGTCGTGTCCTGCCTTATAATCACCTTGCGATTTTACACGTTGGATCTCTCTTAAAAGTTCACCAAATAAAACCCTTAGTTTATTGTAATCATTTACAACAAAATAGGTTTTTCCATTTTCAACTTTTTTCTCAATAACATTTTCTTTAGCGCCTTTTTCAAAAGCCCAGGCAGCAATCATTTTACGGTTACGCATGTGCGCTTCTTCAATTTCTTTACCCGGTTTAATGCGTGATAGTTGAACTATTAAGCCTTTAGTGATATACTCATCGTAAGCAGCTTTGCCGCACTCTAAATTTGGCATTACCCCTAATTCAACCAATTTAGGATCTAATAAATAATAAAGTGCAACTAAGTCAGCACGACCTTCTTCTAATGCACTCGCGTAATTTTTTAAGGTTTCAGCGGGCTGGCCAATGCCATCTTCAATAACACCGCTGGCGTGACCGATTACCTCGTGCATATCTGTGTGTAATTTGTCAGCTAAAGAGGCGTATTCTTTAACACGGGCTTTTATTTCATCATTATAATAAAACTCATTTACAACATTTGCTCCCGCAGCCTGGTCGTAAGCTTCCACAATGTTACCAAGGTTAACTGATTTACTACCTTTAGATTCTCTTATCCATTCGTTGTTTGGAAGATTGATACCGATTGGTGTGCTTGGGGATGAATCGCCGCTTTCAACAACTGCATTAATTACTTTTGCCGAAATACCTTTTACATTCTTCTTTTTATGTTGTGGTAATAAAGGAGAGTTATCTTCGAACCATTGTGCATTTTTACCAATAGTAGCAATACGTTTACTGGCTTCAAAATCTTTAACAGATACTACAGATTCGAACGAACCTTTCTTGCCTAACGGATCATGGTATACTTCAATAAACCCATTCACCACATCCACAGTGCTCGCTGTATCTAAAACCCAGGCTACATTATAATCATCAAAATCAACAAGACTTCCGCTTTTGTAAAACTTCACCAGTTTTTCTAAAGCTACTTTTTGATTATTGTTTTCCGCAACAGTAACCGCTTTTTCCAACCAATAAACAATTTTTTCAATGGCTGGAGAATACATGCCGCCAACCTTCCAGATCTTTTCAACGAGCTTGCCGTTTTCTTTTACCAGCTTACTGTTAAGGCCATACATAGGGTTTTGAGTGCTGTTTTTATTTACTTGTGCTGTATAAAAATCTTCTGCTTCTTTTTGCGTAACACCTTCATAAAAGTTTACCGCCGACGATTTTACAAGATCAGTTTTTGAATCCAAACTTACTTTTTTAGAAGCAATTTTTGGATCGAACATTTGGTTGGCAATTAAATTTAAGAACTGAGCTTTTGTTTCACCGTTTGAAAGTGGTAGCAAAGATGCGTCAAGGCTGTTTGCTTCTTCCAGGAAAAATTCTTTTGTGCACTCAGGCAACATTTTATCCATATTATAGTGGTGATGAATACCGTTGCTAAACCAAACGCGTTTTGCATACACTAATAATTTTTGATATTGCTCATCGCCTTCAGTAGTTTTATGATTGGCAACAACAGCCTCTAAGGTTTTACGAATAGCTAAATTATACTTGTAGTTTTGATCGTAGATAATATCGCGGCCACATAATGCGGCTTCGTATAAATAATATAATAAAGTTTTTGTTTGTAGAGGAATGTTCTCAAAATCCTTCACGTTATAACGTAACACACGCAGATCTGAGAATTGTTCGGTAACATATTCAAATTTATCTTCAGTTGGCGGCGGCATGATACACTCGATAGTATCTTTTTTAGCCTTTGCTTCAAGAATGCTCATTTCGTTATCTGACGAATGACAAGCGCTTAATACAAGTGATAATGCGCCAATTTTAATGTAATTATTCATGGTGTTTTGAAATAGGATGTAAGGATACATTTTATTTACATTTTTTGCAAGAAAATGTGGATTCATAAGATAAATTATAGCCTAGATCTTAATGTCTTTTGGGTAGCAGAGAAAATGCTTTGTAACAGTGGTACTAAGGCTTTGAATGTTAAGTTGATCACTGGCCTCTGCAACATCAATTAATTTACCGTTGCCCATTAAAATATGGATGTTAAATTTAGTGGCATTATAGGCGCTGTTATTTACGGTATCGGTAAACACGAAATAACCGGCCTCTTTACGGCTTATCTTATATTGCTCACACACTTTTTCAATTAATTTATTTTTTAAAGAAGTAGCAATTGCAGTATTTTGAATTTCTACTTTATACAATTTTCTATCCAATAAGTTAGAGCACAATTTACTTAAGATCTTATCCTCGTTATCAGCCCAAACTTTAATAGAAGTTACAATATCGTTATCATCCAGCTTTGCAAATTTATCGAGTAGGTTAGTATCTTTTTCAAAATCATTTTCAGTAAAATCATTCTTTAAAAATAACTTTAAAGTGGGTGTTCCAAACAGCTCTTTACCTTGTGCCGAAAGCTCTTTGGCGCGTTTTAAAATATTTACCAATAAAGTTTCGGCACTTAAAACTGTTTTATGTAAGTAAACCTGCCAGTACATTAACCGGCGGGCAATTAAAAATTTCTCAATACTGTAAATTGCTTTGTGTTCAACTACCAATTCGTTGTCCACAACATTAAGCATTTTAATGATCCTGTCACTGCTAATGACACCTTCGCTAACACCGGTAAAAAAACTGTCTCGCTTTAAATAATCAAGTCGGTCCATATCTAATTGCGAACTCACCAGCTGGTGTAAAAACTGTTTTTTATATTTATCGTTAAAGATCTTAATTGCCAGGCTTAATTTGCCTTTAAACTCTTTATTAAGCTTATCCATAAACAAGCTGCTAAGTGTTTCGTGATTAATACCTTTTACGATGCTATGTTCTAACGCGTGTGAAAAAGGACCGTGGCCAATATCGTGCAACAAAATGGCAATTAAAACGGCTTGTTCTTCATCATCAGTAATAACAATTTCTTTCTGGCGTAGCGTTAACACGGCTTCCTGCATTAAGTGCATAGCACCAATAGCGTGGTGAAAACGTGTGTGTAAAGCACCGGGATAAACCAAATTAGTTAAGCCCAATTGTTTTATACGACGTAAGCGTTGAAAGTAAGTATGATTGAGCAGATCGTAAATTAATTCGTTCGGTATCGTTACAAAACCATAAATGGGATCGTTAATTATTTTACGTTTGTTTATTGGCATTAGGTTTGAGTACTTAGAATTAAAATTCGTTAAATTTAATAATAGAGTTAAATTTAATACGTTATTTGTAATAAAACCAATTAAATGGACAAAATTAAAATTCTTTGGGCAGACGATGAGATAAATCTCTTAAAACCACATATATTATTTTTAAACGATAAAGGCTATGAAGTGATCACAGCCATGAGTGGGGATGAAGCCTTGGATATTGTAAAAGAAAATAAAGGCTTGCATGCAGTACTCTTAGATGAGAATATGCCGGGCCTCTCAGGATTAGATACTTTATTAAAAATTAAACAGGTAAATAACGATCTGCCGGTTGTGATGATCACTAAAAGTGAGGAAGAACACATCATGAATGAGGCTATTGGGGGAAAAATTGCCGATTACCTTATTAAGCCCGTAAACCCAAATCAAATTTTATTATCACTTAAAAAAGCACTGGATAACAAACGTTTGGTAAGTGAAAAAACAAATACCGATTACCGTAAAGAGTTTGGCCAAATTGGTATGACCATTAACGATAATCTTAGCTGGCAGGATTGGATTGATATTTACAAACGTATTATTTATTGGGAACTTGAGATGGATAAGCTGCAGGATAAAAGCATGCTTGACGTTTTAAAAATGCAAAAATCAGATGCCAACACACAATTCTTTAAATTTGTTGAGAAGAATTATATCAGCTGGTTAAATGGCAAAAATCCAAATCCACCGGTGATGAGCCATACCTTATTTAAAAATAAATTTGCAAAAGAATTAGTAAAGGATGAGCCTGTTTTTTTAATTATAATTGATAATTTACGTTTAGATCAATGGAAAGTTATTCAACCTATTATCCAGGATTATTACCAGGTAGAAAGTGAAGAAGCCTTTTTTAGTATTTTGCCAACTGCCACACAATATTCCCGTAACGCCATTTTCAGCGGTTTATTACCGAGCGAGATGGAAAAAATGTTCCCTAATTTTTGGTTGAACGATGAAGAAGAAGGTGGAAAAAATTTACATGAAGAAGCTTTTTTACAGGCACAGTTAAAACGTTTAAATAAAGATATTAAGTTCAGCTATAACAAGATCACTAACTTTAATGCGGGCAAAAAATTATCAGATAATTTAAGTAATCTATTACAAAATAAATTAAATGTAATTGTTTACAATTTTGTGGATATGCTAAGCCATGCCCGTACCGAAATGGAAGTGATACGTGAGCTGGCAGAGAATGAAACATCTTACAGAAGCATTACTCACAGCTGGTTTGAGCATTCACCTTTATTGGATATCATTAAACAATTGGCAGCTAAAAAAATAAAGATCGTTATAACAACCGATCATGGTACTGTGCATGTAAAAGAACCTACTAAAATTTTAGGAGATAAGAACGTTAATACCAATTTACGTTACAAACAAGGTAAAGCGTTAGAGTATAACTATAAAGAAGTTTTTGAAATTAAAAATCCTTCTGATGCTTTTTTACCCGTACAGCATCCAAGCTCACGCTTTGTGTTTGCAAGAGAAGACAGGTTCTTTGCTTACCCAAACAACTTTAACCATTACGTAAATTATTATAAAAACACATTTCAACATGGTGGTGTAAGTCTCGAAGAGATCATTATACCATATATTGTTTTAGCGGCAAAATAACCGTTACTTTTTTATGAGTTCTATTTTAAATATTACGGTTCCCGATCAAAACGAATTGCCCGGACTTGCAGAACCGATCTTAAGACTTTACAATAACCCAAAGATCATTTTGCTTTATGCGCCAATGGGCGCGGGTAAAACAACGCTTATTAAAGAATTTTGCAGATCACTGGGAAGCACAGATAATTTTAGCAGCCCAACATTTTCTATTGTAAATGAATATCAGTATGCTGATGGAAAGATCTTTCATTTTGATCTTTACCGCTTAAAAAGCGAAGAGGAATTGATGGATCTGGGAATCGAAGAATATCTTAATTCAGGGCATTATTGCATTTTTGAATGGCCCGAGATGGTTGAAAATATGATTCATATCAGGTATAAAAAAATTGAGATAGAAGTGAACGAAAATATTCGTTACCTTCGCATCATTAATAAGTAATTTCAATGCGTCATTTTTATTTTCTTTTGCTTTTTGGATTATTTTTTAACTCCTTTTCGCAAACTGATTCTTTAAGAAAGAAAAAGGGACAGTGGTATTTTAGCTGGGGATATACCCGCGCGGCCTATAGCAAAAGTACGCTTCATTTTAAAAACACTTCCAATAAATTTAACGAGTTCACACAGCAAAATGATAATTATGATTTTGTTGTATATGATGCTGTAGCTAAAGACAGGCCTGATTTTGACAAGATAAAAGATGTTATAAATATTACCGTGCCACAATATGTTGGAAGGCTTGGTTACACGTTTAATAACAAATGGGGTATTGAATTAAATTATGATCATACTAAATATGTAGTTACAGATTGGCAAAAGGTTCGTGTAAAAGGTAGAGTAAACAATAATTATTTTGACCAGGATACAATTTTAGACCCAAATACTTTTTTGCATTTTGAACATACTGATGGCGCTAATTTTTGGATGGTGAACGCGGTAAGAAGATGGGACCTTTTAAAACCAAGAAGAAATTTTGAAGCCTCGTGGGTGTTAAAACCTGGTGCTGGTGTTGTAATACCAAGAACAGATGTTACCCTTTTTGGTGAGCGCTTAAATAACAACTGGCATGTAGCAGGCTGGATAGTAGGTGTGGAGAGCGGCTTAAGACTGGAATTTTTTAGATATGGATTTTTTGAATTTACAGGTAAAGGCTCTTATGCCGATTATACAACCTGCCTTGTTTTAGGTAAAGGTAATGGTAAAGCAAAGCATCATTTTTTTACAGGCCAATTGACGGCTACGCTTGGTGTCAAATTCGGTTCTAAGAAATAAAATAAGCCAATAATTACACCAATTTCACAAAGTATTATTTTTTGAAATAAATTACACAAAGTATTGCTTTGCACACTTGTGTATTAATTTGTGAGAATTAGTGAAATTTGTGGCTAAAAAAGCATAGAAAATTTAAACCTTTACAGGTACCATTACAAATGGAAGATCAACAACAGATTGGTAATCTTCTCCGGCTTCTAACATATCATCGTCATCATCTTCATAAACCCAGTTAATAGTAACAGCGCTGCCATTACGGTTAATAGTTTCGAGTTTTTTAAAGATATCCAAAATACGCTTTGAGGAACTTGTATTGAAATAACGCATATTAAAAGTTGCAAGTGTTGCTGCTTTTGGTGCTGCAGCATACTGGTCTATTGCTGCAATTAGGGGCTTGTAAAAATCTACTGAGTTTTCAGGGATTGAGCTTCCTGAAATATGTAATTCTCCTTTACTAAGATCAAAATTTATTGTTGGGGTTTTTTGAGTTCCATCAATTGAATAATTTTCCATAATCAATTTATTTTTCTTCTTTCTAAATTTATAGTCTTTACTAAATACGGTATTTCCGCTAAATTGTCCTTAGCTGGAGTTCATAGTCCTTATAAATTTCAAACGTCAGTTAGTTATGAATTGGAAATTTATAAAGCTCCTAAAACAGAATACTATGAACTCCGGCAATAAGGCAACTACAAGGTATAAAAAAAATATTTAAAATAATAAAGAAAGTTTTTCACAAAAAAGGCTAGCCGATCTTAATTTTTTTTCCCAGGTGCTTTGGCTTGGTTCCCAGTAGATAAAGGTCTAAAATGCATTTAGTACGTGAAAAGAATTCCCGTATTTTGATGTAAGTTGCTTTTTGGTTAATTACTTTTTGGGCATTAAAACCAAAGGCCTTGAGGCCAATTTTATTAGCAATAAAAACAGCTCTTGCATTATGAAATTCCTGCGAAATAACAATTACACTATCCTGCCCAAATATTTCTTTGCATCTCACCATGCTATCAAAAGTTCTTAAGCCTGCATAATCCAAAACAAGGCACGAATCAGGAATTCCTTCCTCAATTAGTGCGTCCTGCATATCTTTTGGCTCGTTGTAATTACCCACGCGGTTATCGCCACTTAAGATCAAATAATTTACCTTGCCGGCCTCAAATAATTTTTTAGCGGCGGCAATACGGTAAGAAAAATATAAATTTTTTGTACCATTAGATAGTCGGCGCGAAGTGCCTAATACAATACCCACTTTTGTTTTTGGAATACTGTCAACCGAAGTATAAAGTTGCTTTTTTGTAGAATAGGCAATGCTCATGTGACAAACCGATACTATTAAAATAAGAGCAATGGCACAATAAAATATTAGCTTAAATAATTTTCTGAATAAAAAGATCATCTGTTAGTTCAATAAAAAAATATCGCAACAAACAAACACGCAAAACACAACACTGGCAATACCATTGGTGGTACCAAAGGCAAGATTAACTTTACTAAGATCGTTTGGTTTTACAATAACGTGTTGATATATTAACAAGCTAATAAAAGCTAACATACCAATTAAATAAAGCCAGTTAAAATGTCCGTAAAAAAATATAGCGATCACTAAAGAGCCCGCGATCAAATGAAAAAATTCGGAAAGGCGTAAAGCATTTTTTCTTCCTAAAAAAACCGGAATGGATTTTAAATTCTCACTTTTATCAAACTCATCATCCTGCAAAGCAAAAATAATGTCAAAGCCACTCACCCAAAAAAACACTACAATACTTACCAATACAGGAAGCCAGGCAAACTCTTCAGTTAAAGCGATGTAAGCACCAATAGGAGCGAGGCCTAAGCCAACACCCAAAATTAAATGGCAAAGCGGTGTAAAGCGTTTTGTATAGCTATAACCTAAAATTACAAGCAATGCAACCGGCGATAAGTAAAAACACAAACGGTTTATAAAAAATGCAGAAACAACGAAACCCGCACAACAAACAATTACAAATAATAAAGCAGCGTTAGGTGAAATTTTACCGGCAGGAATTTCGCGTATAACGGTTCGCGGGTTTTTACCGTCAAATTTCCTGTCGATATAACGGTTAAAAGCCATAGCAGCGCTACGCGCAAATACCATGCATGAAAGCACTAATGCAAATTTTTGCCAGCTAAAAACAGCTTTACCCGAATGTATGGCTAAACAAAAACCAATAATGGCAAAAGGTAACCCAAAAATGGTGTGACTGAATTTTATTAAGGAAAGATATTTGTTGATCGTAGAAAGCATTTATTTTCCTCTGCCTTGTAATACAATTAAAACTGTGTGTACAAGAATTTTAAAATCTAACAAAAGACTCATATTTTCTACATACAAAATATCAAATTTTAATCGGTCTATCATTTGCTCTACATTTTCGGCGTAGCCAAATTTTACTTGTCCCCAGCTGGTAATACCCGGACGAATTTTCTGCAGATGTTTATAATGTGGCGCCTTCTCAACAATTTTATCAATATAATATTGTCTTTCAGGGCGAGGACCAACAATGCTCATATCACCCAGCAATACATTTAAAAATTGAGGTATCTCATCTAAACGTACTTTTCTTAAGAAGCGGCCAATTGGTGTAACACGTGGGTCATCTTCTTTTGAAAGAGCCGGTCCCATTTTTTCCGCGTCTTCGTACATGGTACGAAATTTAATAATGTAAAAAGGTTTGCCGTGTATACCAACCCGTTCCTGCCTAAAGAACATTGGGCCTTTTGAACCCAGTTTTACTAAAATACCAAGCAATAAATACAACCAGCTAAATGCAATCAATACTATTACCGAAATAAAAACATCAATAAAACGCTTAACTGAAATTTGCCATTCGGGAATTATTTGATTTTTAATTTCAATTAAAGGGGTTCCTAAAATGGTATTCATTTTTACATGTCCGCTTAAGATATCGTACATATCCGGAATGATCTTAATAATAATACCCATGTCGCTAAGATCGTTCACGATATTTTTTATGTATTCGTGCTCCCAGCTTTCTAATGCAATAATTACTTCCTCAACTTTATATTTTTCAATGATCTCTTTTATATCTTCATATTCACCTAAATGTGGTAGCTCGTTCTTTAAAACGTCAGAGTAGCCATTCTTACCTTCGATATGTAAAAAACCTACAAAGGCATTGCCAATACCATATTTAAGCGCGTTTATTTCTTTAAACATTTTTAGTGCGCGTTCATTACTTCCAATAATTAACGTATTGAAACCAAATTTTTTCTTGTGGATCTTTCTGTTGGTGTAAGAAGATAAAAAGAAACGGCTAAGTGCGGTAAAGCCAAAATGCGCTGCAAAAAGTACAAAGTATAATTTGTAATAAAGTTTGTAAGAAGCTACTTCATCATCCAATAAAACAACAAAGAATAAAACAGTTACACCAACAATAGATGTGGTTAAGATCTGCACAAACTCATTGATACGTGATTTGCGAAGTACGTTGTTGTAAGAGCCATATAAATAATATACCAATACCCAAATGAGTGGTAAAATAATAATGCTTATAAAAAACTGGTGATCAAAGATCTCGGCAGATGAAGTGCCGTTCTTAATAGGATCGATCTGCGTTTTACGATAAACGTTAAAGAGCGTCCACGCTAAACCGGCAGATAAAAAATCGGCAAATATGTAATAAAATGTGCGTAAACGTAAACTCATTTATAAATAAACCAATTTTATATTATCCAAAAATATTTTAGGGTAAGGTGTTTCATCGGTTGAAACCAGTTTAAAATAAACTTTTTGGTTAGTAGAAGTAGGCGAGCGGTTTACAGCGTCAGATAACTGAATGTAGATCTTATTCCATGTATCAGACGGTGCAACAAATAACGTAGATTTTGTTACTACGCCCGACATAACACCAACTTCAAAACGCTCATTGCACTTATAATTAATTTCTAAATAAACATTTGCCGAACCCTGCGGCATAGGGTAGGCAACAGAAGATTCTAAAAATGCTTGTTTTCCTGCACCTGTAAGTCCTATCTCTGCACTTCCTCCTCCTTCAAAACGATCAGCAGGAGCCGCAAATTTCCAGGTTGTATCCGTTTTATTTTCTGTGTTAGGCGATTTTATCAGTGTGAATCCAGGATTAGTAGGATTAAAATTTTCTATCCAGGCAAAAGTAGTGCTGGGTAAATATTTAAAAGTAATTGGTCGTTCAATTACCTTACCATTTTCAACCAGCGTATCAATAGTAATAAAATCATAAAACACCCAGTACAAGCGTGTGCTGCTAATGCCATTATTTTTGATCCCTCCAAATATATTTATTTTTACACTTTCACCTTTTGAAATAATTGGTAAAAGGTTACCGGCAGGATAAACGCCCTGAAATTGTCCGTTCACGTATAACCATAGGTCGGTTATTTTGTGGCTTCCCGAACCCTGGTCATTGGGAGATAATGTTGTTGTTTTTACGGTAATAGAGGTTGGTTTAATAAAAAAAGCAGCGTCGGAAGGGACGTGTTTTTTGCAAGAATTAAGTAAAAACAGATTTACCAACAAAATCGAAAATAAAAGAAACCTCATGCCTGTCTTGATCCTACTGTGTGTGATTAACCAAAAATATGAAATAAAAGCGTTCAAAAAGAAACAATCTACAATTTTAATTTTTCTTCTATTTCTGTGGCTAGTTCTAATATTCTTATCGCCTCATCAATACCAACGATTGTTTTCTTATTTGAATTAATACAATTGTGTAACGTATTTAATTCTTCATTTATTGCGTTTGTTGGTAAAATTATTGGATGTTCGAAGATCACTTCTTTTTTTGTTTGTCCGTTACCCGGATCAATAACCAGGTTCTTCGAATTTAAGGGGGCATTTTTTAGTTTAACCACTTCAGTAATTTTGTCTAAAAGATTAATGCTGACGAACTGATCTTTAGTAAAAACCCTGAATTTACGGGTATTTTTAAAGGCCATGCGGTTGGTGGTAATATTTGCAACGCAACCATTTTCAAATTCGATGCGTGCATTTACAATATCTGCTGTTTTGCTAACAAGATCGCAACCCGAAACGCTGATGCGCTTAACATTGGCCTTAACAATGCTTAATATCAGGTCAAGGTCATGCGTCATAAGATCCAGCACTACCGAAACATCAGTGCCACGGAGGTTATATTGTGCCAGGCGATGGACTTCAATAAACTGAGGATCTTTTAAATAAGGTTTTGCAGCTATAAAAGCAGGGTTAAAACGCTCAACATGGCCAACCTGGAAATATACACCCGCCTCGTTAATATAACTTTGCAATTGTTTTGCTTCTTTAATGTTAGAAGTTACGGGTCTTTCAATAAACACATGCTTACTATTTACTATGGCCTGTTTGGCAATTTCAAAATGAGTGTTAACAGGGGTGGCAATAGCCACAACCTCAGTACTATCAAGGGCTTCCTGTAAAGTAGTAAATGCTTTTACATTATATTGGGTAGCAAGATCTTTACAAAGTTTTTGATCGATATCGTAAACACCAACAAGATTCCAGTTTGGATTTTCGTTTAAAAGCTTTAGGTACACTTTACCAATGTAACCCAAACCCACTAGTACAATTTTATTTATCATAAGAAGCCTCAAAACTAACTGTTTTAAAAAAACGGATGTTAGTAATTTATTTTAAATATTAACATTGCTTGTTTATTAGCGCGTAGCTTTACAATCTAACTATTTCACAGTGTTTTATAACGTTTCTAAAGAGGATGAGTATTTATTTAAGGGCAAGCGTAAGCGTTTAGTAGAACAGTTGCGGCTTAAAGGCATTAAAAGCGAAAAAGTTTTAGCCGCCATCGAAAAAATACCCCGGCATTTATTTTTTGATCCAACTACCGGCAGGCCGGCATTGCTGGATCACGCTTATAGTGATAAGGCTTTGCCAATAGGGGCGGGGCAAACTATTTCTCATCCATATACGGTGGCATTTCAAACAGAGCAATTGGAAATTGGCAACAGTGAAAAAATATTGGAAATCGGTACCGGTTGCGGCTATCAAACTGCAGTGCTACTTGAAATGGGCGCTAAGGTGTATAGCATTGAAAGACAAAAAACACTCTTTGATAAAACAAAATTATTTTTACCATACATTGGTTACCAGGGTGCAAAGTTAGTTTATGGCGATGGTTATAAAGGCTTGCCACAATTTGCACCTTTTGATAAAATAATTGTAACAGCAGGCGCACCGTATATACCTAACGATCTTTTAACGCAATTAAAAGTAGGCGGCATTATGCTTATTCCTTTAGGGGATGGAGAAACTCAGGAGATGGTATGGCTTAAAAAAATAAGCGAGACCGGTTTTGATAAAAAGATATTAGGTAACTTTAAGTTCGTACCCCTATTACAAAACAAATCAGGTAATTAACATTAGTTTGTTGACAATACCTTGTAAAATCAAATTGGATATTTATGAAAGCATTATCTTTGTGATAGTTTTTATTTAAACAATAAACTTAAAAAAACAACTATGAAAAAATCAATCGCACTAGTTGCATTAGCGTTCGGAGTAACGAGCGCATTTGCACAAGATTTAACTTCAAAAAAAGGAGAGCCGATGTTACCTGAGGCAGGTGACTGGGCAATAGCTATAGATGCTACACCTTTTTTAAACTATGCTGGTAACATGTTCGGGAAGACAGCAAATAACACTGCTCCAACCTTTAACTTTTTAACCGGCAACAACATTATTACTGGTAAATACTTTAAAGATGCAGGAACTGCATACAGAGGATCTTTAAGAATTGGCTTAAACAGCGATAAGCAACGTAAAATGGTTGATGATAGATTAGCAGTTGCTGCTACCAACCCAACAGCCAATGGATACCCTTCTGCAATTACGCAAAAAGAAAATGTTTGGAAACATTCAAACACTGTAATTGGTTTATCTGGCGGTATTGAAAAACGTAAAGGTAAAACTCGTTTACAAGGATTTTATGGTGGTGAAGTAGGAGTATTTGTTAACATGAGCAAAGAAAAATTTGAATATGGTAATTCATTAGCTGCTACTACTACTGCATCTACTAACGTTAGCGTTGACATTGTTGACGATGCTTTTGCCGGTTCAGGTAACATTGGTACTCCGTCAATTAACGGTTTAATTGGTTCTGCACGTGCTACTGAAATTAAACACGGTACTGTATTCTCTTTTGGAGTTCGTGGATTTATTGGTGCTGAATATTTTGTATTACCAAAAATGAGTATTGGTGGAGAATTTGGTTGGGGCTTAGGTATCTCATCTACTGGCAAAACTACTACTGAATGGGAATCAATTGGTGACAATGGTAATCCTGCAAACACAAGTAATTCAGTAGGTACTACAACTATCGAAGGTTCTAAAAATGGTGGCTTCTCTTTAGATACTGATAATTCTACAGGTATGTGGGGCCCAACAGCTTCATTACGTTTAGCTTTACATTTCTAAGCAATACTACTTTTATATTTAAAGCCTCTCAAGAAATTGAGAGGCTTTTTTATTTATTATTATTATTATTATTTCCCCAATTTTTTGTTACAACTTTTTTAATCTATATAGTTGGGTTAGTTAATCTCAGAATTGTTAAAATTAATGTTAATTAACATAATTGTTAATTGATTGTTAATAAACTGTGCAACCCAATTTCATACATTTACTCCATAGACTAAGTTGTTCGCTCACTCAACCTGTACTTTTAAAACCATTTAGCGATATTTTTCGTTATGGCGCTAAATAATTTAGTTTAATAAACATTTAAACAAATAGAAAAAAACAAAACAATGAAGAAAATTTACAAAAAATTAATAGTAGCTGCTGCCTCATTTTTGAGCATTAGTTCTATTGCCCAGGTATCTGCATACAGCTTCACACAAGTTGCGGGTAGTTATGTATCAATACCTGTAAGTGGGCCATCAGCAACAGCCATAGCCGTGGGTAATTATGATGATAACGTGTTTTCAAACTTTCCTATTGGCTTTAATTTTACTTATAACAACTCAACGTTTACTTCTTTTGGGGTAAATGTAAATGGATGGCTGACTTTAGGATCGGTTGCTCCCGTAAGTTCTTACAATCCAATTAGCGCAGGTTCTTCAAACAATGTTATCTCATTTTTAGGAAGAGATCTTGCTATGGGACCTGCACAATCATGTACAACAACATCCGGAAGTAACATAGTAAGTTTTGGCTTTCCTACAGCAGCATCTAACTACTTTTTAGTTGGTGATACTTTGATCGGCACAGGTATTCCTGCAAATACAACAGTAACTGCGGTTGGTGCAACCAATATGACTATCTCTGCTAATGCAACTGCAGCGGGTACAAATATTAAAACAAAAGGCGCCATTTCTTATGAATTAAGCGGTGTTTCTCCTAATAGAATATTAACTGTACAATGGAAACGCGTAGGTCGTTTCTCCAATACAAGTGGTGGTTTGAACGATTTTTTTAATGCGCAGATTAAATTATATGAAACAACTAATTTAGTTGAAATAGTTTATGGGTTTTGTGGTACAAACAATGTCACAGGAGGCACAGCCGAAATTGGTCTAAGAGGTCTAACTACTTCAGATTACAATAATCGCGCTATTGTGGCAGGTGGTTCTTATGCAACTTCTACGGCAGGCGGATCTAATGCGGCTACTGCTGCTTTTAGCAATGTTACAACTATTCCTAACGGGCAAATTTACCGCTGGACACCACCACCTGTATGTTCTGGTGCACCATCTGCAAATTCTGTTTTAGCTTCATCAACCTTAGTTTGTCCGAATGGTTCATCTAACTTAAGTTTAGCAACTTCATATACTGTAGGTGGTATTGCATACCAATGGTTTTCTGCACCTGCATTAGCTGGTCCATACACAGCTATTACGAATGCAACATTAACAACTTATGCTGCAACTTCATTAACAACAACAACATTTTTTCAGGCTGTAATTACATGCACAAGTGGCCCTGCAAGCACTACCGCTACACCAATTGCGATTAATATTGCAGCAACTACAACTAATACTATTCCTTATTCTGAAGGTTTTGAAGGTTTGGCGTTAAATAACGATTTGCCTAACTGTTCATGGGTTGCGAGTAATTTACCAACCATTTGTCAAACTTATACAGCTACACCTCCTCCGACAGTTTATAGCAGAATTCCGCATTCAGGATCAAAATTTGCTTCTTTCAGATATGGAACAAATACTGCGGGTGATTATTTTTATTCTAACGGTTTACAATTAAACGCAGGAACAACTTATTCTGCCGCTGCTTTTTATATTACTGATGGAACTGCCGCATGGCAGGAGTTTTCTTTATTATATGGCACCACTCAATCTACTACCGGTTTAGTAAGCATTGCTACGGTAACAGCTGGTCTTACGAACACTACTTATAGTTTATGTTCTGGTTTATTTACAGTACCGGTTTCAGGTATCTATTATATTGCTGTAAGAGGAAGAGGAACTTCGGCTCCATGGTATTTAACGTGGGATGACCTATCAGTAACCGCTCCACCGGTTTGTTTAGGTGCACCTGCATCTAACACTGCTGTAACGAGTGCTTCTGTAGTTTGTCCGGGCGGTACAGCTAACTTAAGTTTAGCGAATACTTACACTGCAACAAGTTTAACCTATCAATGGTTTTCTGCACCTGCACTAGCTGGTCCTTACACAGCAATCACAAATGCAACCACAACGGCTTATACTGCAACAAATATTACTGTACCAACTTTTTATCAAAATGTAATTACCTGTACTAACGGGCCTGCGAGTACAACATCTACTCCTGTTCAGGTTAATATTACAACTAATCCTTGTCAGTGTAATGCTTATTGTAATTCAGCAGCTACTAATACTGCCGATGATGAGATCTTTAACGTATCTATTGGTACATTAAATAATACATCAGCTTGTGGTCAAACAGGTGGTCCTGGTTCAACAGTAAGCTTATATTCAAATTATACTGGTATGTTAGCAGCTCCTAACTTAACTGTAGGTAGTACTTATACTATTTCCGTAACAGTTGGTCAATGTAATGGTAACCCTTACTCAGGTGGTGTTACGGTTTATATGGATCTAAATAACAATGGTTCATTCAGTGATCCGGGAGAACAAGTTTATGCGTCTGCAAGCACTTTATGGGCAGTTACAGGAACAACTTTAACAGCTCCTATAACTATCCCGGTTGGTTCTAATATCGGTATTACTCGTATGCGTGTAATTGCTGCAGAATCGAATACTTCTTATACTGCCTGCGGTACTTATGGATATGGTGAAACAGAAGATTATTGCATTAACATTGCTGCTGCTCCAACGTGTACAGCTGCAAGTGGTGGTACTTTAACATCTGCTTCAATTAATGCTTGTAATGGTGCTACAGTTAACGTTAGCTCAACCGGCGCTACAATTGGTTCAGGAATAGTATACCAATGGATGGTATCTTCTACACCAAGTGGCCCGTATGCTAACGTTGTTGGCGGTTCTGGTGCAACAGGATTATCTTACACTACTGCTGCTTTATCTACAGGTTCTTATTATTATGTATTACAAACTACTTGTACAACAGCTTCTTTAACCGGTATTTCTAACGAAGGAACGGTTACAATTAATCCAATTCCAACTGTGGCAGCTTCTCCAAGCAGCACAACAATTTGTGTGCCTGGTAGCGCTTCAGTAACATTAAATGGTTCAGGTGCGTCTACTTATACATGGTCACCTTCTGCAAGTTTATCAAATTCAGTAGGTGCTTCTGTTAGTGCTTTACCAAATAACTCAACTACTTATACTGTAATTGGTTCAAGTGCGGCTGGTTGTACTAATGTTGCTACTGCAACTATTACTGTTAATATTGGTTTAACGTTAGACAGTGTTAGTGTTAACCCGGCTACTATTTGTGCTGGTAACAATGCTACTTTAATGGCTTACGCCTCAAATCCTGCATTTACTTATTGCCAGGGAATTTATGCTACGGGTACAGGTTTTGGTGATTATGTGAGCAGTGTAATATTAGGTTCACTTACCAATACATCTGTTGGTTCAGCATCTCCTTATTATACTTTTTACCCTCAATCTCTTACTACTACTACTTTAATAGCAGGTAATACTTATACTATAAGCTTACAGGCAGGTTCATACACAATTAATGACATAGCTGCATTTATTGATTACAATCAAAATGGTAGCTTAGTTGATGTGGGTGAAAAACTTGGTGAAGTAGATAATTTTGGAGCAGCTCCAACTTCAGTTGACATTGTATTTACTGTGCCTTTAACTGCAACAAACGGTAAAGTACGTTTACGTGTAAGGGAGATGGATCACGGTGGTACTAATGATATGGATCCTTGTTTAGCTCAATCATCATATGGCGAAACTGAAGATTATGAAGTAACTATTACAGGTGGCGTTAATCCTCCATTTACTTATGCATGGTCTCCTTCTACTTTCTTAAGCTCAACATCTACTGCATCTACAGTTGCTACTGCAGCTAACCTTACTACTGCGTACACTGTAAGTGTATCAAATGCTAACGGTTGCTCTGCTACAGGTGCAAAAACGGTTTCTGTTAATCCGCTTCCGGTTGTTGCAATTACAGGTAATACTGCAATATGTTCAGGTAACTCTGCTGTTTTAACCGGTACCGGTGCAACTACATATTCATGGAATACTACAGCTACTACAAGCACAATTTCTGTTACTCCGGTTACAACAACAACTTACACTGTTTTAGGAACAGATGCAAACAACTGTTCAAATACGGCTACTTTTGCTTTAACGGTTAACGCTAATCCTACATTAGTTATTGGCGCAAGTCAAATGACAGTATGTGCCGGAAGCACTGTTAATATTGGTATTACAGGCGCTACTAATTATACATGGAGTACTGGTTCTAATTCAGTTTCAATAAATCCAACTGTTTCGGCTACCACAAACTACAGTGTTGTAGGTTCAACAAATGGTTGTGCTTCTACTTCAAGTGTAACAATTACTGCTAATGCAAATCCTACAGTTAATGCTACAAGCTCTGCAAGTTTAATTTGTAATGGATCTCCTGCTGTTTTAACTGCTACTGGCGCTACCACCTATAGCTGGAATACAACTGCTACCACAGCGTCTATTTCTGTTACTCCTAGCGTAACAACTTCTTACACTGTTACAGGTACAACAAACGGTTGTTCTAACACGTTTGTAATTTCACAAGCTGTTTCTGGTTGTGTTGGAATTAATGCAAATGTTGCTACAACAGGTGGTATCTTAGTTTATCCAAATCCAAATACTGGCGAGTTTACAATTGAATTAAATAACGGTTCAGTTAAAAACATCGATGTAATGGATCTTACAGGAAGAGTGATTGTTTCTAACACGTCTTCAAACAATAAAGTTGATTTTAACATCAATACTTTAGCTAATGGTATTTATTATGTTAGAATTCAATCTAACAATACTGTTGAAGTAATTAAGATAGTTAAACAATAATATTTAACGTTGATCTTTTAAAAGCCCACCAATTTTGGTGGGCTTTTTTGTTTTATAATATGGCGGTTAAACAAAAATGCTAAATTTGTGTTATAACTTATAACTAAAAAAATATATTATGGCTTTTGAATTACCAAAATTAAATTATCCAAACAATGCTTTGGAACCAAATATTGATGCAAGAACAATGGAAATACACCATGATAAGCATCATCAGGCTTACGTTACAAATTTAAATAACGCTATTGCCGGTACCGACGCTGAAAAATTAAGCATTGAAGAGATCTGTAAAAACATTTCTAAATACCCTATGGCTGTTAGAAACAATGGTGGCGGGCATTACAACCATTCTTTATTTTGGGAAATTATGGCACCAAAATCGGGTGGTGTTCCAACAAACGAAGTGGGAAAGGCTATTGAAGCGGAATTAGGCGGCTTCGAAAAATTTAAAGCTGATTTCACACAAGCAGGTATTACCCGCTTTGGTAGCGGCTGGGCCTGGTTATGTGTTAAAGAAGACGGCAAATTAGCAGTTTGTAGTACACCAAATCAAGATAATCCTTTAATGGACATTGCTGATGGATGTAAAGGTACTCCGATCTTAGGAATGGATGTTTGGGAACATGCCTATTATTTAGATTACCAAAACCGCAGACCAGATTATATTGGTGCATTTTTTAATGTAATAAACTGGAATAAAGTAAATGAGCTTTATTTAAAAGCAAAAAAATAAGTTTTAAATTTTAATTCAAAAAGCCTCCCGAATTTCGGGAGGCTTTTTAATTTGTTTCAATTTTATAAAATGTGATCTCGTATATTTAGAATCCTTCTCATCTATTTAACGATCGCGTCATCATCATCCTGGTTAGCCATCATAGTGCCTTTGTTCTCATATTTTTCAGAATATTTTGATTTAGAAGGATCATAGATCTTTTGTTTGATATCGGCCGTGTAATTTTCAACAGGGTAAAACCTGTTATTAGCCGGATCAAATTGCACTAGTCCTATTGGAAGGTCCATGATTTCATTTGAAGCATTTAGTGTTTTCGCATCCAATAATTCAGTTTCAAATTTGAATTCATAAATTAATGCATTTTGAGCTTCAAGTTTTGTATCAACGCTTAGTAATAAAGGCACGAAACCTTCTTTTGTAACACGTATGGTATACCAGGCGTTTTTTGAAAGAGCAAATTCAAATTCTTTATTAACAGAAACCTTAGTTGAATCAATAACAACATTGTCTTTTAATAATTCAACTTTATAAGAACCTCTTTCTGCTTTGTGCGGTGCTTTTAGTATTATGCCGTTTATTTTTAAGCAGATTGGTGAATTTTTTGTAGGAGGATTAGTATACGCAAAAGAACTGTTGGTAAATAATACAAATGCAATTACTGCTAAGATTACTGTTGTGAATTTTTGGGTTTTCATAATTCTATTTTTAGTTTAATAATTAATTTCTTACACAAAGTTGCGGCAATTCAAAAAGAATAAATACCTGATATTACTTACAATGTCACATATGTAAGTTTTATTTAGAATTTGTTATTTTCCAAAAAATGGAAATGTGGCTGTAAACTAATACTAGAAAAGGATAGAGAAAGAAGTCAATAAATTTTCGCTAAAATATAAAATAGCGTAGAAGGTAAAAGTCAATAGGTATTATAGTGACCTCAGAATTAATAAACTCTTTTAAGGATTCATTTTTTTATACGCCTCAGTAATTCCTTTAATTACAGAAGAGCTCAGTCCATGATGTTCCATTTGATTTAGCCCGGTAATAGTAACGCCTTTTGGAGTAGTTACCTTATCAATTTCCTGTTCAGGATGAGAATTGTTCTTTATTAAAAGATCGGCTGCGCCTTTTACAGTTTGCGCTGCAATTAAACTTGCAGTAGCAGAATCAAAACCTATTTCAATTCCTGCTTGTATATTAGCGCGAATGTAACGCATGGCAAATGCGGTACCACAGGCGCCAAGAATGGTTGAAGCATCCATTAATTTTTCGTCAATGGTAATTGTTTTGCCTAAAGCATTAAATAAATTTTCAATTGTTTTAATGATTGAGGCGCCTGCATTTTTATAAGCAAGGCAGGTCATACTTTCGCGAATAGAAATGGCTGTATTTGGCATCGCCCTGCAAATCGTAATATTCTTTCCAAAAGAATGTTCTAATTCATCAATTGTAATTCCTGAAATAACAGAGACAATTATTTGTTTTGAATTTAAATTTTTAGAGATCTCCTTTGCTATTTCCTTAGCCTGGAAAGGTTTTACACATAATAAAACAATATCGGCTTTTTTTACAGCAGCTTTGTTATCTGTTGTAATGTTTACACCTTGCTTTCTTAATTGATCAAGCGTAGCAATATTTCTTTTTGTAACTGTAATTTGCTTTGCTTTTACAAAACCAGATACAATTAATCCTTCTGCAATTGCTTTGCCCAAATTACCGCCGCCAATTATTGTAATCGCATTTATCATACGATCTTCTTCGCTTTTTCTAAAGCGCTTTGTAAGCCTTCCAGTTTAGAGCCACCTGCTTGCGCGTAGAATGGTTGTCCGCCACCGCCACCATTAATTTCTTTAGCTAATTCGCGAACAATATTTCCTGCATTTAAATTCTTGCTTTTTACCAATTCATCATTAATAATAACAGATATGCTTGGTTTGCCTTTTACTTCGGCAGTAATAACGCACACTAAATTTGGCACTTCATTCTTCATTTCAAACAGCATGTTTTTAATTTCTTCTGCACTATCAAACTTAATGTTTTGCGCAATAAAATTAATATCGCCTTTTTTCTCAATGGTTTTTATAAGTTCTTTTTTTATTTCCTGAACTTTTTCTTTTAATAAAACGTTTAATTGTTTTTGAAGCTCGTTGTTCTCATCTACCAAATTATTTAAGCTCTTAACTACATCTTTTGAGCCTTTTAAAATAGTTTTTACTTCGTTCAACAATTGTGTTTGAATGTCAAAATACTCTTCTGCTTTAATTGATGAAACAGCTTCGATCCTTCTTATGCCTGCTGCTACAGCGCCCTCACTCATGATCTTAAAATAACCTAATTGGCCGGTTGCTTTTACATGTGTTCCACCGCAAAGCTCTATCGAATATTTTTTATCAATAGTAACAACGCGCACAACATCTCCATATTTTTCACCGAATAAAGCCATTGCGCCTGTTTTTTTAGCGTCTTCAATGGTCATAAGATCTGTTTGCACAGGTATATTTTCACGGATCTTCGCGTTTACTAATTTCTCGATTTGGTAAATTTCATCATCTGTTATTTTAGCAAAGTGCGAAAAGTCAAAGCGCAAATGTTCATCATTCACTAAACTTCCTTTTTGCTCAACATGCGTTCCTAAAACCAGTCGTAATGCAGCGTGGAGCAGGTGAGTAGCTGAATGATTATTAGCGGTGTACAAACGTTTATCTTTATAAACCTTTGCGGCAAATGTTGCATTTAATTTTTCCGGTAATTTATCGGTATAATGAATAATTACACCATTCTCTTTTTTAGTATCGGTAATATAAACAGTTTCGTTAATATTTTCTAACACTCCCGAATCGCCAACCTGGCCGCCGCTTTCAGCATAAAAGGGGGTTTTGTTCAATACCAAATGATACTGTTCTTTGTTTTTTGCTTTTACTTTTCTGAAACGAATAATAAACGCATCAGCTTCCAGATCGGTATATCCAACAAAATCAGTTTCTTTTTCTTTGTCCTCAATTAGTTTTTTATTTTCCTCAATATATATCCAGTCATCCGTATCTACTGCTGTTGCTGCGCGAGAGCGGTCTTTTTGTTCTTTTAAGTATTTTTCAAATCCTGTTTCGTCAATACTTAAATTATACCCTCTTGCAATTAACGAGGTTAAGTCAACCGGAAATCCGAATGTATCATACAATTCAAAAACAACTTTTCCATCAATGATTTTTTGCCCGGCTGCGTTGGTATCAATACATACCTGGTCAATACGCTTTAAACCGACTTCCAAAGTTTTATAAAAAGACAACTCTTCTTCCTTAATTACTTTTTCAATTAAGATCTTTTGGTTGTGTAATTCGGGAAAAGCTTCGCCCATTTGATGCGCCAATGTTGGCACGATACGAAACATGAAAGGTTCTTTTAAATTTAATGTTTGATAACCGTAACGGATAGCGCGGCGTAAGATCCGGCGAATTACATAACCTGCGCCCGTGTTGCCAGGTAATTGACCATCAGCAATACTAAATGAAATAGTTCGGATATGATCTGCAATAACACGCATGGCAATATTTATTAACTGCTGCTTTTTGTGTTTTTCCTCTTCGTAAACGTTATATTTTAAGCCGCTTAATTCTTCAATTTTATGGATGAGTGGTGTAAAAACATCGGTATCGTAATTACTTTGTTTGCCCTGTAATACACGTACTAAGCGCTCAAAGCCCATGCCCGTATCAACATGTTGTTTAGGAAGCTTTACTAAAGAGCCATCGGCTTTTCTTTCAAACTCCATAAACACATTGTTCCAGATCTCAATTACTTGCGGATCATCATTGTTTACTAACTTTGCCCCCGGAGTTTTTTTACGTTCTTCATCACTTCTTCCATCATAATGAATTTCAGAACAAGGCCCGCAAGGCCCCATATCACCCATTTCCCAGAAGTTGTCTTTTTTATTCCCGTTCAATATTCTTTCTTCAGGTACAAATTGTTTCCACGTATCGTAGGCTTCCTGGTCAAAGGCTAAACCTTCTTCTTTGCTGCCTTCAAACACCGTAACATATAAACGTTCTTTGTCAATTTTATAAACATCTGTCAGTAATTCCCATGCCCAGCTAATGGCTTCTTTTTTAAAATAATCACCAAAGCTCCAGTTACCAAGCATTTCAAACATGGTGTGGTGGTAAGTATCTACACCAACTTCTTCAAGATCGTTATGTTTGCCGCTTACGCGAAGACATTTTTGTGTATCGGCAATACGGGGGTGTTTAATAGGGGCATTTCCTAAAAAAATATCTTTAAACGGTGCCATGCCGCTGTTATTGAACATTAATGTTGGGTCGCCTTTTACTACCATTGGCGCGCTTTGCACGATCTGATGGTGTTTACTTTTAAAAAAATCTAAAAATGTTTGGCGTACCTTGCTTGATTCCATGTGCTTTTAAAATGAGAGGCGAAGATAATAAAATTGGGGCTTTGATGAAATTTTTGTTATACACCAATTGACATTTTTTAAGGAAAAAAATCTCCATTTTTACTTATGAAATCCTTATATTTATTGCTTTCATAAAATGTCGAAAGTAAGGTACAAATTCAACACCAAATCGCTCACCTACGAGAAAGTAAAGATCACTTTCAAGCAGCGCTTTTGGCGTTTTTTATCTTACGTTGGCACCGGCTTAGTGTTTGCTACCATTACTATTTTAGTATCTCGCCAGGTATTGCCATCACCTTCTGAAAAGAAAAAGAACCGCGAACTGGAGGCTGTTTTGTTACAATACGAGCTATTGGAAAATAAAATGGCAAAAGTAGAGCAGGTGTTAAAGGATCTTGAAGACCGGGATGATAACATTTACCGTACTATCTTTGAAGCTGAGCCTTTACCAAAAAGTATTCGTTATGCTGGCTCCGGCGGAAGTGATAAATATGCAGCTTTTGATAGTTATGATAACGCTGATATCTTAAAAGTAACAACAGAACGTTTGGACAGAATTTCAAAGCAATTATATGTTCAGTCAAAATCATTTGATGAAGTAGTTCAATTAGCAAAGAGTAAAGAAAAATTAATGGCCTCTATTCCAGCGATCATGCCTATCAATCAAAAAGACCTGGCGCATGCTGTTACCAGTGGTTTTGGCTGGAGAACACATCCTATTTATAAAACACAAGAGTTCCATCCCGGGATGGATTTTGCGGCCCAACAAGGTACGCCAATTTATTCAACAGGCGATGGGGTTGTAGAAACCGCTGATAATTTAGCGCAGGGTTATGGTAATCATGTGGTAATAAATCACGGGTTTGGATATCAAACATTATACGGCCACATGAGCCGGATAGCCGCCAGGGTTGGACAAAAAGTTACGCGTGGCCAGTTAATTGGTTATGTTGGTAGCACTGGCTTAAGCACTGCGCCACACGTACATTACGAGGTTATTAAAAACCTGGAAAAGGTAAATCCTGTAAACTTTTACTTTAATGATCTTTCGCCGGAGCAATACCAAATGATGGTTGAGCTTTCTAAAAAATCTTCACAGTCGTTTGACTAAAACCTTATGATGACGCACAAAATAGGGTTTAATACTGCAGTTTCAATTGTGATCGCTAACATGATAGGTACGGGAGTATTTACGAGCCTTGGTTTCCAGGTGTTAGGTATTGAAAGTGGTTTTGCTATTATCATGCTTTGGGTGGTTGGTGGTGTTTTGGCATTGTGCGGTGCGTTGACCTATGGTGAAATTGGCGCGGCATTTCCTGAAAGCGGTGGCGAATACAATTATCTTTCAAAACTATACCATCCTGCTGTTGGTTTTATAAGTGGCTGGGTAAGTGTAACAGTTGGCTTTGCGGCGCCTATTGCAGCGGCATCTATGGCATTGGGCAGTTATGTGAACAAAGTATATCCGACAATGAATCCTGTAATACTGGCATTAAGCGTTATTGCAATTATTACGCTGATACATTCAATAAATTTAAAAGCAGGAAGTTTATTTCAACGCGTTTTTACAATTGTAAAAGTGGTTTGTATTTTAATGTTTGTAGGTTTTGGCTTGTTACATATTCCACAACATACAATTGCTTTTAATGCAGATAAAGCAGCATGGAGCGATATTTTTTCAAAAGGCTTTGCTATTTCTTTGATCTATGTAACATATGCTTATAGTGGCTGGAATGCCGCTTCATACATTACAGGTGAAATGAAAAATGCGCAACGTAATTTACCACGTGCTCTTTTTGTAGGCACCCTTGTAGTAATGGTTATTTATACGCTTTTAAATTATGTGTTCTTATATTCAGTTCCGATACCCGAATTAAAAGGTGTTTTAGAAGTTGGCTATTTAAGTGCAAATAAAATCTTTGGCGCGCAGGTAGGGCAATTCATGAGCCTCATCATTGCTTTATTGCTTATCTCAACTATTAGCGCTATGATACTGGCCGGCCCAAGGGTAATGAAAAGTATGGGTACTGATATTAAGGGTTTAAAATTCTTTGCCATCTCTAACAAAAACAATGTGCCGTATGTGGCCATTATTTTTCAATCAATAATTGCAGTGGCTTTAGTATTAACATCTTCTTTTCAATCGCTGATCACCTATGTTGGTTTTACATTAAATCTCTTTACATTTTTAACTGTTTTAGGTATTTTTATTTTACGTTATAAACACAAGCATTTGGTAACTTCATACAAAACCTTCTTATATCCTGTTACACCTTTATTATTTTTATCAATAATATTATTTATCTTAACGTATATAATGATCGAAAAGCCCGTTGAATCATTATACGGTTTAGGAACAGTGGTATTAGGTTTGCTGTTATACTTTTTAACGAACAAAAAAGAAGATAAAACACTCGAAGAAATACCTGCCAAGGCTCAGTCTACTTAGACCGAAATTGTTTTTTGCATTTTACTTTGCATTAAGCTTAACAACACGTGGGCAAACAACTCCATTCTTAGACAGTCTTTTAAAAGCTAATTTGCCCCAGTTTGCAAACGTTTTAGAAAATCCAAACAAATACAAACTACAGGTTATTTATACCCGTATCGATCGTAACGAGAATAATAAACCAAGCTTTAAAGATCTTAAATTCCATGTCAACAAAAATTATTTTTATCCTGCCAGTACTGTAAAATTGCCTATCAGTACTTTGGCTTTGATTAAACTGGAAGAGTTAAATAAAAAAGGGTTAGACAGAAGTACGACCATGATAACTGATAGTGGTTATTATTGCCAGAAAAAGATACATTATGATACCACCTCTGCAAGCCGTTATCCAACCATTGAAAATTATATTAAGAAAATGTTTTTGATAAGTGATAATTATTCCTGCGCGCGCGTTTACGAATTTGTGGGTTTTGATTACGCACACAAAAAATTAAATGATCTGGGATTTAAAAATATACGTTTGTTCAATCGTTTGGATGGCTCTTGCCCGGGCGATACCGCTAAAGTTACGCCGCCCATTTATTTTTTAAGCACATCAAAAGATACATTATACAAACAGCCGCTTACTTTTTTTAGCGAGAAGCTCACTCATCCTGTTGCTAATTCAAAAGTGGGCATGGCGCATACAAATGGCAACGGTAAAAGAGTAGCGGGACCAAAAGATTTTTCGGACCATAATTATTTAACGATAACAGACTTGCATGCACTAATGAAAAAAATTGTTTTCAATGATTTTTTTAAAGAGTCGGAACAATTGCCTATCAGTAATGATAATCGAAAATTTATGTTAAAACAATTGGGCATGTATCCCAAAGAAAGCGAGCATCCGAAGTATGATAAAAAGATCTTTTATGATACGTATAAAAAATATTTTTTGTACGCCAGCGCCGTTGCAACAGTGAAGCAAGATAGCATTCGTATGTTTAATATTGTTGGTCGCGCTTATGGTTTCTTAATTGATTGCGCTTATATTATCGATCAAAAAAACAAAGTTGAATATTTATTAACCGCATCCATATATGTAAACCAAAGAGGTGTTGTTGGCAGTGGTAGATATGAATACGATCAAATAGGCTTACCGTTTTTAAAAGACCTTAGCTGGTGCATTTATAATTATGAAAGACAACGTGAAAAGCAGCATTTGCCGGATCTTTCAGAGTTTAAATTTTTTGATTAAATTTTTATAAAAGTATTGCAATGAAAGAAATAGAAGTTCTTGCGCACGTTTTAAATAAATTTGCAGGCTTAACCGAAGAAGATTTTAAGCTTTCTTTACCTTATTGGCAATACAAGGAGTATAAAAAAGGTGTTTATTACAATCAGTATAAAACAGTGTGTGAACATATTGGATTTATATCCGATGGGGTTTTTAGATCCTATGTGGTAAATGCTGAAAGTGGGAAAGAAAAAAATGTTTTTTTATTTTCAAAGAATCAATTTGTCATCCCTTTTAAAAGCTTTATCCTACAAGTGCCCTGCAATTATTATACGCAGGCAATGGCCGATTCTAAATTAATATGCATTAGTAGAAAAGATCTTTTTAATTTATATAGCCGATCACATAACTGGGAACGCTTTGGTAGGTTGATGGCGCAGGAAGCGTTTAATGTGGCTATTGAACGCACTGAAAGCTTTGTATTTAGAACACCGGAAGAGCGTTATTTAGATCTTATAAAAAGCCACCCCGATATTTTTAATACTATTCCGTTATATCACATTTCTTCTTATTTAGGCATTGAAGGGCCTTCGCTAAGTCGCATTCGTAAGAGAATTTCGGGTAAATGAAGATTTTAACTTAAGTTAAAATTTTTGCCGGTTTGTTTTGGCAACTTTACACAAATAATTTTAAAGCAAATTTAATGGCAAAGATCAATTCATCATCAAAAACAATTGTATTTATACATGGTTTATTTGTAACACCTAAATGCTGGAACGAATGGAAAGTTTACTTCGAAGCGCAAGGCTATACATGTTACACACCCGCGGCACCCTTTCATGATGTTGACCCGGCTGTATTAAGAAAAAATATAAATACACAATTAGGTAAAGTTGGCTTTAAAGACCTGGTTGAAAGTATGGCTAAATTCATAGATGCTTTGCCAGAAAGACCAATATTGATAGGGCACTCACTTGGGGGGCTTGTGGTTCAAAAACTAATCTCTTTAAATAAAGGTGAGGCAGGAATTTGCATTGATGGCGCTGCCCCTAAGGGTATAATTACTTTTGAAGGAAGTTTTTGGAAGTCGAATTTTACGGTAATTAATTATTTAAAAGGAAATTCTGTTTTTGTGCCAACAAAAAAATGGTTTCATTATGCCTTTTGTAATACAATGAGCGTTGACCAATCAAATAAAGTGTTTGATGAGCAGGTTGTTCCTGAAAGCAGAAATATTCCAAGAGGCACACTAATGCCATATGCTAAAATTGATTTTAAAAAAGCGCATCAACCTTTACTTTTCATTGCCGGCGAAATGGATCATATAATACCGGCTTCGCTAAATAAGAAAAACTTTAATGCATATAAAAATACGAATAGCATAAAGGAGTTTAAAGAATTTAAAGGCCGTGGACATTATATTTGCGGTGAAAAAAACTGGCAGGAAGTGGCGGAGTATTGTTTAAACTGGCTAAAGAGCTAATAGAAAAAATATTTTACAATTTTTTTTATGGCGTTGCCTACGGCCCGGGATTTCGCCACTCGCAGTACTAGAAAATCTCGCCCAAGCTCAAACAATGGCTCTATCCCTAACGCAAATTTCTTAGATCCTTTTGCGAACTTGCGTTAGGGATATGAAGGGTTTAGCTCGGGCGATTGTCTCGCCCAGCCGGAGCGAAGCGTAGCCCGCAATAGCCCGGGCCGCAGGCAACGCCCAATTATAATTTTAAATATCATTATGTTTTAATATCTACGACTTCTTTTTATTCATTTTTTGTATGTTTGTAATACCATGTCGCAAAAGATCTGCACAGAATCTGAATTTAATGAGCTCTTCAATCTATATTACGAAGAGTTGTGCAGAATAGTTATGCCGGTTGTGAAAGACGCAGACGTGGCGCAAGATGTGGTTCAGGATGTATTTGTGAAAATGTGGACACGCAGAAATGAGCTCGAAGTAAATACCACTTTTAAGGCTTACCTTTACAAAGCGGTTGTATTTAGGGCGCTTGATCATTTGCGTAAACAAAAGAATGCAAGTAAAGCAGTTGATGAGTTAAAGTTCGTAAACCCGCAATCACACAACAATGTAGAAACGGTTGTTGAAGAAAAAGAATTAACAGAAGCCATTAATATCGGTTTAGATAAAATGTCGGAAAACATGAGAATGATTTTTCAGTTAAGCAGGTTTAGCGGATTAAAGAACCGTGAAATAGCCGAACAGCTTGATATTTCTATAAAAACTGTAGAGAGTAATATGGGCAAGGCTTTAAAACTAATGCACGAGCATTTAAAGCCGTTCTTAAAAACAAGTGCCCGTACAATTGTATTTTGGTTATTATATGGTTATTTTAAATAAAGGATAGGGTAAATGAATTTTGGTACGACATATAGTGGAAATGATACATGTAAAAGTATACGTGGCCAAAATACACCAACGAATTGGTAATTTAGTTTTAGATTTAATATGCAGGATTGGGAACTCATAGCAAAGTACATTAAAGGCGAAGCCACTCGGGAAGAGCAGGCACAGTTAGAGCTATGGTTAAAAGCCGATAATGCCAATGCGGTTTTATTGCAGGAAATTAAAGCCACCTGGCAAAATACGGGTAAGCTTAACCAAACTATTAAAATTGATAAAGCAAAAGCCTGGGCTGCTATACAGGAAAAAATAAAAGAAGAACAAAAAATTATTCCAATCACCCGTAAATCCACCACTTATAATAGTTGGATATTAAGAGTTGCAGCTGTATTAATAGTTGGCTTATTTGCCACCTGGTTCTTCTTAAAAACAGGTAAGCCCGAATTAATTTTGGTGCAAACTACTAACGAAGAGAAAACAATTGTGTTGCCTGATAGCTCTACAATTATTTTAAATGAAAATAGTACACTTATTTATCCAAAAGAATTTGCTACTAATGAGCGTAAAGTAAATCTTGAAGGTGAAGCTTTTTTTGAGATCACCAAAAACCCAGCAAGACCTTTTATTATTGAGAATAAAAATTTTGACGTAAAAGTTTTAGGTACATCTTTTAACGTATTAGCATACGAAAAAGACACAACTGCTGTTGTAACAGTTGTTACGGGCACAGTTTCATTTATTGATAAGAATGAATATTCTGAATTATTAACTGCTGGCGATGTTGGTGTTTTAAATAAGAGAAAACAACGTATTGAAAAAACAACTAATGCAGACCTTAATTTTATGGCCTGGAGAACTAAAAAACTGGAGTTTACAAATACAAGCTTTACCGAAGTTTGCAAAAGCCTGCAAAAATATTTCTCGGTTAATATTGATGTAAAAGATAAAGCAATCCTTAATTGTACATTTACCGGCTTTTTTGAGAACCCTAAATTAGAAGATGTGTTAAAAGTATTGGAAAAAACACTGAATATTAAAGCTGTAGTTAACCAAAAAAATGTAGAAATTACAGGCAAGGGATGTTGATCTAAATATGAGGCTTTTTATTACCATTAGTATCTTAATGCTATACAATATGGTTGTTTTAGCACAGGGAAATATATTGGAAAAAAAGATCAGCGTCTCATATACAAATACAGCACTTGAAGATGTTCTGAAAGAGCTTAGTACCCGGGCAAACACACATTTTACTTACGGAAATAATATTGATCTGTCGCAAAAAGTAAACTATACTTTTTCAGATCTAAGCTTTAAAGAAGTATTAAATAAAATTTTTGAACCTCTTCAGATAAAATGGGAATTAATTGGTAATCAAATTGCTTTAGCCCCGGGAAAAAAGATCACATTTAAAGTATCGGGAACATTAAAAGATAGTGTTAATAAAAGTGCTATTGAATTTGCTACTGTTTATTTAAAAGGCGAAACTTTTAATGCCTATTCTGATTTTAACGGTCGTTTTAGTTTTGATCATATACCACCGGGTAATTACATATTGGTAGTGAACGCTTTTGGTTATAAGCTGAGCGAACAGCCTATTGAAATAAAAGATCAGGTACTTACTGTGTCTTTAGAGCTGAGCCAGCAGGCGATCAACCTTTCGGAAACAATTGTTACGGCCGATAAAATTATTGAGAAAGTTTCGGTAAGTGAAATGGAACTTAAACAAGTACAAATAGAATCTGTAAAAGGCATCTCTAACGACCCTATGAAATCACTTACCGCTTTGCCCGGAGTGCTTACCAAAGTAGATGTTTATGGCTCTTCCGAAATTCATGTACGTGGCGGTGAATCGTCTGAAAATCTTTTTTTATTGGATAACATTAAATTGCCTTTACCTTTTCACTTTAGCGGGCAATCTGTTTTTAACCCTGAAATGCTTGAGAAGGCCGAAGTGTTGACCGGTGGTTACGCTGCTAATTATGGTAACGCTATGTCATCTGTTTTTAATTTAACCACAAAAAACGGCAATGCAGAGCGTTGGAGTACGAACATTGATATCAACACGTCTAATCCTTCTTATCTTATACAAGGACCATTAAAAAAAAATAAATTGGCTGTTATTGTAGGATTGAGATCCATTTTAAGTGTTTTGTCAGAAACAGAAAAAAAGGCAGATCTCACTTCAAAAATTACGTATACACTCAATTATAATACAAAAATAAATTTAACCACTTTAAATGTTAATGATTATAGTGATACCAGTTTTCAAAAGATCCTTCCTAAAGCAAATGCTTTAAGTAAGATCAATGCACAAAATTTCCAGGTACAAAGTGTTATCTCTGATAAAAGTTATAGTAAAACATCTTTCCTGCATTCAGGCTGGCGTTTAAATATCAATCCCGAAAAATACGGCTTTCGAACTATCAACTATAACAGTTACGCTTTAAGGGAAGACCTCACTTTTTATCCCAAACCAAACATGAAAATTAAAACCGGTCTTGAAAGCAGTCTTGAAGATGAAAGATCCGACATTACTGAATTTTATAAAACAACAGATATTCTTCTTACCGATACTGCTTCGCTTATCTATAACCGTAAGGTAAATACCATAAATATTTTATCCTCTGCTTACGCAATTTACGATGCAAGTGTTTTTAAAAGAATAAAATTTAATGCCGGTTTACGTTTTGATCATAATCAATTGGCCAATACCTTCGATCTTTCGCCGCGTGTTACGGTTGGCTATGATCTTACAAGCAGTAGTATACTTTCTGCAAGTTGGGGCATTTTTAAACAATCGCCAACCACTTATCAAATACTTCAAAATAAACATTTATTATCAAGTCACAGCGAGCATACTATTGTTTCTATTAAACAAAAGATCACACCTGTTATATCTGCAAGGGTTGAAGGTTATTATAAAAAATATACCCGTCTCGTAATTTTTGATACGAATTTTGCATACTCAAATAAAGGTTATGGCGATGCAAAAGGTATTGAGTTTTTTTTGATGAAAGAGACCGGGCGTGTGAATGGTTGGGCCTCTTATTCAATAGCCCGTTCAGACAAAAAAAGAAGTCTGCAGGATAAAGTTTACCCTTATTATTTTGATCAGAGGCAATCATTAAATATTATTTTAAGTGCATCTATGAAGGAAAAGAATCGTAAATGGTTTCTCCCTTTTTTGTATACGTTCGATTTTAGGTATGCAACCGGTGAGCCGTATACACCTGTTACAGGAGTTGATTCGCTTGCAGGCAAGTATGAATTTATTACCGGTAATATTAATTCAATGCGAAACCCTGATTACAATACTTTAAATATAAAGATGCAGTGGCACGACCGGGCAATAGGTAAAAGAAAAAGGCACATGATGCATTTTTATCTTAATTTTTGGAATATCTATGGACATTCTAACCTGGCGGAGCGTAATTATAAGATCGATCCGGTAACCGGTACAATTTCAGTGGCAAATGTGTACCGTAAATTCTTCGACCTGAGTATAGGCTTAAAGCTCCATTTTAACTATTATCCGTCCCAAAAAAAGTAGTTTTTTCATTTTAAGGTAGGGTATCTTCTTTTTTAACCGACATATAGGTATAAAAGCAAATATAAACACTTAAAATACAGAATATGAAAAAAGCAATTTTACTATTAGTTATGGGTATAAATGGTTTATACCTTTCTGCGCAGGAAAATAATGTTTGGCGCTGGGGTGTTCAATGGGGCGCTTACGACAATCAATCTAAATTTAGTGGTGGTTCTCCAAATGCTCACGCGCGTTTTAATCAAAATAAATTTGGTGAAGGTTCGTTTGATATTGTTGCAAGATACGATGCTGATAAACACTGGATGGGAACATTTGGCTTAGGTTTTAATACGTTTGGTTTTGGTTACGCCATCGCGGAAAATTACTCTCTTATTACCATGAAGAACCGCTACTCTTCATTGACAACAGAATTTAATGCCATTGAGATTCCTTTAATGATCTATTATAAATTCAACCCAAATTGTAAAAATGTAAAATGGGTAATTGGTGGCGGTTTTGCTGCCAGCTTTACCGAAGGAAAAAGTGTTTCAAAATACTTTGTAAAAGATAATGACGGAGCTAACAGCTCAAGTTATTTAAGCAGTACTTCCACATCAAATAACGGTGGTCATGGTATGTTACGTTTTGCCATTGGTCGCGAAAAAATGTTTCAACGTGGCAGTATCTTAAACGCCAGTTTAATATTTAACGGTGGCTTATCGCAGATAGCAACGTCAACAGTTAATTATACTATTGATAATCAAAATTACACTCATAGCTTTAGCAATAAGGGTAATTATATTGGTTTAAGATTGTCATATTATTTCAGGCCAAATGCTTTTTCTTCAAAAAAGAGAATTTCGGATGCCAAAGCAAAATCACAAACAGCAACTACGATTAAGTAATATTTTATAATTTTAAATAAAATTATTTGTAAGCTGTATGAAAAACTATTTTTTATTGGTGGGCATTTTTTTGAGTTGGAATTTAAAGTGTCAGCCTAATTGGCCGCTTACAAAAAGCAACACCACTCTGCAGGTTGCTATTCCTGCAGAGTTTGGTGCGCCGATGATGCAGCCCTTAAGTGTGAATGGCTGGGAAGATGGGATCTTTATCTCGCGCGATGGTTTAAATTTATACAGCATTTATTTACCCGCTGATGCTTTATCCTGGACAACCAACGGCGCCCCCTGCGTTTTTACACCGTATCAAAAAGGACCTACTTATGGTATGGATCTTGCCACTTCACCAACAACCGCTTGCCCGGTGTGGTTGCATGGTGATATTTTAATTTCATCAAGAACATCAACTGCGGTTCCTTTTCCGGCGTGGACACTCTCTAATTTAAGCGGCCCGATATTTAGTGAAGGTGCTCCTCAATTTTCAATGCTTAATTCAACGGTATCAGATCTTGTTGTTTACACAAACAATCAACAACCACCTTACAATACAGATATTTATTTAATTAAAAATTCTACTATAAATCCAACGGCAACAGGAACAATTTTACCCGCCCCCGTAACGCAAACAACTACCGAAGACAATCCACATCTTGAAAGAATAAGTGCAAACCAGTTGGTATTATTTTTTGATTCGCCCGATAGACCGGGTGGGGTGGGAGGTTTAGATCTTTGGTACACGTTAAGCAATGATAATGGTAGTACATGGAATGCACCGCAACAGGTAAGCTCCTTAAATACTTTGCAGAACGAGCATCAGCCACATTTATATAAAGATAATTTTAACCAGTGGTGGATGTATTATACAACGCCCGATGTTTCAGGAAAATATGGTATTTACAGATCTCAACAAACAACAGCAAATAACTGGGATAGTTGGGGACCAAAACAATTGGTTGTTGGGCCTGGAAATACGGCAGGTATTGGTGAGCCAACACTCACACAAAACGGCGATCTTTCTTTTGTAGTTGTTTACCAGGATGCGAATGGAACATCAACTGATAAATTTGATGCCGATCCATGGTTCTTACCGCACGCCACAATAACTTCTTTAAACCACAATAATTTTGATCCTGGTTTCTCTGTTTATCCAAACCCGGCAAAAGATCATTTGAATATCAGCGGTAAAAATAATTTTAAAGAAAAGTTTCAGATCTATAATTTATTTGGTGGTTTAGTTAAAGAAGAAGAATTTACATTATCAACACAAATAAATATTTCAGATCTGGCATCAGGATTATATTTTATTTCTTTAAAAGGAAAAAATATAAAATTCATTAAAGAATAATTTTAATTCTCATGAAACTTAAATTCATAATTATTATTTTGTTCATGAATTTTTCGGCCTTGTTTTCACAAGAATATATTTACTATTGCTCAAGGCCAACACCAACCACCGCTACATGGCAGGTTTATAGAAAAAACCTAACTACCTCTGTTACACAAACGATCACGAACGATCCAAATTATAATTACTGGAGAGCGGAACCATCGCCTGATAATTCTAAATTATTGATCGTGCGCAGCCCGGCAAGCGTTTCGCCAGACCAGGAAAATTACATTGATTGTGATATTCTAAAATGTAATCCTGATGGAACAGGGATGCAGGTTATCCTTGCTAACAACCAATATGGATGGCATGGCTTTGGTAATCCACATTTTCATCCTATTGGTAATAGAATTTTACTATTAGTGCAACCTACGTCTACCTCACAATGGAATCTTTTTACGGTAGATGTTTCTGGTAACAACCCACAGCAAATAACTACAACCGGCGCTATAGATGCTAATTGGTCACCCATCGGAAATAAAATTGTTTTTGTTAGCCTAACAGGCCCAAGTCTTTTAAACCTTGAAATATATAAAGCAAATTATAATTACGCAACCAATGCAGTTTCAAATATTGTGCAATTAACCAATGATACCACCCGCGATCATGATCCCTGTTTTTCTCCAAATGGAGATAAGATCGCTTTTTGTGCCGGCAATGCTAATTTAACAGATGCGAATATTGTAACTATTGATACCAGTGGCAATAACAGAACAGATGTAGTGAATGATAATGGCACACATGGAGGAAATGTAAACTGGGGTACAAATAATAAGATCTATTACCATAGTATTTATGTAAGCACTTTTACAAATTTTATGGCAGATGATTTTAATTGTAACACAAATTCCGTTGAGCCGATCTTTAGCTCGTTCTCATTTCATTACCTGCACCCATACTATATTAACCAAAATATTACCAGTGTAAATAATAACAGTAAAGGCCACGCAGTTATTTCCATTTATCCAAACCCTGCAACAACAAGTATTAAACTTAATGTTTCCGGATCATTTTTTAATGAAAAAATATGCATTTATAATTGTTTTGGAGTTTTAGTAAAAGAAGAATCATTAATACAAGATCAACAGATCGATGTTTCTTTTTTATCCAGCGGAATTTATTTTATTGCTTTAAAAAATAAAGCCTGTATCCCACAAAAATTTATTAAAGATTAAATATACTTATGAAAACATTTTTTCTTTCTTTGATCTCTTTGTTTTTTGTTAATGGAGCTAATTCGCAAACCTGGCAATCTATTGGCCCGGAAGGTGGATGGGTAGACCACATTGCTTATCATCCCACTCAGGCAAATGTAATGTTTAGCAGTGGCGATACACACGGTGGCATATATAAAAGCACAGATGGAGGAACCACCTGGAATAATTTAAGCGGGTATGGTTGTTATAATGCCTGGTGTTTTGAGGTTAATCCAATTTGCCCTGATACTATTTATGCAGGTAGCATGATGAATGAAAGTGATAGTGTTGCTATTCGCGTTTCAATTGATGGTGGTGTTACCTGGCAAACAACTTTAAAATGGCCTTCTATTTCACAGATCATTGTTCATCCTACCAATCCTAATATTGTTTTTGCGGCGGCGGGATATTGGCCGGGATATCAAAGCAATACGCACGGTGAAGGAATATGGAAGAGTATTGATGGAGGGTTTACCTGGAATAAAATTATTACCGGTTTAATTGATAATATGAGTGTTCAGTCTATCGCTTTTAATCCTGCAAATTCAAATGCCATGTATGCCGGTGTTTGGGGTGTGTTTGGAAATGGAAAAGGAATGTATGCAAGCTTAGATGGTGGTAATACATGGTTTGCTGCCGGCTTAGCTAATAAAGATGTTTGGAAGGTAGCAGTATGTTCTAATTCAACTAATATTATTTACGCAGCAACACAGGATAGTGTTTACAGGAGCATTAATTACGGAAGTAATTGGTTGGCCATGAATATTGCAAGTAATATTGCATTAGGTTTATATTTTGGGATCTCAGTTTCAAAAAGCAATAATAACATTGTGTATGTTGGTTCTTTAGATAAAGGAATGTTTAAAACTACTGATGGTGGGGTAACATGGAGTGCTGCTTTAAATACCGGCTTACCCGCTACAAGAGTATGGGAAGTAGCAACACATCCCACAAATGCTAACGAAGTATTCTTAGGACAACAGGGTATTGGTATCTGGAAAAGTACAAATGGGGCAGGGCAGTGGCAAAATTCAAGCAATGGTTTTAAATGTACCTATATTACCGATCTGCACTACAACGCTTCCGGACTTTACGGATCTTTGTATAACGAAGGTGGTAATAACTATGCCAGCGTAAAAAAACTGAACGGGTCAAACTGGAATTCTATTGGATTGAATGATCTGTGGATAGGAAAATTAACGTCAGTCCAAAATACTACAAATATACTGTTCGCTTCAAAAGTAGATTATGGTTTTTTTCTTCCGGTTCCAAATAACAAGTTACTAAAATCTACTAATGGCGGTGCTTCATGGGCCATTACAGGAAATGGGTTGGATACAACCGTTGATGCCAAGGCAATTAAGATAGACCCTTCAAATACAAATATTATGTACATTGGTAATGCTAAAGGAATTTTTAAAAGCACCAATGGGGGAACGACTTTTAGTTTAACAGGTTTAAATAATTTAAATGTTACATCCATTTGTATTTCATCGGCATCTGCAAATGTAATTTACGCGGGTACCTGGAGCGGTGTATACACCAGTACAAATTCAGGCTTATCGTGGGCAGCATTACCGACTTTTTCAAATGCCATATTTTCTTTGATACAGCTTCCTTCAAATCCTCAAATTCTTTTTGCGGGAACATATGCTGCGGGTATTTTAAAAAGTAATGATGGCGGTGCATCTTGGAATAATGTAAGCACCAACCTTTTCGGAAAGATCATCCAGTGTTTAATTGCTGATCCGGTAAATCCAAATATTATTTATGCCGGTGGCGATATGGGTGTGTATTCAAGCTCAAGCCAGGGTAATGCGGGCACATGGACAGATTTTTCATTAGGCATGAACAGTCATAAAGCAAAAATAATGAGTATGGAATTTGATCTTAGCAACGGTAATCTATATGCTGGTACTTTGGGTTACGGTGTGTTCTCAAGAAATATATTTATTCCAACTTCAATAAAAGATAATGTTTCCAGTAAAACTATTTCAATTTATCCTGTTCCTGTAAATGACAAAATGCATATAGATATTCAAAATGAGCAAGCCGAAAATTTTGTGCAGATAATAAATTTAGAGGGACAGATCGTTTACAAGGGTATGTTAAATAACCAAAACTCTGAAACAAATGTAAGCAGCTTTTGTAATGGAATTTATTTTTTGCAATTGTTAGAAGGAGATAAGATTTACACATCAAAATTTATTATTTCTAAATAATAAAACACTGCTACTGAATGACCTTTGATTCTGTAGGAATATAAATATCAAATGTAACACCTTTACCCAATATACCTGTTGCTGTTATTATACCATTATGATTTTCAACAATTCTTTTACAAATAGCTAAGCCCATGCCGGTACCGAGATACTCTTCCCTTGTATTTAAACGTTGAAACACTTCAAAGATCCTTTCGCTGTATTGAGGATCGAAACCGATACCATTATCAGTATAGGTAATATGGCAATATTCTGTTTTGGTTGATAGCTTATCGTTATTTAATTTGCTGCCGTGTTTTATTTTTGTTTTGATAATAATATGTGGTGCTATTCCTGCAACTGAAAATTTAAGAGAGTTGTTGATAAGGTTATTCATTAGCTGTCTGAATGGAAAAGGGATGATATTCATTTCACATAAGCCCGTGCTTTCTATGATAGCATTTTTCTCAAGAATGATCTCTTCAAGATCTCTTTTCGCTTCCTCGATAATTATATTTAAATGTATTTTTTCAAAATTACGTTCTGTACTTTTGGCGCGGGAATAGGTGAGAAGATCCTCTATTAGTTCCTGCATACGTTTTGCTGTATCTTGCATACGCTGGAAGTAAATTTTACCATTACCTGATAAATTCGTTTCCTCTTCTTTAAGAATTATGGTCGCAAAATTCTGGATCTTACGTAATGGCTCCTGCAGATCATGACTTGATACATATGTGAAAGCAGTAAGATCTTTATTGGCTATGATCAATTCGGCGGCTCTCTTTTCTTTTTCGTCATTCTGGAACGCAAGTTCTTTGTTGGCAATAACTAACTCAGCGGCTCTTTTTTCTTTTTCTTTGTTTTGAAAAGCCAACTCTTCATTAGCAATAATTAACTCAGCTGCTCTTTTTTCGTTTACCAAATTTTGATAGGCAAGTTCTTTATTTGCCATGGCCAACTCAGCTGCTCTTTTTTCTTTCTCTTTATTTTGAAAGGCTAATTCTTTATTTGCAATAATTAATTCAGCTGCTCTTTTTTCTTTTTCCTCATTTTGAAAAGCCAGTTCTTCGTTGGCAATAATTAACTCAGCGGCTCTTTTTTCTTTTACTTTATTTTGAAAGGCAAGCTCCTTATTGGCAATAGTCAATTCCTGCGCTCTTTTTTCTTTTTCTTCATTTTGATAAGCGAGTTCAATATTTGCGATGCTGAGCTCAGCAGCTCTTTTTTCTTTCTCATTATTTTGATAAGCCAGCTCATCATTTGCTATACTTAATTCTGCCGCACGCTTTTCTTTCTCGTCATTTTGAAAAGCAAGTTCTTTGTTGGCAATAATTAACTCAGCAGCTCTTTTTTCTTTTTCTTCGTTTTGAAAAGCAAGCTCTATATTGGCAATACTGAGTTCAGCCGCTCTTTTTTCTTTTTCGTTATTTTGAAATACAAGTTCTTTATTGGCAATGGTTAATTCATCTGACTTTGTTTTCTTGTCCATATACCTTTATTTATTTTTTTATTTTTTTCTGACGAATTATTCAACCTGAATATAAATATCAAATTGGGCTCCTTTACCTAATTCACCTGTTGCAGTAATGATGCCTTTATGGTTCTCAACAATTCTTTTGCAAATAGCCAACCCAATGCCTGTGCCCGTATAATCTTCTGCACTGTGCAAACGCTGAAATACTTCAAAAATACGGTCTTTGTATTGCGGATCGAAGCCAATACCATTATCTGAATAGGTGATATGGCAATATTTTTTTTGTTCGAATAAATATTTATTGTTTGAACTTTTGCCCAATACAATTTTACTTTTTATAAGTATTTGTGCCGGTATATTTGGTTTTGAAAATTTAATTGAATTAGTAATGAGGTTATGAAATAATTGTTTGACCTGGAACGGAATAATATTTACTTCGCAGAGACCGTCGCTTTTTATTATTACATGTTTTAGAGGTATTACATCGTCCATGTCTTTTTCAACTTCACTTAGTAAAATGCTAAGGTCTATATTTTCAAACACCTTTTCACCGCTTTTTGCGCGTGAATACTTGAGAAGATCTTCTATCAGGTTTTGCATCCGGGAAGCAGTTTTTACCATTCGTTGAAAATAGCCTTTACCTGATTCTGATAAAGATCCTTCTTCTTCTTTAAGAAGGATGGAGACAAAAGTTTGTATTTTGCGTAAAGGTTCTTGTAGATCATGGCTTGAGATATAAGTAAAAGAGGTAAGGTCCTGGTTAGCGATGCTTAATTCATTTGCTCTTTTTTCCTTTTCGTCATTTTGAAAGGCAAGTTCCTTGTTAGCAACAATTAACTCCTCTTTCTGCTTTTCTTTTTCTTCATTTTGAAAAGCAAGTTCTTTGTTTACAGTTTTCAATTGCTCTTCTGATTCTTTACGTTTGGTAATATCTACCCTGATAGCCAGGTATTGTACAGATTTTCCCAGTTCATTCAAAAAAGGAACAATAGTAGTATCCACCCAATAAAAGGTTCCATCTTTTGCTTTGTTTTTTACTTCACCTTTCCATATTTTTCCATTTGCAATTGTTTCCCATAAATCACGCATAAATTTCTTCGGATGATAACCTGAATTAACAATGCGGTGATCTTGCCCGATCAGTTCTTGTTCTCCGTATTTCGATATTTTACAAAAGTTATGATTCGCCTTTTTAATGATTCCTTTTTGGTCAGTAATTGCTATTATAGTTGTTTCATCCAACGCGTTTTTATAATCGGATACTTCCTGTAAACTGTTTTGCAAGCGTTTTTCTGATTGATTAAGTTCTTTGTTTGCAAAGCTTAATTCAATGGTTCTTTTCTCTTTTTCATTGTTTTGAAACAAAAGTTCCCTATTGGCACTTTCAAATTCAATATTTTTTTGTTCTAATTGTTTTGTTCTTTCTTTTACGGCATTTTCAAGCTCAAGCTTATCCTGCTTATGAATCCTGATATTTTCTTTATTTTCTCCGTCTGTTTTTCTTTGTAGTACTGAACGCTCTGTTATATCCTCAATTGCCAGTAAAATTAACTTCTCACGATGTGTTTTTTGTATGATCCGGCTTGCATTGAGCAGCATTATTTTTTCTCCCAATCCCGGAAATTCATGTATTACCTCAAAATTAGAGAAATGTGAATTTTTCAAAAGCATAGTATTCAGCAGCTCCTGCAATTTTGGAATATTCCATTGTTTATTTCCAAGTTCAAACAAAGGGGTTCCTTCTGTTTCTTCTTTTGTGACGTGAAATTTTTTGTAAAATGATTTATTGGCAGATTTTACAGTGAGATTATGGTCAAGTACGATCATTGGCTCATGAATGGTAGCGATAATTGTTTGCGAATAATTATACGATTCCACCAATAATTCATTGTGCTTTTTCATTTCCCTGTTAGTGGAAATAAGTTCTTCATTACTGGCTTCAATTTCTTCTTTTGTACTTTCCAGCTCCTCATTTAATGTTTGAAATTCTTCATTGCTGGATACTATTTCTTCATTAGCGGTTTGTAATTCCTCATACGCTATTTCCTGCGATTCTATGATAGATAGTATTTCTGTTCGTGCACTATTTAACTCTTCTGCCAGCTTTTCTATTTTCTTATCTTTAAGTGCAATAACTTTTGCCTGCACATTATTTTTCTCACCTTTTCCAGATTCAAGGTATTTTTCTGTTTGCTCTTGCAAAGTAAAAACGATCAATAGTAACGGCTCATCCCACTCAATTTTTATTGGCCTTACTTCTAACGACATTATTTTAGAAACAGAATCAATTTTTATGTCAATTCCCGATTTATGAACGGGTTGTTTGGTTTTCATTGCCTTTCTTATTGCATTTAGCAACTCAAAAGCAAATTCAGGCCGGGTCATTTTTAATATATTTAAACTGGCCTTGCCCGATTGATGAGCCAAAAATATAGAAGTAGACCCCCTAAACTGAAGGATCTCCATATCTTTATTTATAATTGCGCAGGCAGGCATATAATCTGAAAGAAGTACAGAGTCAATTGCATTATCCAGTTTTATAGAATCTACGGATTTATTTTTTTGTATGATAGTTTTTATGTTTTTTTTCTGGATTATTTTTTTCTCGAACCTTGGCATTAACTCAGGAACCTTGCGTATACCTGTATTTTTTTTTCGGGAATAGATCTTAAATTTACTATTGATCTGAGTATATAGAGAAGATGAAGTTCCGGTGCTTTCAGATTTGCCAAGCATTAAATAGCCTTTATCGTTTAAAGCAAAATGTATGGTTGATAAAACTTTTGTTTGCGCTGCTGTATCAAAATAAATTAACAAGTTACGGCAACTTATAAAATCCATTCGTGAAAATGGAGGGTCTCGCAAAATATTATGCGAAGTGCCAAACACGCACATTTCCCTTAGTTCCTGGGAAATCCTGTATTTACCGTTTATCTTTGTAAAGAACCGTTCTATTCTTGCCGCAGTTACCGATCTTAGATCGTTTTTTGAATATTCACTCAGTCGCGCACCTCTAATAGCAGATTCGCTTAGATCGGTTGCAAATATTTGCACAGGTGTTTTTAAACTCTGTTTTTCCTGGATCTCTGCAATAAGCATAGCAATTGAATATGCTTCCTGGCCGGTTGAACAGGCAGGGATCCATATTCTAAGGGTCTCTCCTTTTTTTTTCTCTTTTAAAAGTTTTGGTAAAAGAGTTGTTTTTAAATATCTAAATGTTTCCGGGTCTCTAAAAAAACTGGTTACATTAATAAGCAGATCGTCATAAAGCATTTCAGCTTCTTTTTTATCAGTTAAAAGTAACCTGGCGTATTCTTTAATTGTTTTTAAATTGTTTTTTTTCACTCTTCTATCAATACGTCTTTTGATAGTTGCTATTTTATAATGGCCAAAATCAACTTCATTGTTTTTATATAGAATCCCGAAAATTGAATTTAATTCAGGGTCATTATCCTGAATTAAGCCGGTGTCTTTAGTATGTTCAGGTTTATTGTGTAAAGAATCATTTTTGCTTAATTTAATTAATTCTTTAGCAATTTTTTTTGGCGACAGCACATGATCAACAATACCTTCACTTATTGCCGAATGTGGCATGCTCTTGTATTTAGCTGTGTCATCCTGCGCAAATGTGACCCCACCTGCCAGCTTTATTGCTTTTAACCCCTTTGTACCATCATGAGCATTGCCAGAAAGAATGATGCCGATAACATTTTTTTTATGAGTTTTTGCCAATGAGGCAAATAACACATCAATCGAAAAATTAGAGGAAACTTTTTTTGGCCTGGGAATTAATTCAATATGGCCGTCTGTAACCTTAATATCTTTATCATTTGGAATGACATAGACATTATTTGGTTTCATTAATTCCATCTTTTCTATTTTCTGAACTTTCATTTTAGTAGATTTAGAAAGAAGAGAAGGAAGCATGCTTTTGTGATCAGGGCTTAAATGCTGCACATAAATATATGCCATGCCCGTATTAGACGATAAATTTTGAAATAAAGAGGAAACAGCTTCCAGGCCACCGGCTGAAGCGCCAATAGCAACAATAGTGAAGTTTGTGTTCTTGATCTGTTTAGTTAGCTGTTTTTTTTTCGTTGCAGTTTTTTTGGTTTTCATTTGTTATTTTTTGGCAACGATGAAAATTATTTTTAGAATGCCATAAAGCTTAGTATGAATTTATTTCGGGGTGGGCGCTCGAATTTTTTTTCTTTCATCATGGTTAAAACATTTAAAAGTGTTTTTTCAAGATCTGCCATACCGCCTTTGCGGATATAATAATGTGCACCATTTTTATAAAGTACATCAGCAACATCTTCGTGAAGCGAAGTAGAGTAGATAATAACAGGAAGATGTTTTAAGAGATCGTTCCGTTTTATTTCCTCCAAACATTCTGATCCGTTCTTGCGCGGCATATTCAGATCTAAAAAAAGCACATCGGGTAATTGAGCTGAATTTTTTGAAAGATGATCCATCAATGCCGCCCCGTCTTCTACAGTTACAAGTTCAGACATTATTGGCAATTCTTTTAGCGCTTTATCAAAGAAAAAGCGGTCGTCCATATCGTCATCAGCAAGCAAGAGATTTAATTGGTCAGGCATTTAAAGGAGTTTAATTTTTGTATACCTAAGTAAGGTAAGCTAATTAAACGGATAGTCAATTTATTTGATCTAAATAAGAGTAGAAAAAGGCTTTATATCCCGTTTTGGGGAATTAAAGCGGGATAAGTGCGTCTTTTTTATTTGTTTCACGCATTAATCTTACAAACAAAATGATCTTTTTTACATTTTCTTTAGAGATGTCTTCTTTCTTAAATGCAGGCATATCATCTAAACCATTCCTGATCTGAAAATGTATAGCGAAATCTGGTAGTTTTTTATCATTCAATGATGGGCCTTTTCCTTTTTCGCCTCCGGGATGGCATGTATTACAATGTTGCATAAATAACTTCATGCCTTCAAATTCACGTTTTGTAAAATATAAATTATTTTCGGCGGAGTCTTCTCTAGTTATTGAGTTAATTTCTTCGTCGGTCATTGTAACTATATCTTCTTTATTTTTGGTAAAATTTTCGTTGTTGTTGCAACTGAATAATACGGCGGTAACAAACAGTAGCTGGTAAACTAATTTTATCTTTTTCATTTTACTTTTGTTTTGAATTCAATATTCCATCTTCTTTCATTTTTTTTACAATAACTTTTGCAAAGGTTTTTGAGAAGGAACTTAAGCCATCGTAGCTATAGGTCTTTGATTGCGCTGACCAGATCAAAATTTCTGTTTTGCTATCATATAAATTTGTTTCAAGATAATATACGTCATCACTCACATAATAACCCGGACTGTAGGCATAAGGCGACCAATACGAGTAATAGCCATAAAAATTATCGTAGTAGCCAAAACGAGCCATTGGTGCATAAACAGAAGACCCTCTTACATAGCGTGATTCAGTCTTTTTCTTTTGCAATGAAATTGTAAGAATAGCCTGGTGGCTTTTCTTTTTGATCTTATCCATCACAACTTCTTTTGGTATACTATCTTTTAAAAGACCCGGTGGAAACTCATCCACACTTTTAATAGTTGTGATGCTTTGTTTATTTAAAGCTTCAGAGATGTTGTTTTCAAGCGTTGATTTTGCAACTATATTGCCTGTTAAAGCGGCAATAAATACACTTTGGATTTCGGCAGCCGGTTGCTTTGGATTTTTCCACGAACCGGTGATCTTGGTAGTAGGAGAACAGGATGCAATAAAGATGGTAGCTATTAGTATAACGCTCAGTTTTTTCATATACATACTACCTTATAATATTGTGCCATTATAAAAACAAAACCCCCTTTTTACCGGGGGGTCTGTTTTTTGTATCTTCTGTTTATACTTGCCCGGTATAACGCGGGTGAGTTTTAGATTTATTCTTTTCGATGTATCATAAGGATCTACTTTAACAGATGATTTACAGGCTACATATTGTAAATATTATGCAAGTTATTTTTAACAAAGAAATTAGGTAAAAGTGAAATTTGTTTCCCGATTTTAAATTAAATGTGGAGCATTTTTCTTAAATTTTTTTAATAAGATCAATAAATGTTTTTTTTGTTAGAGGTTTGATGATATAATCTGAAACCTCACTTATAGATTTGGCTTTTAAAACATCACTCGGTGAAATGGATGATGTAATAATATATATAGTTATTTTTTTTCCAATTCTTGGTTTTAATTTAATATATTCTTCTAAAAACTGCCAACCATCCATTATTGGCATTGATAGATCCAATAATATTATATCGGGGAGGGAATTGGTGTCATACGATTGTTCATCTAAGAAGTTTATTGCTTCTCTTCCATTATTAAAAACTTTAATTTTTTCTACTAGTTGTGTCTCTTCAAGCGTCATTTTTGTAAGAAATACGAATATGTCATCATCATCTACTAACACTAGGTTTTTTACTTTTTCCATAATTTTAAATTCAATCTGGCTTAAATTTAATATAAAAAGTGGAACCAATGTCAACAAAACTTTCAGCCCAAATTTTCCCTCCCATACTTTCAACCTGGGTTTTTGTCATAAAAAGGCCAAACCCTTTTGCTTCAGGATGTTCGTGAAAAACTTTTCTCATCTTAAATAAATTATGACCATTTGCTTTCAAATCAATTCCGAGGCCATTATCACTAACTGATAAAATAATTTGATCGTTAATTTTTTTAGTGCTGATCCTGATTTTAAGTGTACGGTTAGCGGCTCTATATTTTAGCGAATTGCTAATTAAATTTTCAAGAATACTTTCGATATATTTTTGTGGATATGTTATTTCCGAAGCTTCTTTAAAATCAATATCTACATCTACATGGTATAACTCTATTTCGATCTTATGATTTTTTAGTACAGCTTGCACCTGTTCCATAAGATCTATTTTTTGACCAGGCGTGTTTAACTCTTCTCTTATCTGCAATGATTCTACAAGGTGGTTAAATGTTTCGTTTAAAGTGCTTGTAACCGGTTTAACTTTACTAAACATTTCTTCACGTTTATTATCATCTTTACATTCATCAATAAAATCTGCCAGCATGGAAAGATTAATGAGTGGCGCTCTCAAATTGTGCGAGACAATACCGCAAAAATCGTTAAGCTGCGTGTTTTGATTAGAAACCACCTGGAGCATTTTATTAATACTTGCGTTGGCTTCATTTAAACTCGCTACTTTTCTTTCTAATTCTTCCGCAGTTCTTCTAATGGTCATTTCAAGGTCGGTGATGTTTTTGGTCACCATGCCAATACCATCCCCAACTTTAAATACTTTTATCCTAAAAAAAAGATCAATTCCGTTTGGACTCGTTTTGAATTCGTCAATTACAAGGGTTTTTCCTGTTTTTAATACATCAAGATATTTTTGGTACCGGCCACTTGGTAAAGAATCAGGATTTAGCTCTTTAATGTTTTTACCAACAATCTGTTCTCTTTTTGCACCAAAAACTTTTAACGTAGCATTATTAATATCAATGCAATTAAGGTCTTTATCGTAAATAGTAAAAAGAACATCCGCTTCTTCAAAAAAAAGTAACCTTAAATCTTCTTTATTCATTAATAATTAGTTTTAATGCACATAAATACGCTCTAAAGTTAATATATTTTTCAAATCTACGTGTTTATACGTATAAATATAATAATTAGTGGTTATACTCTTTTTCCATGTGGTGCATAAATTCGGTTAATTCGTTGGTGAATCTATCAAGTTCAAATGCGCTTTGTTTTAGATGAGAAATTACTTCCTTTAGCTCTTTTTATTCAATATTTTCTCGTCTTCTAGTAAATTCATTAAACCCATGCACGTGGTTAATGGAGCTCTTAACCTGTGGGAGGTCATATAGAGCATTTCTTTTATTTTGTTAGTGTAATTTATTCGCTGTTCTTCAGCTTGTTATTAATGATCTTAGTGATAAGTGTTGTTCTGTTTTGCCTTGGTTTAAAACAGGTAAAATAACTGTATCAACCCAATAATAAGACCCATCTTTAGCTTTATTCTTTATTTCTTTTTGCCACACTTTTCCTTTTTCTAAGGTTAACCACATCTCTTTAAAAAATTCTTTTGGGTGATTGCCGGAATTAATTATTCGATGGGTTTGACCAATAAATTCTTCACGACTATATTTTGATAGCTCGCAGAATTTGTCATTAACCTGAAGTGTGGTTCCGGATGTATCCGTAATTGATGACATTTATGTCAATTGCCTGCTGGTGAGCGTAAAATAGTTCCAAAACTTCTTCTTTACTTTTCTTCCCGATTTAAAAGTGGGTTTTATGAAACATAATAATCAGCTTTATTAACTCGTGTATAACAAAACTAGCAAATGATGGTTTTTCTAAACACAATAATAATCCTTGCGCAAAAATTAAAAAAAAAGACAAAGGTTACTCTTTAATATACTGATCTGTGAAATTTCCGGCAGCACCAACTTCACTCAACCTCTTTTTTTCGTAAATAAATTTCCGGCCGTTAAAAACCGAATCGTAATAAGTAGCGGATAATGTAATGTTGATCTTGGCACTTGCCCTGATCTTTTTTAAAACAATATGTATTTCAGGATAACCTATAGGATGGATCGCGATACCAAAAATACGTTTATCGGTAATTTTTATCACATTATTTTTAAATGGGATTTTTATTTTATTGATATTGGTCAATTTTTGTGCAGAATTAATGCTGTACGCTTCTTCAATATTAATTGCTTCGCCGCCCTGGTTAAATAAAGAAATTAAAACAGAATTGCCTGTGTCAACATCCATTATGCTAAAACGGGGTTCAGTTGGTGTTTTAAAATCTTTGTTGTATAAGTACAGGGTATCATACCTTTCTTCATAAGAGCCTTCGTAAGTAAAACTCTTCATGTCAGAACACCAGCTTTTATCGGGGCTAAGAATATAATTAAAAGTATTGTCTTCATTTATTTTTAATATACCTTCTTTACAAATAGCTGCAATTTTATCACCTTCATTATTTATTGGGAGGTATGTACCTATAAATGCATGTTGAATTAAAACCTCTTTAATTGGTACTTGCTTATAAAGTAATCTATAACCTGTTTCATCTTCAAAAAAAAGAATATCGTATTCAAATTTGCCTTCTGTTATTTTAGAAATATCGCCGGGCATTGTACCACATAGTGCAAGAGGTGTCTTTAATGTTTTGGTTTTGCCTTTAATATAGCCATTCTTAAATCCAAAAGGTGTACCGTAAACATAGCTTATCTCATTACAATCATTTATAATGACAGAACTGTCTTTATTAAGAAGGCCAATATATTTGCAGGCAAGCTCTATCGAACTTACATCGTAACCGGTTTTGTTATTTAATTTTATTTGTAATTTTTGCCCAATACAGGCATGACTGAATAAAAAAATAACGAATGAACAAATTGCTGGTTTCACGATTTAATATTTTAGTATGAATTTATTTTTTCATAGGTATTAATAAGATTATCACAATAATACTTCAGGTCAAATTTTGTGATCGATTCCCGGGCAGATCCTGACAACCTTAAATAGTCTTTATCCGACATGTTTTTTATTTCAATGATCCTTTTCCTGAAATCCGGAACATCCGGGCATAAAAACCCGTTGTTTTCATTATCAATGAATGTATTATTTTCAGAGATGTTCGAACTGAGCACTGGTACGCCATTATTTAAATATTGTTTTGCTTTAAATGCCGATTTAGAACGTTGCAATTCATTATCGAGTAATGTGGCAACGCCGATATCAAATGTTGTGATCAGTTGCTGTATCTTAGTTTCATCCGTCCAATCAATATGTTTTGGGATCTCAAGTGTTACATTTTTGTAATGTCTAAAATAGGCACTTAAAAAATCCTGCTCTTTTTTTTCTACGGCTCCTAAAATAATAAGTTTTATATTAAAGGGAAGATCTCTTAATGCAGGAAAAAAATAATTGCTTAAGCTCACTTTATGACCGCCACCAAATTCACCGATCCAACCAACGACCAAATCATTATTTTTAGTTTCCTTTTTAATATCGAGGTTTGGTGTTGGCGAAGTATTTAAAATAATTTTTTGATTGTATTTTGTTAGATTTTTTACCATTTCGCTGCTACCAACAGTTACAGCATTACAGTTTTTAATGAAGTGATAGATCGTTTCAGGGGGAAATTCAAGATAGTCGGCATCATCAAGATCATAAACAACATTCTCTTTTTGTACTTTAAGAAGAAGCTTTAAAAGGTTGGCATAAATAAAATTTGAATGCACCCGTTGAATGACGATAAGCGAATTGGCTTTCCTGAAAAACATAGCAGAAAAATAGGCTTTTAAAAAGAAAATAATTTTTAAGGGCCTGTAACCCGGAACTACAAAGTAAGACCCGATCATATATTTTTCTTTTAAGAAATTTAAAGGATAATATGCCCGGTAACGTACACTGGGTGAATTGTTATTATAAAATGCAAACCAATAAATGAATTTGAGCTTCATACCGCAGCCGTTTAATATACAAATTTATTTAGATGATATATGAACACAATTTTCCACCCGCAATATGCAATATAATTATGTTTGGTGGTTTTAGAATTTTATAAGTGGTTGCTATTGGTATACTAAATGGTTTTATAACAGATCAGGCCATTAGTTTCGTCCATTCTTCTTTTGACCTGTTTATCCACGTGGCAGATTTGCCTTTTTCTTTCCGGCTTAATTGTTCAGATTCTTCTACAACCTCATAAAAGATCAAACCGGCATCTTCTTTTCTATTTTGCCTTAATAAAAAGCTACCATAATTATACCTGGCTTCGTAATTCGAAAAACGATGGTTCATGGCCTGGTATTGTTTTTCTACAAGATCCAGCTTACCTGTTTTTTCTAAAGCAAGCGCGTATAGTAAATTACTATGGCTCTTCGAAAAATTCATGGTATTAACTACTTTTGGCGCAACACGGGTAACATCTTCAAACCTACCCATGTTATAATATGCATGAATGAGTTGTTTTATGACATGTTCGTTATCTAAAAAAACACCTTTTAATGCAGGCTCGTATAGCTCAATGGCTTTTTCATTCATGCCGTTTTCCATATACGCGTCGGCAAGAGTTACACGGTTAGTAAAGGTATCGGAGAATTTAAATTTCTTTTCAAGATCACTGAGCCTGCCACCTGGGTTAACAATACTTGCAGCTGTTGACTGCAATGCAGATACATGTTGTTTTTTTACGATCTCGGTAAATATATAAGCAAGACAGCCAATTACAGGTAAAAAAACAATTATCCAGATCCATTTTTGATGATTACCACGGCGCATGGAATGAAATACACAAACCGCCTGTAATCCAAGAACGATGTAATAGTAATTGTAAAATTCTTCAAAAAGGTTGTACATACGGGATAAAACTGTATTTATTTAATGTATAAAGATAAAAAATATTACAATATTTTGAACTCTGTTATTTCCACTCGCAAGCAGCTGCATTTACTACTTTTTGAATGAACTCATCCGATAAATTAAAGGTATCTTTTGCGGCTTTTTCAACTTCTTTAATGCAATCAGAAAGATCGATTTCCGACCAATAGGGGCCCTAAAAAATAAATTTCCAGATATCATCCAATTGCTCAGATCCTTCTTTGTTTAACTGACCACTTCTGGCCAATTTTTTTGGATGATAGAGAAAGGGGTCGTTCTTTCCAAAGCAAGTACTTCTTTTTTTATATTACTCATTTTTATTGGCCAGATCTTTTTAAGAAATTATTTACAAAAATTAAAAAACCTGCCGCAAAAAGTATTGAAAAAATAATTGCAATAAAACCTATTCCGGTATATAAATAACTTATATTATTAACACTGGAATGATCACTAAATCTTACAAAATAATCAACCAGGCTATCCAGTAAAATTATTTTTACGATCAATCCTAAATTACCGGTAAGCATTAAACGGGTTCCTAAGCTTTTTCCAAGACGTTGTAATTTAACGATGGCAATTAAAATTAATACTAAAGGAAATAAAGTAATTAATTTATAAAAGATAAATAATACAAAAGGAAAAAAATAATCCATAATTTCGGTTTTAAGTAAAAATAATCATTAACTCCAGATCCTGTTTAAAAAATTGTGTACATTTTTATGGCTCATCTTTTCTAAAAACCCTTCAGGCACTTTTCCTTCCAGTTTTTTTAACAGGGCAGGGTAGCAGCTGGCATCCTCCTTGTCTTTATGATAGTAAGGCAGGCGTTTTGGATCAGGCTCGCTTGCAAAAAAATAATCGGCACCAAAACACATAGCATCTTCTCCGCCAATTTTTATTCCATGAAGTACATGCTCGTAAAAAACATTTGGATCATCGTTATTTAAAAATGCGCGTAAAAAATTTAAGCCTATAATACCTTTACGTTTTATGATTTCTTTTGCAAGATCATCAGGCAGGTTACGCGGGTGATCGAAAATAGAACGAAAATTTGAGTGACTGGCAATTAAAGGTATATCCAATTTATGTTTTTCAATGTATTCTAACTGGCCATAAGCCAATGCATCGCTTGTGTGCGAAAGATCGAGCGCTATTTTTTTACCGTGCATATGATCCAATAATTTTTTTCCATCATCTTTTAATCCGGCTTTGGTATAATTACCACCGCCAAAACGGTTCTCGCCATGATGCGTAAAGCTTATGTATAGAACGCGTTCTACGTTGGAGATTATTTTATCCAGTTTTTTAAACGCGTTTTCTATTGGTTCGTCTTCTTCACAAATACCCGAAGCGTTTTCAATAGACACAAGAGTGCCAATTTTATCGGAATTAATAGCTGCATTTAAAGATAAAATATCTTTTACCAAACAAATTTTATCTGTATGCTCTTTTAAAAGATCCTTAAAGATCTCACTTTCTTTTAAGCCTGTTTCAGAACTACCACTTTCAGTACCAGTGTAAATAGCCATTACCTGTAGTTTTACATTACCTGCTTTTAGTGCATTTAAATTGCAGCCAATACCTGTAAAAAAAGGATCTGCGCCTTTTACATATTCTAGATAAGAAAGAAGATCGCAGTGCATATCAATGATGGGATATTTCATAATATTTATTTTAAATTATTTATTTTAATGGGATCATACCATCAATAATTCCATCTATCACAACAAATAAAGCATTTAAGATGGGTGCGTTACCATACGAATCATCTTCCCAGGCATGCTTATGAAGTGCAATAAATGTATTTAATAGTTCTTTATCTGCATTTTTTGAAGTGATCATCATGCATCTTCTTCGTGGAATAGATACATACAATTCTTTTGTTTTTAAAAGCTCATGTGCTTTCAGCATATGACTTCTGCAGAGGATCTTTTCACTACTAAAATCCTGGCCCGAGGCTAATAATACCTTTCCGCCTAACGAAGATGACACTTCAAAGTCCTGTTTAAAATCCTCTAAATTATCGTAAGCTTCTTTTACAACTGCCTCCGCATCTTTACCTTCAAGATCGGATGGCATTAAAAAAATAAAATTGCTTGGCGCGTCATAACCAAAAGCCAAAACAAGCTGAGGGTCTTCCTGTGTACCAATTAGTGTTTGCTTTATGCAACCGGCTTTAATGCCAACCCAATCTCCGGGTTTTAAAATAGGATAAATTTTATTGATACTGCCTGATTTGATCTGATCAATTTCATTCTCAATTCTTTTATTGGCTTCGTTGTCTTCTCTGCTCATATTTTAATTGTTTGATCTTTAAAAATTTCTTTAACTTTTGGCTGAATAAACCAAATACCTATTGGAGTTATCCAAAATGCAAAAATATAACCAATGTATGATTGCCAATCCGGATTTTTGTTATTGCTAAAAACGCTTATTAAAACTTTTGATATAAAATAAAGACAATAAAAAATACAATAGAAAGAAAAAAGATGAAATACAATAAGTAATCCTTCAGGAATAAAGCTATTGTCATTGTTATCCGCTGATAAGCTTATGACGTAACCTCCCATAGTGATAATAATAAGTAAAAAATAAGTTAAAGGAAAAAAGAAATGGAATCTGAATTTTTTTATACTCATTGAATGTCCACCCGGAAGTTTGTGAAAAAGATCGTTTGCCAGCATATAAAACCACACCAGGAAAAAAGTGAACTCAATTATAGAAAGATATCCGCCAATTTCCGTATTTTGAAGTATTATAGGTATGGTCATAACTAAGAACAGCACCCAGGTATTTAAAGAGTAGATAGTTTTCATTTTAGTCTTTTAATTTGATCTGCCATTCTTTAAGATCATATTTTTTTGGCACCATGGTTTTAAACAAATATTTTGAATACTGTGTTAAGGCAAAACCACCAAGCAGTGTGCCTCCAAAAACCGGCAAACCTACTGAAGGTTCTCTTACTACAACAGCAATGGTAATAAGCGATACAACCATTAATTCTACTCCTGCAATTTGCGCGGCAATAGCACCGCGGTATCTTTTACCATTATAATGTTTTGAATAATAAATTGTTTTTAATTGTTTGTTGCTTAGCGCAAACGTGCTATCATATTTTAAAATTGAATGCTTATTGGTTTTATCATACGCGTAATTATAGCTGAATTTTGAAAGATAAACAGAATCATTCGTAACGTTTTCTATTTTACAAAGCTGAATGCTATTAGTGTCATTAAGTAGTGTGATAGAAATTAAAGCGTTGTTTTTAATTGTGAGCTGTTTTTTTTGATCTGTAAGAATGAACTTTTTTGCGTTTATATTTATAAGATGGCGATCATATTTTTTGTGGATATAAACAAACTTATTCTTGTTCAGATCCATTTGTCTTATAAGTTCACCTTTTTTATTATAACGTTTTCTAACTCCGGTACTCACTTCTTGTTCAGAAACTTTTCCATCAGGCCAATATGAAACTGAAGTGTATGGGTACTGATCAGAACCGTAGTGTGTTATAGTTGATAGTCTTCCATCTTCATAATAACTTTTAGAAACACCAAAAGGGATCTCGTTATGATCTCTTAAATAAAACCATGACGAGTCTTTGATCTGGCCATTCTTATAATATTTAATAAACTCCATAGTATCCACACCACGCCAATAAAGTATTTTGCTTTTTTTATCCTTGCTAAAATATTTTACATAAACAATACTATCCTTTTGAGAGCATAAAACATGGCAAAAACAAAACAGTAAAATGGAAAGTATGAATTTCATAGTAGCGAATTATTCACACTAAAATAATCATTCTTTTGTACATTATTGCAGGCCTTATAAGTTTATATAAACTTAAACCAAAGAAAATTCTTTTTTTGTTTTTTTCTTACAAAGTATAATAAAACCATATAAATAAGAATAGGAACGAGCACACAAATAATAACTGAAGAAACAATATAGTTCCACCCTACAACATCAAACCAGTTTAAGAAAATCACAGAGTAGTCAAATAACCTTGAAGAAAAACGCTCAAAGTTGGGTATGATCGTTACTGCAAAGCCACACAAAATGCAAAAGCCGATCTTAAAATAATGCTTACCGAATAATCGATCTATAAGATCAAAGTAGAGCAGGGGAATGATAAAAAAATAAACGATGATGTTGATCTCTCTATAAGTAAAACCTGTTAGATCGGCAATGCCCAATAAAAATTTGTATACGATATCAAAAAGGCGGTTCATTTTACTTGCTTCTTACTTTTTCATAACATTCGTTTGAGTCAAGCAGCATTTTATTATCTATAATTGCAAAAGAAATAAGTGTTTGTTTCCTTATTAAGTATTTACGACCCATCCCTGTTGTTTTCCAGGGATCGTTTAATATTCTTGATTCAATGTTTGTAAAACTCAGCGTGTCTTTATTGATCTTCCATTTGCCTTGTGTCTCTAATCTGCCATCGCAGCCGCCTGATAACTGCGTTAAAAAAGTGCCGTTCTTATTTAAGTAAATAAAACTATTATCTGCCCCATTTAGTTTTTTATAAGTTTCAAATGGCCTTTGATCCTGTGCTAATGAAATTATACTCAGCAATAAAATAACAACTATAAAGTGATGCTTTTTTTTCATTAAGAATAATAGAAAAGAGAAATAGGCATTAGTTTTTTCTTATAATTGAATATATGAACTTACTTAAACTCTTCGGTTTTAGTAGTAAGGTTAAAATAACCTCTCTTTTCACCTTTTCTAATCTTTACCCTGTTATCACTCTCGGGTTCCCAAACCTGGTCATAGTCAAACGGAATAATGACATTGCCTTTAAGATCAACATAGCCCCATTTGTTATTTTTACTTGCACCAATGTATCCGCCTTTTAAAATAAAGCCCATTAAGCTTTCGTGGGTTCCGGTGCTTGATATTTCATCTTTTGTTACCTGTACCATCTCCGCAAAATCATCAAACTGAAAGTCAATTACAACTTCGCCTTTTGCATTAATAACACCATATTTATTTCCTTTTTTTACCATAGCAATTTGCTCCTGAAAATCAGTAGCATCTTTATAAATATCGGCAATGATCATTTTTCCTGAACGATCAATATATCCGTAATTACCATCCCTGTTCTTCTTAACTCTTATTAATCCATCGCTCCATGCACTTATGTATTCGTATTCGAATGGAATAATAACTTCATCCTTCATGCTGATCAATCCCCATTTTGGATATTTTATCCTCGCCTTTACAGTTCCTTCAGATATAATACTGCCAAAATCTTCATACTTTGCAGGCACAACTATATTGCCCAGTGTATCTACAAAACCTTTTTTTATTTTTTCTGCATGGAACATGTAATAGCCACTAAAAGCATACATACCCGATGTTAATCCTTCAAACTTAAAGTCAATAAGGCTTTCTCCTTTGCTATTAATGACACCAAATAATTCTTTGCCATTAACAAGTTTAGAAACGATGCATTTACCTTTGGCGCTAAACGTTTGCGCGTTATGAAAAGTAGCGCCACCAAAAAGCTTTTGGCCATTGTATTCAAAGTAACGGTTACCATTTGGGGTTCCTGCGGTTTTTATGTTATCAGGAAGCGCGATGGTTGTAGCAGTTTGCGTTTCAGTTTTCACTTCTTCTTTTTTTGTTGAAGTGCCGCAGGAAAATAATAATGCCACAGGTGCCAGGTATAAAACACTTTTAATATTCATTAGGTTTGTTTAAATAGTTAATACAATTTATTTTTTTTTCTTTTTTGATGATTTCGCTTTATCGTTAAAACTAAGGCATAGATTGATCCAATATTCAAGATCCTTCTTTGACTTAAAGCCTGAAGGTTCTACATAACAATATCCTTTTAAATTCCTGCCTTTCATGATCATTGGTAAATAACCATTCTTTTCTGCTACCTCTTCCTGTAATGTGGGATCAAAACGACACATTAGGTTTTCGCCACTTACGTTAACGCACATTTTGCCATTTACCATAAAGGTCATGCCCTTAAACATTTCTTTTTCTTCTATTTTAAGTTTTGTAAAAATTACCAGGTATTCTCTTATACGATCGCTGAGCTGAATGTTGTAAGCCATTTTATAAAATTACAAATGCTTTACCGTTTTGCAAAAGAAATGTTCGATATTTTGGAACTGTTATTTAAAAATTTTAGCCTGGATCTTTTCTTTCCGGGTAAAACCACGGATCCTCGAATCAACTGAATTGGTCCTGTTATCTCCGAGTATAAATACCTGATCTTTGGGTACAGTTACAGGACCAAAATTATCCAACGACCACTTCATGCCTTTGTATTTTTCTCCAAATAATACAGGATCTATATAGTCTGCAATGGTATCAATTTTTCTTTTGCAAAAAGAAGAGATCTTATATTCAATTAATTTATGATATGGAAAATTGATCATCATCGAGCTATCAGTGTATTGGTAGGTATTGTGTTCATATTCATACTTCGAAAAACTCTCTTGTGTATATTTGCTGTTAATTATGAATGAAAAAGAAAGCTTTAAGGTATCATCGGCAAGCTTACCATTCCTGTATAAAAAGCCATTTTTCATTTCAACAATATCATTTTCCATACCAACAATCCGGCCTATTGCCCGATAGCTTTTCTTTTTCTCATCAAAAATACTGGGTTCAGCGGTATAGGCAATTACATCGTTTATACCCGCGTTTAATAAGCTACTCCCAAATACTTTATCATCTATCTTATAGGTTGGTTCCATATTAGATGTTGGAAGATTATAGTATTGAAGCCAATTGAATAATCTCGCAATTATTAAAAGTATAACTAATGCTGATGGTATTAAAAGTAGTTTGGTCCAGCGGGGTGTTTTTTTGTTTTGCATGTTGCTGTATTTTTGATCCTAAAACTCAGAATTGCAGCCCCTTATAGTATTAATTATTATAGGCCTGTAAATATTCAACTTGTTTCAAAACAAAATGCTTGTTCCAGTAATAAGTTGTTGCATCAGCTCTATCCTTAATGTACTTATTATATAATTCTTCTTTATCCTTTATAAAATATTCTATATCGCCATTCTTTTTAGATTCAAAGTCTTTTTTTGTGAAAACAAGGTAATAGCCAAATTGATCAACACTTAAAAAATAACTGGTCATATAATTTTTGGCATTGTATTTTATGGTGTAAAAATTATCCCGTGTATACATAACACAAAACAGGTCTTTACTGCCACCAATGTAAACCCCATATCTTTTTTCGTCTTTGCCCATGGCATAAATGGGTTCATTCTGTCCATTAGGCTCAATGATCCTAAAAGCAAATATGGCAGAATCTTTATGAAGATGGAATTTGATTTTTTTCTTGCTCTTTTTATCCGTGAACGAAATTTTGCCGTAATTATATACGATATCATCTGCTACAAGTGAGTCTTTTTTATTATTAAAAAAGGCATCGCTTGTTTTGTAGTAATAAATCTTTTTAATTCCTTCTATTTCTATATTTTGAGAAATTGTTTTGAAAAAAGAAAAACTAAAAATAAAAAGCAGGATATAATTTTTCATTATACTACTTGGTCTTTATTTCTGTTGTAACTGTTTTGCTCGAATTGTCTAAAGCTATCTGGTATAGTGATTTTTTGTCTCTGGGAGCTATATTGCTAAATGCAGCAACTATATCAATATATTTTGTACTTGGGTAATAATAAGAAGTCGTAGCAAGATCAACAATTGTACCTATGCCAAGTGTAATTGGAGCTTCTAATACCAAAAAAAGTATCCCTTTACCTGCTTTTCCTTTCATATTTAGAACGGCTGTTTTGCCTCCCGATGTAAATTCGAATTTGTTATTGCGGCGTACTTTTATTAATGCCGCCGGGTGACGAAACTTTGTTTTCTCACGCATTTGAGAACTGTAGGTTTTTGTCACAAAATTAGCCATGGTCTCTTCTTTAACGTCTATCTTTTTTCCGTTGTGTGTAACATGAATATCATCGGGCGCTCCCACCAAAAAAACAGGGCGTTTACCAAAATAACCCGACCACATACAGCTGCTTAAACTAAATAACGCGATCATCGCTAAAAGAAGTACTTTTTTCATATTTGATGCTAATTTTAAGATTTTTGAATTGCGGCCAAAAGTAACAAAATTCTTTGAGCTACAACTATAATTATACCAGATTTGATCACCCTGCTTTATAAGTGGTTAAGGTTTTTGAGTGCTTGAAAAATTAGGTTTTGCATAAAAACGCAGGATCACAAATCCCGCAGATCGGCAAGACGGGTTGATCTAAGTGAATTTTACCTTTAAACCAAAAGATACCATCTGTTCCTTAAGCCATTCAGTAGCCTTTAGTTCATCGTTAAAAATTTCAGGTTTTATGGGCGGACGTTCAAATATCATGAACAGGCTTAAACGTATCTTGCTTATTTTAGTTTTTGAAATATAGGCAATAGCAACAATATTGTTGAGATGGCTATTGTTAGCAAGGTAAACAATGGCTTCTTCGGTTAGTTCATGCATGCTTGAGGAATCGAATAAGATGCCATAAGGTTTGCCTTTTGACCGTTCGATGCCAAAACAATACATATAAATAATGTCTTCAACGTCTATCAAAGCGTTTTCTACAAATCGAATGGTTAATATGCCTTCTTTAAAGGATAATTTTGTTTTTTCAAGTGTGCTGTTATGAGTGATGACCTGCATGAAATTTTAGTGCTTCTAAGATAATAATCTAGGAGCAAGTAATGTTAAATTAAGTTTAAGAAATTTATTTTTTTTCCATTACTCTTAACTGCGTTCTCCGGTTTCGCGAATGTAGTTCTTCTTTTTCCTGCTTTGTTTTTGCTTTCAAAATTTCATTATCTGTAATTAATAATGATGATTCGCCAAAACCTTTTACAGTTAATTTTGTACTATCAACAGGAAAATTATGAATAACATATTCTCTAATAGAGTTGGCCCTGCTTTGAGAAAGCTGTTTGTTCTTTAAAGCATCGCCACGACTATCCGTATGCGACTCTATTTGAAAAGCAATGGATGGATGTTTTAAAATAAATTTGCCGATCTTATTAAGACTGTCTTTTGATTCAGGCGTCATTCCGTCAGGACAACCCTGGCATAGAGCATAAATTATTTGCGGAATTCTAATAATGTCGCCAACATTAAAAACAGAATCATTAATTGTTTTATTTGCTTTTTGGGCACTTAATAGTGAATAGCATAAAATAAAAAGTATGATAGATGTTTTTTTCATTTAGTTTTTTGAATTAAAACGCAGGATTGCAAATCCTGGGGAGCGGGAACTGTGGTTATAAACCCTATTTGGCAGTGGATAACTTAACTATAAAGTTTTAAACCAATCTTTTTTGATATTTATCTTTTCCACAAGTTCAATCTCAGTTCCAAGCCCCAACTCTTTCATTTTTTCAGCTAATTCATTGCCATCCATCAAATCAATTGGTGGCGCCCCATCTCGAGAGGCTTCTCGTTTCGCCTCTCTCGTAAATGTGCCGGTTGTAATTATCAAACCTTTATCAGCACGACCAACCATTGCACCTCTAAAATCACGAACAATCGAAGGAGAAACACTTCCTTTGTATCTTTTTGCTTGAAAAATTACATGAAATGATAATACTCCACCAAGACGCAGCATTCCTTTTCCATCGATTCCACCATCATTAGTTTTTCCTGTAACTTCAACATTTTGAAAACCTAATTCACGCAATAGCCTTTGGCAAAGCCTCTCAAAGGCATCAGGTTTTATTTTTTGCAATTCTTCAATAATTATTTCTTTCCATGTTAATTGCTGTATTTCTTCAAAACCTTCGGAATTAATTGATTCGACTGGGCCGAATGCTTCAATTACTTTGATAAGGCCACTCATTGCTTTCACATTGCGCTTAATATCTTCTTTATCAACTGATTTTATTTCTTTTCCCCCTTCAGTTAACGCCCAAATCCCTCTTGAAGAATTTTCGAGAATTCCATACCGTTTTAAATAATTCCTTGACCAAGCAAGTCGATAAGAAAGTTTGCTCGTATTTCTTCTATGAATTTCATTGACTTCGGGATCACTTAATTTTAATATTGCAGCAACTTGTTCTTCAATTTCATCCACAGATCCAGATCCGCCAAGGTTATGCAGTGCCTTTAAAGTTGGATTAAAAAGATCATCATATTTGTATTTGAAAATTTCCTTTGGCTTTGATTCTTTTGTCATCCTGATAAATTTTAGTTAATTCCCCATCTTCGCCACAGCTTCAATAATATCGTGTTTGGTAATAATGTGCATATTGCCGCCAAGGTCGCGTAATAATACGGCGTTGTTATCTTTGGTAATGAGCTTACTTACTTCTTCTATTGGTGCTTTTTCGCCTACAATAGGGAAGGGTGCCTGCATTAAACTTTTTACAGTGTAATTTTTAATGTCGTTGTTCTCCATCAGCTTACCAAAAATATAATTGTCGTTCAAAGAACCTACGTATTCGCCTTTGTCCGTTACAGGTATTTGTGAGATAGAGAATTTACTTAAGGTCTCTAAGGCCTCCTGCACGGTAGCGTTTACATCTACCGTTAATAATTTTTGGTTCTTATGGTTGGCCACTAAGTCAATTGCTTTTGGTTTTGTTACTTCTAAAAAGTGACGGTCGCGCATCCAATCATCATTAAACATTTTGCCCATGTAACGGGTACCATGATCGTGAAAGATGATCACCACCACATCACCTTTTTTAAACATGTTCTTCATTTGCAATAAGCCCGCCATTGCTGAGCCTGCGCTGTTACCAACAAAAATACCTTCTTCTTTTGGTATGCGGCGTGTCATCACAGCAGCATCTTTATCGGTTACTTTTTCAAAATGATCAATGATGTTCATATCCACATTGGCAGGTAAAAAATCTTCACCAATACCTTCGGTGATGTAAGGGTAAATTTCGTTCTTATCAAAAATACCGGTCTCTTTAAATTTTTTAAATACCGAGCCATAGGTATCAATTCCTAAAATTTTAATGTTGGGATTTTTTTCTTTTAAATATTTTCCTGTACCGCAAATCGTTCCGCCGGTACCAACACCAACCACTAAATGCGTAATTTTTCCATCTGTCTGATCCCAAATTTCCGGACCAGTTTGTTCGTAATGCGCTTGTGTATTGCTTAAGTTATCGTATTGGTTAGGTTTCCATGCATTCGGGATCTCATTTACCAAACGTGAAGAAACAGAATAATACGAACGTGGATCTTCCGGCTCTACATCGGTTGGGCAAACAATTACCTCTGCACCAAAAGCGCGCAGGGCATCTACTTTTTCTTTACTTTGTTTATCGGTAGTAGTGAAGATACATTTGTAACCTTTAATTACCGCGCCAATAGCAAGGCCCATACCGGTGTTACCACTGGTGCCTTCAATTATAGTTCCGCCCGGTTTTAAACGACCATCTTTTTCAGCGTCTTCTATCATTTTAATGGCCATTCTATCTTTAATAGAGTTACCGGGATTGAAGGTTTCTACTTTTGCGTATACATCGCAAGGTAGGTCTTTCGTGATCTTATTTATTTTTACCATTGGCGTGTTGCCAATTGTTTCGAGTATTGTTTTGCAAACTTTCATTTTTCTTTTTAGTTTAATTATTTTATGTTGTCACGTCGAGCGCAGTCGAGACGCATACAGTGTTCTCGACTGCGCTCGAACTGACAGTTAATGTTTAATTCTATATCGTTAATTCACCTCTTAAATTACTAAGAAGCTGTTTTTTTATTTGCGAGTTGTTTAATTTTTGTCCAAGTAAGAACATCAATTTTGTAATGGCGCTTTCAAAGGTCATATCAGCGCCACCAATTACACCCATTTTTTTAAGGTGAGAGCTGGTCTCGTACATGCCTTGTATCACGCGGCCTTCCAGGCATTGGGTAATGTTTAAAATAACAATGCCTTTGGCAATTGCTTTTTTTAATTCGTTGGTGAACCACTCTTGTGTGGTAGTGTTACCGGCACCAAAAGTTTCTAAAATAATAGCTTTAATGCCCGGTGTATTGATGATGGCAGACGTAATTTTTTTACTGATACCCGGAAATAATTTTAAAACGGCAATATCATTGTCCATATGGGTATGAACCTTTAAAGCCTTTTTGCCTGGTTTTAACAAGGCCCTTTGATCGTACTGAATGTTCACACCGGCTTCTGCAAGGGCAGGGTAGTTGGGCGATTTAAATGCGTCAAAATGCGAAGAGTTATATTTAAAAGTACGGTTACCGCGGTAAAGCTTATATTCAAAATAAATGCAAACTTCATTTACAATGGGTTTGCCTTTTATTTTGCTTCCTGCAATTTCAATGGCAGTAATTAAATTTTCTTTTCCATCGGTACGAATGATGCCAATTGGTAATTGTGAGCCCGTTAAAATAACAGGCTTGTTCAAATTCTCAAGCATAAAGCTTAAGGCGCTTGCTGTAAAGCTCATGGTATCGGAGCCGTGAAGGATCACAAAACCATCGTATTTTCTGTAATTATCTTTAATGATCTTTGCTAATTCGATCCAAACAATAGGATGCATGTTGGATGAATCAATAGGCTTTGCAAAGGCAATTGAAGATAATTCAATATCGAATTTTTTTAATTCAGGAATTTGTTGTGTTAGTGTTTTAAAATCAAAAGGCTTTAATTCACCGCTAACAACGTCCTGCATCATACCAATGGTGCCACCGGTATAAATTAAAAGTACAGAAGATTTTTTTTGTTTTGTCATAATTGAGCCTTAAAGTCCCTCTCCTTTGGAGAGGGATTTAGGGTGAGGCTGGTTAGAATGGCAGATCATCATTATCTCCAACATTACCTGTAAATACAGGAGATGAAGAAGTATTAATGCTGTTGTTATTAGATGCCTGGTTAGTGTTTTGAGAAGATGAAGAATTTGTATTACTTCCTGTCATTTTCTCAATACGCCAAGCTTCTAACGTATTAAAATACTTAATGCCTTGTGGTCCGTTCCATTCGCGGCCACGTAAATTGAATTGTACTTTTAATTCTTCACCATCGCTAAACTGGTCTAAGATGCTGCATTTATCCTGCGTAACCTGGAAACTCACATGTTGTGGGTACGGTGTGTTAGCTTCTGTTGTTAAGATAAATTCGCGTTTTTGAAAACGATCACTCACTTTTTGAGTCTCGAATTTTGTTTTTAGTGTTCCTACTACTTCCATGATATATTTGTTTTTATTTTTTCTTCTTTAAAGGCTTTGGTGATATTTCTCACGTAAGCTGTACCTGGTTTATTGTTACTAAAAATACTGCAATTTTCAGGCTTTTTATGATTAACTTTTACTCATTTATTTAACAGGTATGCCATATACTGTTTTTACATAAAACAGGTTTCTACGGCTTGCTTTTTTAGTGGAAAGGTACCTCTTCACAAAAACCGTTTCACTCTCTACTTTGCTCTCCAGCTCCTTTACCTGCTTGTTTATACTTTGAATGTAGGATGCGCTGCTTTCGGTAAAATCAGGTGGAATGCCTGTTAGCCCGGATTTTGAAAGTTCCAGGAATTCGGTAACTGCCGGCATCATTTTAGCTATTTCAGCATCAGTTTTTTGAGGCGTAAATTGTTTGTTCTTAAAATTGATGTATTCATTGTAGGCTTCAGTTGCATGGTTAAAATGAGTTCCCGAAGTGTTCAGTTTTTTGGTGTAAAATTCTCCTTCACGCGATTTAAGATAATTGTAATAATTGGCTGTTACCTCGCTACTGGTGCCAAATTCGTTCAATCTCCTGGCCACGGTGGTTATTTTTTCAATTTCAGGAAATTTTAAAAAATCATTTATCGAATCCTGGTACCACCATTGCGCTTTTATTGTAGAGGCAGCACCAGTGTGAAATTGGTATAATGTAATTGGAAACATTTTCATTTGCCAGATGGGGTCGATCGGAAAATGGGTCTTGATCAGCTTATCAGGATCTGCAAAATAATAATCGTTGTTTATACGCCTTACAAATTTGTTGTTCTGTAAATAACCGCTGCCCCAGGTAGGATCAAGTAGTTGCCAGGTATTATTTATTTTTGCAGCGCACCATGCGTGGCCAATAATGGCAGGTAAAAAACTTTGTTTGGTACTGCCTTCAATAACATACGATGGTAATTTTATGAGCTTACAAAGTGTATCAAATAAGGTAGCGTAGCCAATACAAACACCTGTCTTGTTTTCAAAAACATCTTTTACAAGCTGTGTTCGTTTATTATTTGTTTTGTAAGTGAACATTAATTCGGGAGCATATGAAATATTTTTAACTACCCAATAATAAATAGCGCGGCACTTATCTTCCTCTTTTTTAAAAGTACTATCAACAAATACAGCAATAGAATTTAGAGTGCTGAAAGAACCATTATTCTGATCAATGATCTTATCGGTCTCAGTATAAGGGTTTACAGTTTGTGTTGTTTTTATTTGCGAATAAAACGCAAAAGGCAAAAACAATAAAAAGATAAGTGTGAATTTTTTTGTCATTGTTACAGCAGCGCCATCCAGGCCTCTTTTACCTTGTTTGCTTCTAGCAGCGTTTTGGCAAATTTGTGCTGGTCTTCTTTTGATGAAAATGGTTTAATTGTTTTTTTGTATTCGGTAATTTCTTCCGCGGCAGGTAAATTTTCCACGCTTCCTAAAAGGCCAAGATTGTTGCCGCTTAAAATGTGACTGTTCTTAATTTCTGAAGGGATCTGATCAAGCCCGATACCAATACTTGTAATTGGTTTCTCAACTTCAAACATGGCGGCTCCCGAAGCACGGCAGTACCAGTTATCGCCCATGCGCGCAACAAGGTCTAATTTATTGGCATCAATTTGTTTGTTCTCATTCAATACTTCTTCCGAAATATGAATTTTAATTATCTCGCATATCACTAAATTTCCAGCGCCACCGGCTTTTCCTAATTCTTTTACTTCAATTACTTTACACTCTAATTGCACCGGACTTTCTTTTACACGGGCAGGTTTTACTAATTCAGATGCAATGGGTGTAAAGCCTGCTTTTATAAATTCGTTGGTGCCTTTTGGGAATGGACTGCTGGCCAAACTCGTTTGTTGCACCATGTTGTAGTTAACAACGTTTATTACAACTTCAGGCACTTCTAAAACATTCAACAAAGTATCTTTTGGGGCGCCGGTTCTGCCGCTATATGCCGGAGAAAAAATGGCTATTGGCGGGTTTGATGAAAATATATTAAAAAAACTAAAAGGTGCTAAATTAGCTTCGCCGTTTTTGCTTATTGTACTGGCAAAACAAATAGGGCGTGGCGCTATTGCATTTTGCAAATATTTTTGCAAAACTGGTATGGTTAATTCTTTGGGATCTAATGATAGCATAGACTTTCAAAGTTACGAAAAGGGTAGGTAAAAAGGGAGAATTGTTAATAATTGGCTGAAATGTGGATTACTATTTAAGAAAAATTAACCACATAGACACATAGGCTATGTTCAAAAGATAAAAGCAAATGATTACATAGCTTTTCTATCGCAAAGCGATAGAAAATATGTTTTTCTTAAATAGACGCACAGAAATACTTTTTCTATGTTTCTATGTGGTTTAAAATTATGGTTTGATCTTAAAGGCAGTATTAAAATACTGTAATCCGCTTCTGAAATTGATTCGCTTACCACCAATGGTACGGTAATGATCTTTACAAAACTGGATAGATAAATACCCGGCATTTGTTGGCGTAATACCCTGCAATTCGCTTGGCGTAAAACTTATTAGCGTATCCGTTCCTGAAATTAATTTGTTTGGAAAAGCTGTACTGCCGCTACCGCCAAGCAAAAATACTTTTATAAGACTGCAATCGCCGGTACCGCTGATGTTAACTGTAAAACCTACAGCAGTGCTTATAGAGTCCGGTATGTTTGCACTTTTTGTAAAAATGGGTGGTGTGTGTGAATTTGAATAGGAGAACGAATTAACTGCTCCTGAACCACCAATAGTCCAATCGTGAGGCATTAAAAATTGCGTGGCGCTTGTATCGTTATAATAAAAATTGGTAACAATACTCTTGTTCTTAAAAATAACATTGTTAAGACTTACTGTTCCCATATCCTGCAGGCTCGAGGCTGAATATAATTCATTCGTAATAAGTTGATTTGAATAATATGCAGAAGTAAGACGACCAACAGCAGTGTAGGTTCCTGAAAGCTTTGAATACGAATTTACACAGGAAAATAAAGCCTGGTAACTTGTAGAGTCGCTCGGGTTTGTATTTGTAATTGGCGTGCCTGAAGGATCTGCATCGGGCTCTTCTTTTTTCTTGCATGAAATAATACTTATTGCAAAAAGAAATATTAAAAAAATGTTTTTCATTTGGAGATATAAAGATAGGGAAATTAGTGACAGATTTAGCCTCACCCTTCCGTCCCTCTCCAAAGGAGAGGGAAACTAAAAACTGTTAACTCCCTTCTCCTTTGGAGAAGGGTTGGGGATGAGGCTGAACTAAAACCTTATCTGCAGCTTAACATTCACCTGCCTGTTGGTAAGGTAATTTGGTACTGCATAACGATTGCCGGTTACATCCTGGATCCAGGTAAATGAAACGGTATTTTGCACTTGTAATAAATTAAAGATCTCTAAAAAGATCCACATGTCTTTTAAATTATTAAATACATTTTTTCTTTTTATCTCGCGGTTAGGCTTTAATAAATTATAAGCAAAACCGGCGTCAACTCTACGGTATGGCGGCATTCGCAATACCTGCTGGTAACGTAAATGCGTTGGCGGACCAAAAGGTAAGCCACTACCAAATTGTAAGTTCAGGTTAAATTTAAACGAAGGAAATTTTGGTAAATAATCCTGGAAAAATAATCCAAATGTTACAAGCTGATCTGTTGGGCGGGGAATATAACCCGGATCAACCAAAACGCTATCTACAACCGGATCAAAAGCGGTACCTTTAAAAACAACTTCGCCATCTTTATTTAAATAATCCCAATGAATATTATCGGGTGATTTTTCGTAGGTCCTTAAAAAGCCAATAGTAGCCCAGCTTTCAACACCTTTTACAAATTCACCGTTAATTCTCACATCTGTTCCAACTACATAGCCTTTTGCATTGTTGTTTGCAAAATAACGTAAGCGTACATTATCAATTTCGTATGGGATTATATTGTTTAACTGCTTGTAATAACTCGAGAGAATTAATTTAAATGGTCTGTCCCACATATGGAAAATATAATCTGCCGTTAATACAAAATGAATAGACTGCTGCGCTTTTACATCTTTATGAATTTGTCCGTCAATACCTCTTAACTCACGGTAAAATGGCGGTTGATAATATACACCGGAGCTGAATTTAAATAACCAATCACGTTTCCAGTGTGGCTTATAAGAAACTGTCATACGTGGCGAGATCAGTAACTGTTCGTTCACCGTCCAATAGTTTGCTCTTATACCTGCAGTTACACTAAAGTTTGAAGTGTCCTGTAACATCTTGCTAAAATTATATTGCATGTAAGCTTGCGAGCGGTAACTAGGTAAAGAGATCTTTGTTTTGTAAACATCCAATAAATTAATTTCGGTTGCGCTGTATGGAACTATAAAGCCCGATGAGTCAACAGTACGCCATTCACTCAGCTTATCATTAATTTGTTCCATTTGCTGGCGGGCGCCCCACAAAAACTCATTATTGCTGTTAATGTAACGAGTGCCTTTATGTTCAACGTTTAAAACCGTAGCTTCTAAGTGATTTCTGCCATTGTTTAAAAACGTACCAATACCACGGTTGTAAGCTACCTGCCCGAATGTTTCTTTTCCAAAATCTGCTTCCAGCTGATCAATATAATACTGGCCCTGCACCGTATAGATCTCTTCTTCCTTTGCATGATAGGCGGAAGTAATGAGTTTTAATTTTGTTTTTCCGTTTGGACGGTAAGTGCCCGAAAGCCCACCCATAAAAGTGGTGTATTTCATTTGTTCTTGTCCATCAAAATAGATGGTAAGCCGCAAAGCGTTATTAACCGTTCCAAAATTGGTTTGGCGACTGGCCGGAATTACCAAATAGGTGTTATTGGCAATATTTCCTAAAAATTCAATTTTTAATTTCGGGTTTACATCAAAGGTTAAAAATGTTTGTACATCTAAAGCGCTTGGGCGGTAATCGCCTTTCGTATCAAGGCCTTTCAGCAAATACGAATTTGTTCTGTAACGTGCGCCAATGCTCCAGGCTACTAAGCGGTTATTGCTAACGCCTTCCAATTGCATATTGCCACCTAAAAAACTTCCAGATGCACTGCCGCCAAATTTTAAAGGTTTGCGGTACGTGATATCCAGAACACTACTTAATTTATCGCCATATCTTGCTTCAAAACCCCCGGCAGAAAAATTAATATTCTGCACCATGTTTGGGTTGGCAAAGCTCAAGCCTTCCTGTTGGCCGCTTCGCACTAAAAAAGGACGGTACACTTCAATATCATTTACATAAACAAGGTTCTCATCAAAATTACCACCACGCACACTATAACCACTGCTTAATTCATTATTGCTGCTAACACCCATTTGTGTTTTAATGATATCTTCAATGTTTCCTGTAGGGCTTGGAATTTGGTTGAATACCAAAGGATCGAGACGAACAATTTCTTCTTTACGCGTTTTGTTATCCGTTACTTCAACAACAGTTAAAGTACCTTTAAATTTTAAAGTGGGAGAGAATTTAATGGTCTCGCCCGGCTTGGCGTTTACGGTATAATTTAAAGTGGTGAAGTTGACACTAAAAAAAACAATGGTAACAGGTTTTCCGGCATCGATTATAAGCTTGTAAAAACCATTTTCGCCCGAAGTGGTTAGTTGCGAAGGGTTTTCTTTAACCCCAATGGTAATTCCTTCAGCATTTTCATCATCATTTGCTTTAACATAACCAGTTATGGTAGCCGTTTGCGAAGTTGCAAACACAGCCGTAAAAAGCAGGATAAAAAGAATATGGAATTTTAAAGTTTTCAGAATTTAGTTAAGATAACGAATATACAGAGATATTATTATTTGAAGAAACGATTATTTTACAGATCCTGAATTGTTGATAAGCATGGCATTATAGCCCTGTAAAAAAACTTTAAATTCTTCCGCGATCTTTTTATCAAATAAAGCCTGCTTGTTAAGCTGCTGGTTCCAAAGAACGCTATCGCGCTTGTAATTAAAAACCGATCTAAGTTCAGGGATCGAAAAAGAATACACCATAGAATCGGTATAAACATAATGAGAACTATTGGCATAAAAATAACTTTTGCCGGTTACTGAATCGCTAAACGATCTTCCTAAAGCGTAAAATGGCTTATTGTAGCCCAGTAAATTCATTGCGCTTGGCAAAATATCCATTTGAGAAAAGGTTTTGGCATTAGTGCCTTTTAAAGAGTTATCAGGCTTAAAAAATAAAATAGGGATACTTTGGTTGCCTACAACATTGCTATAAAAAGGATCCTCAGAGATACTCGCATGATCTGCGCACAAAATAAAAAGAGTATTGTTATACCAGGCTTCTTTTTTTGCCGAGATAAAGAATTGTTTTAATGAATAGTCAGCATACCTTATGGATTCTGAGTTTTCGAGCGGACCTTTTTTGAATTTATCTTTATACTTTGCAGGCACATAATATGGATGATGTGAGCTTAATGTAAAAATAGCAGAATGAAAAGGCTGTTTAAAACTGCTCATTTTTTTAACCGAATATTGTAAAAAGGGCTCATCCCATATACCCCAAAAGCCGTCGAAGTCATCGTTATTACCATATTCTTTTTTTCCGAAATAATTCGTGTAACCTGCCGATGGCGCCCAATCATCAAAATTCATGGTGCCATTTATACCACCATGAAAAAAGGCAGTGGTGTAACCTTCATTACCTAATAATGTTGCAAAGGAAGTTTGTTTATTATTGGCATAAATTGAATTTATAAAAGGATTTGGCATTAATGAAGGCAGGCTTGAAAGAACAGCGGGAATACCTTCAATAGATTTTGAACCGTTTGAATAAGCATTAGTAAACACTAAAGAATGATCCATTAAACTATCCAAAAAAGGTGTCAGATCTTTATGCTTTCCGAGTTTTGTATATTCTTTTGAGAAGCTTTCCAGTAACAAAACAACTACATTTTGTTTTTTAAATGTTGAATCTTTAAAATGATGAACAGGCTTAAAATTAGCGGTCATATAAGCTTCATTATAAAAATCATATTTTGTTAAAGCCACCTGGCTTACCGATTTTATTAATGTAAAAGGTGTGTTCAATACAATTGGTATCTCTTCGGGAATGGTTACCGAGCCGGCGTTAACAATATCAATAGGTATACGCTGCAAACCGCCCCTGATACCCAATACAACACATCCGCTGGAAACAATAAACATAAAAAAGATCAGGATCCATTGTTTAAGGTTAGTGAAGACATATTTTTGCAATACAGCCGGTTTTACTTTTTTAAAGAGCCTAATTAAAACAATTATTATAATAATATAGAGTAAAAGTACCCACCAAAAATCTAAAATGTATTGTGGTAATAATTTACCCAGGTCGGTCTGGCCGCCAATTTGCTCAAATAGGTCGGAGGTAGAGCGTTTTTTAGTAAAGCGGAAATAACCAAAGTCAACACAATTGGCCATTATAAAAATTGAATTGCTAATTATAAAAAGCCATTTTAAAAAGCTTTGGTATGTTTTTGCCTGGTAGAAATTAAAAGGAAGTATTGAAAGCAAAATAAAAAGGCTGTTGCAAACAAAAATGCTAAAAGTGTCAAACCGCAAACCGTAAATAGCATCCTGCATAAAATGCATAAAATTAATGCTGGGAAAAAGACTGGCATTACAAATGTAGAACAACAACCTGCAAATAAAAAAAAGCAGGTAGCAAACCAGTAATTGCCTGATCAGAAATTTTAACTGGTTTAAATAATTTAGGGCCACTATAAAATCAAAAAAATGTAATTTAGTAAAATCTTGAGCACAAATATAAAACAAGATATTCAACAGGTTTTAAAAAAGTATTGGGGCTACGACAGTTTTAGGCCCATGCAGGAAGATATTGTGCTTTCGGTACTTGAAAAGCGGGATACTTTAGCGCTTTTGCCTACCGGCGGCGGTAAATCCATTTGTTTCCAGGTGCCCGGAATTGTAATGGGAGGAACCACTTTGGTGATCTCGCCGCTAATTTCGCTAATGAACGACCAGGTTCAAAACCTCAAAAACAGGGGTATTTCGGCGGTTGCTATTAGCGCTGCCATGAATTTTAAGGAGATAGATGTTGCCCTGAATAATGCGGCCTTAGGTCATGTGCAGTTCTTGTATCTCTCACCCGAAAGAATCCAGAACGAAGTATTTCGTCAAAAGCTGGCTTATTTACCCATAACATTAATTGCTGTAGATGAGGCGCATTGTATATCCCAGTGGGGTTATGATTTCAGGCCAAGTTATTTAAAAGTGGCCGAAGTGCGTTCTTATTTTACCGATGTGCCCATTATTGCTTTAACAGCAAGTGCTACGAAGTTTGTGGTGGAAGATATACAGCTGCAATTACAGTTCAGGAACCAAAATGTTTTTCATCAATCTTTTGCCCGTAAAAATTTACGTTATGTGGTGCAGCAGGAAGAAGATAAAATTGCCCGTTTACTTAAACTGGTTACCAACATTGGTGGCTCGGGGGTAGTATATGTACGTAACCGTAAAAAAACAGAAGAGCTCGCAAGGATCTTGCAATCTAAAAAGATCTCTGCATTGGCTTATCATGCAGGTTTAAAGTTTGATGACAGGGAAGGCATACAGGAACAATGGCTCAATAATCAAATACAGGTTATTTGTGCTACCAACGCTTTTGGAATGGGCATTGATAAGCCGGATGTACGTTTTGTGGTGCATATGGACCTGCCTGAAAGTTTGGAAGCTTATTTCCAGGAAGCGGGCAGAGGTGGCCGTGATGGCAAGATCGCTTACTCTACCATTTTTTATACTACTGCCGATCAGTTACGTTTAATAGATAATTTCCGTTTTGCGTTTCCCGATCTTGACTATATAAAACAAACCTACCAGGCTGTTTGCAATTATTTCCAGGTGGCAATTGATTCTGGGCAAGGCCTGAGCGTTGAGTTTGATATTGATAAAATTTGCAATAGTTATAATTTAATGCCTGTTTTAGTTTATAACAGCATTAAGTTTTTAGAGAAAGAAAATTATTTGTCCTTTTTAGATGCAGGCTTCGAAGCTTCAAAGGTATTGATGTTAGGCAACAAGGAAGAGTTGTATTCTTTCCAGATAAAATTCCCTAAGTACGAACCGGTTCTAAAAACCTTATTAAGAAGTTATGGTGGCCTTTTTGAGAATTTTGTTTTTATAAACGAAAAAGATCTTGCGTATCGTGCAAAGACCAATGCTGTTGAACTTACCGAGCAATTAAAATTTTTAGATAAACAGGGATTATTATCTTACGTGCCGCAAAGCGCCTTACCAAAATTAATTTTTTTGCAGGATAGGGTCAATACAAAATTCCTGGAATTTAATCCTGAAAATTATCAGAAATTAAAGCAACGTTATTTAGAACGTATCAACGCGGTTATTGATTACACCAAGGAAGATAAGGTTTGCAGACAGGTTCAATTGCTTATTTATTTTAATGAATTTAATTATAGCGATTGCGGGCATTGTGATGTTTGTATTAATAAACGCCCTAAAGACTACGAAAAAGTAAGAAAAAAAATTATCGAAGTAATTAAGGAAAAGCCAATGTCGCTGGAGGACCTTAAAGAAAAAATGACCTCAGTAAATGATGAGACCTGGATAAAAGCCTTTAATGAATTGGTTGACGATGGAAAGATCTCAGAGCATGAGACTGTTTTTTATGTGAAGAAGTAATTGCCTGTCACCTTTAACTCGATTCAGTGTCTCAGCACTCAAGAGAACTGAGATGCTGAATCAAGTTCAGCATGCATGACTCATGAAAATTTATAATATTTTCTTTATCACCCTTAATGTATGCGAATACTTCTTCGTATCAGAACTAAAAATACCGTAATGATCAAATTTATCAATGCGCACCGAGCCGCTGGCGTGTATGATCTGTTGGTTATCCAATAAAATTCCAACGTGAACAATGTTACCTTCTTCGTTATCAAAAAAAGCAAGATCACCCGCTTCGGCTTCTTCCACAAAGCTTAATGGACTGCCTAATTCAACCTGCTGCGATGCATCACGGGGTAATTTATAACCGTTTAGTTTAAAAACGGTTTGCGTAAAGCCGCTACAATCAATACCCAAAGGGTTTTTGCCTCCCCATAAATAAGGCGCATTAATAAATAAATAAGCGGTTGAAATTATATCCTGTGCTGTTTTCTTTTGATTGGGAATAGTGGTTTGGCCTTCGAAACCGAAAGAAAAAGTTTCAAAATTTATTGTTTTGTCTTTCATTAAAGGCAGTACCGCGCCAATGGAAATGGGAAAATTTGTATGTATGTTTTTGTTGGAGATCACCTGCATTAATTCTGTTGAATAAACAGCAGGCTGCTTTTGCAATTGGTTAAATGTTGCTTCACTTATCTTTGTATGTTGTTTTACATTGATCCAGCATTCGTAATTATCGTAAGCAATTTTAATTTTTATCCAGCCTTCGCCGGTTTCAAGAACGGAATAATGATCTCCAAACAAAAGTTGGGTAACCATTTCGCTGGTATTGCTTGCTTCTTTTCTACAGGGAATTACGCTTAGTAAACAAATGCCATATTGCATAGATACAAAGGTAATTAAATTCCTTCACTTCTCATAAAACACATGAAAGGCATGCTGTTACTGTTTTTAACCACATAGACACATAGACACATAGAAAAAATTAAAAAGAAAAAGTGCAGTTAAACATAGAATTGAAGCGTCGCTTCAATTTCTTTGTGTTCCTTTCGGCGCCTGGTTGATCTCTTCAAATCTATGTTTCTATGTGTTTAATTTTTTGAGGGTTGACGAAATAGCCCTTTTAAAAGATGTGTTTTTGTAATAAGTCGACAGAATATTTTATTTGTTCTAAAATTAAATAATGCCTAAATTAGAATCGTAGTTATGAGCCAGGATACTAAAGACGCCGTAAATAAAATTTTAACCGAGTACTTAGAAAAGCAACAACACCGTAAAACCGCGGAACGTTTTGCCATTTTAAATGAAATTTATTCGCACGACGGACATTTTGATATCGAACAATTGTACCTGATGATGAAAAATAAAAAGTACAGGGTGAGCAGGGCTACCTTGTATAACAACATCGAGATACTTTTGGATGCCGGTTTAGTTATCAAACACCAATTTGGTAAGAACATGGCGCAGTTTGAAAAGGCCTATAAATACAAACAACACGATCACCTGATCTGTAACGATTGTGAAAAGGTATTTGAGTTTTGTGATCCCCGTATCCAGCAAATACAAAGGTCTGCTCAGGATATGTTGAATTTTGACATAATTAACCATTCGCTTAATTTTTTTGCAAAATGCAGAAGTCTTAAGGAAAAAGGAGTTTGCGAACATTTAAAAAAATAATATTATGGTATTTGATTTTACAACAGACAAAAAAGAGAATCACGCCATTATTACTATTGGTGGGAATTTAATTGAAAAAGGACAAGCTACACCTTTACTCGAAAAAGCTGAAGAATTAGTTAACGAGGGTTGCACCAAATGGGCAATTGATATGGAAAAACTAATTTATATGAATAGCAGTGGTTTAAATACACTTATTCAGTTATTGACCAAAGCCCGTGTTGCCGGTGGTGAAGCCGTTTTGTTTAATATGAACAAGAAAATAAACGAGCTTATTTTAATTACAAAATTAAACACCTTGTTTAAAGTAACAGATACTAAATCGGAAGCTTTTAAATTGTTGGAGGTATAGTTTACTTTCTTTCTACATCTGCCAAATGCTTTTGCAATTCAGCAAGGTGCATTTTCTTTTCAATAAAAATTCGATGATCTTTATTTTTTATTAAGGTTGCCGGAATGGCACCGGTCCAGGTTTTATCCACTTTATTTATAAAATCATTGCCATTAATTTCATCCAATAAAACGCATTCCATTTTAATGTTATGACTTTTTAAGAAGGGGTTTACTTTCTTTTCAAGATCTTCACTAAAATCAAGGCTCACTAATACTATTTTTACGCTTGAGATCTTTGAAAGGCTGTCGAAAGAAGAAAGCTCTGCAACACAAGGCTTGCACCAGGTGGCCCAAAAATTAATGACGTAGGTTGTATCCTGGTTATTTATCCTGCTTACCAATTCGTCGATCTTATAAACCTTGCTAACGCTTTGGGATTTGCCTAAAAAACAAAGGAACAAAAAACTAATTAGTAGTGCGTTCTTTATAATCATATTCCTTTAGTAATAATTTTACTTCCTGTATCAATCGGTTTATTTCCAGGCTATCGGTGCCATCATAAAAACCTCTTATGTGTTTTTCTTTATCTATTAAAGCAAAATTTTGTGTATGAATAAAATCATCTTCATCACCTTTGCCTTCTTCTGCATTTAACAAATAACCTTTACGGGCAATATCATAAAGTTTAGGCTTTTCTCCGGTTAAAAAACGCCATTTATTGCTAATTACACCGTGTTTCTTTGCATAATCCATTAAAACGGGCACACTGTCTGTTTCCGGGTCTACGGTATGTGAAACGATCATAAAATCCGGCTCATGTTCAAACTCTTTATAAACCCTTTCTAAATTGGTATTCATCACCGGGCAAATACTTTGACAGGTAGTAAAAAAGTATTCGGTAACGTAGATCTTATCTTTTAAGGTTTGCTGTGTTACTTTTTGGTTAAATTGATCGGTGAACTCAAAATCGGGAATAAAATGATAGGTTGTATCGTTTACTTTCAGAGCTTTTCTTGGTCCGTAATAAGCTAAATAACGCAAAGGCTTGTCTTCTTTGGTTCTTGATAAATACCAGCCAATAAAAATTACAGGAATTAAAATTAACAGCCAATAATAATTAAATTTACCTTTCATTTAGCAAAGTTACATAATAAACTATTTATGGCAATTTTTAATAATAAGAATAAAGAAGAACGCGAACTTGGTTTTGGTACCAAGAATTATAATAGTCGCGTGCGCTTTTTAGATCGTGATGGTAAGGTTAACGTACACCGCGCCGGCATGGGTATCAAAAATATCGATGTTTATCACTGGCTTATTACCACTTCTATCTTTAGTCTTATTATTGTAATAATATCCAGCTACATATTAGTGAATCTTATTTTTGCTTTTGTTTATTTTATAGTGGGTGCCGAAAATTTTGGCGGCCTAGATGCCGGAACCCCCTTGCAGGAGTTCATGAACCTTTTCTTTTTTAGCGCCCAAACTATTACCACCCTAGGTTATGGTCATATTTATCCTATCGGAAATGCTGCCAGCATTGCCGCAGCCGTTGAATCACTTTTGGGATTATTGACTTTTGCTTTGGCAACAGGGGTTTTATACGGACGTTTTTCAAGGCCAAGAGCACATTTGTTGTACAGTAAAAATATATTGATCTCACCTTACAAAGATATTACAGGCATCATGTTTAGAATTGCCAACCGAAAGCAATATGAATTAATAGAATCTGAAGCAAGTGTAACCATCACACTTAGTAACCCGGAAACAAAGCGCCGTGAATTTTTAAATTTAAAGCTTGAGATCAGTCGCATTAATTTTTTAACCTTAAGCTGGACCATTGTTCATCCTGTAGATTCTGAAAGCCCTTTGTTCGGCCTTACTAAAAAGGATCTTGAAGAAAGGGATGCTGAATTTATTATTTTAATAAAAGCCATTAATGATACCTATTCTCAAACGGTATATTCACGTAACTCTTATAAAGCAGAAGAAATAGTTGAAAATGTTAAGTTTAAGCCTTTAACTCCCGAAGCTGACAGTAAGGGAAGACTCAAAGTTATTGTTACCGATATTCATCATTACGATACTGTAAAATAACAAAAAAATATGAGCCAGGAACTTAAACAGGAAGAAAGAGAATTAATAAAATTGGTGGGCTTTTTTAAAAAGAAGGCAGAGAATTGGTCAGCCGGAGATGAGATGCCCGGGGAGTTTAAACAATTAGTTGAAACGTGTGATAAGCTTGTAGAGCAGATAAACATTCATGCGCAGAGCAGGGAGGTTATTCTTTCGGAAAGAGAGATGCTTAAAAAATTGGTGAAGAATAATGCGCAATGCCCGCGTTGTAACAAGAATGAGAATTTAAAATTAATTGGTACTGAAAAGAATAACAAAGGCTGGCAAAGTAATAAATACAAATGCCGCAAGTGCAATATTACTTTTGTTTGGAATGCGCCAAATAATCCCTGGGACATGATCCCGTATGTAGAAAGTGTTGTAGCGGAGATAGAAAAAAAAGCGGAAGCTGAGAATCTAGACGAAGCATCCAAACAACATTATATTGATTCGATAACTCAAATGAAAGGTAATTTAGAAAAACTAAAACCTGTAGTTGAGAATTCTTCTATTGACCTTGCCAACCTTGAATTACGTGATAAAGAAATGGCCGATATGGTGCATAAATTCAAAAAGCATTTGATGATAGAGAAAATTAAAATGAGTTGAACAGTTAAGATCTGTTCAACTCATTTTAATGGATGGCCGTATTTTCTTAAACCTTTACCCCAATCACTAAAATATCATCAATCTGTTCGTTATGGCCTTTCCAGTCTTCAAAGAAAGTAGCGAGATGATCTTTTTGATCTTTTAAAGTTTTGTGGTTGATAGAAACCAAAAGGTCCTTAAAATTCTTTGTCATTAATTTTTTAGAATTCTCACCGCCAAACTGATCGGCAAAACCATCACTGAATAAAAAGAAAATATCATTCTTATCTAATTCAATCTTATGGTTCTCAAAAACCTGTTCATCCGGCGTTAAGCCACCAATAGAGCATTTGGTTGCTTTGTATTCGGTTAATTGCTTGGTACTGTCTTTAATTACCCATAAAGGCCGGTTAGCACCCGAATATTCGATGGTGGTTTTTTTCTCTCCGTTTTTAATTATTGGAATAGTACAAAGTGAAAGGTCCATACCATCGCGTGTTGCATTTAAATTATCACCCGATTGACGAAGGGCGCCTTTAACTCCAAGATTTAATTGCTTTAAAATATCACCGGGTTGATGGGAATCATCAATGGCATCTTTCAATTTTTCGGTGCCTATCATGCTCATAAAAGCACCCGGCACACCATGGCCTGTACAATCAACCGCTGCAAAAATTACTTTGTTATGTTCTTTGGCATATTTATCAGAAAAGAAATAAAAATCACCGCTTACAATATCTTTTGATTTATAAAAAATAAAATAATCTTTTAAATAAGGGTCTATCTCTGAATTTGGAGGTAGAATGGCATTTTGAATGCGTTTTGCATAGATGATACTTTGCAAGGTTTCCTGGTTCTTTTCTTCAATTAAACGGCTTTTTTCTTCAATCTCGCCTTTTTGATGATTGATCTCAACGGCTTGTTTGGCAAGCAAAGCATTAGCTTTCTTTTTTTGCATGATGTTCCTGATCAAAAAGAAAGAGAAGAATGCAATCACAAAAAAACCGCCTAATAAATAATTAAATACTTTTTTACGTTCGTTAATTTCAATATCCGCAATTTTCTTCTCATTGTTAGCGATATTCAATTCACGCTCCGACATTTCTTTTAAACGTTTTTCTTCATCCGCTTTTTGTTTTGCTGTTTTTAATTCTTTGTCCTGCAACTCGCTTTCCATTTGCTGTTGGCGGGTAATGATCTTTAATTTCTCAATTTCTCTTGCACGTTTCTCAGCCTCTAATTGTTTTTCAAGGATCTCTTTTTCCTTTTCCATGAACAATAAGCTCTTTATTTTTTTCTCCTGTTCAAATAAGGCCATTTCGTTCGATCTTTTTTCCGCTTCCAGTTTTTTCGCTATCAATTCGTTCTCTTTTTCTTTTATTAATGCATTTTGAAGGTCTTGTTCTTTCTTTAGCATCTCAATTTCCTTCAGCTTATTCTCCGATTGCATTCTTAAATTGTCTATCTCTAATTTTTTATTGCTTTCCATTGTTGAAGCTACAAGCAATTGCGTAGTGGCGCTGATATCGTTCAATTGTTTTTTAAACAAATGCTCATAAGAGCCATCTGCGTTAAATTCTTTTTTCTTTTTATTGAAGTAGATCTTGTTGGAAGGCTTGTTGATGATAAAACCCAGCACATCTTTAGTGGCGCCGGTTGCAAAGTTATCGCTTAAAGATACTTTCCAATTGGCAAGTTCATATGCTAAAGGATCGGTTACGTTAGCTGTTTTAGTGCTTATTAAAATAGAATTTTTAAGAAAGCCTTTTTTGTTAAAATGAATGACATACTCTGATTGCAGGTTGAGCACAATTGCAAAAGTACCATCTGCCCCTAAAGTTTGTTTTGATAAGGGAATATCGTAGTTATCAATGATCACTTCTACATCTTCTAAAGGCTTACCGTTTTTACTAATCTGGCCAGAGAAATTAAGTACAGAAGTTTTTGTATCATCACCGTTCTTTGAAAATGCTTCTTCTTTATCGTTATAAAAAGTTAGCTTTCCTTCCCATGAATTATTTTTGATCGTCCCTTCCTGCCTTAACTTTCCTTTTTCGTTATAAAATTTTGTTTTACCGTTAACATTCCCTTTATCGTAAACAACTTCGCTTTTAATTTTATTAGTGTTGGTGTGGTAGGTCTTCCATAAACCGTTCTTTTGATTGTTTACAAAAAAGCCGTCTTCAACAATTTGATTGTGTTTTAAAACTTTGTTCTTTAAGCCTTTGCTGTCACGGCCAAAATAGATCCAACGCCCTTGTTTATTGCCGTTTTGATCGATCTTGTTAATAGTATCTCCTAAAAACAGCTCAAATTCTGTTTTATTTTTTTGAGCATTTAATTGGCTTAGGCCAAATACAAATGCAAAAAGTATGGAGATCTTTAATTTCAATGAATTTATTTGAACTACTAAATATAGGTATAAATTAAAAAACAGGCAACCTAAAAGTTCAATAAAATTGCCACTTCAACAAGGTATATAATTAACTTATCAATAAATTTGATTTGGGCATGCCCCTTCCGCCGGTATTTTTTTTTCGTGTGCGGAAGGGTCGGGCTGTCGCTACTCGCTCTTTATTCCACTATCGTTTCATAAAGGAGCTCAAACAGGCGCTCCATCCCTCACGCAAATAAAAAAAACTACATAAAAACAGATCCTACCTGCTCACGCAAATTATAACGGTTGCTCATTACCTCGCCGTAAGCGCCTGCACTGCGTATGGCAACTAAATTCCCACGTTCGGTCAAAGGCATTTCAACTGCTTTACCAAAACAATCGCTGCTTTCGCAAATAGGGCCAACTACATCATATTTTGTTGTGTTTGGTATTCCTGGTTTTGAGATATTTTCAATTTTATGATAAGCCTGGTATAGGGCTGGGCGTATCAATTCCGTCATTCCTGCATCTAAAATCGCAAAATTGGTATTGATACCATTTTTTACGTAAAGTACCCGTGAAATAAGACTTCCGCACTGCGCAACAACCGATCTTCCTAACTCAAAATGTATTTGTTGTGTTGGATTTAATTCTAAAAATTGTTTAAAGATGCTAAAGTAGGCATCAAAATCAACAATGTTATTTGCGTCGGGCTGATGATAATCAATACCAAGACCTCCACCAACATTTATATGTGGTAATAAATAACCCTTTTGAATGAACCATTTATTTATTTCGTTGGCGCGTAAGCATAAATTCTTAAAAGGATTAAGATCGTTTATTTGCGAACCAATATGAAAATGAAGCCCTGTAAAATTTAAATTATCCAATGATTTTAAAACATCTAATACTGCGTCAAACTCGTAAGGGTTAATGCCAAATTTATTTTCTTCAAGACCCGTTGTGATGTATTTGTGTGTATAGGCGTCTACATTTGGGTTGATACGTAAAGCAATATTGGCCTTTGTATTTTTATTTTTCGCGAGTTGATCGATCACTTTTAATTCATGAGCGCTTTCCACATTAAAACAAAAGATAGAATGGTCTAAAGCAAAATTTATTTCTTTATCGCTTTTACCAACACCTGCAAAAGCAATATCGGTATTTTTAAAATTACATTCTAAAGCGCGTTTCACTTCATTGCCGCTAACGCAATCGGCGCCAAGGCCGGCATTTTTTATAATTTCTAAAAGAGTAGCATGTGCATTTGCTTTTAACGCATAATGAATGTGATAATTTGGTAAAGCGGTGCGCTTAATTTCACCCAATGTTTTTTTTAATAACTCAAGGTCATAAAAATAAAACGGTGTTTCGAGCGTAGAAAAATGATCTATATGTTTTTTTGTGAACATGTAATTTTAATTAATAATTGAACAAACCTTTATTTAATGCTTGTAAAGCCGCGTTCTTTAAATTCCCGTTCACTAAAACAGAAATGTTGTGGGAGCTACCACCATAAGACACCATGCGTAGAGGTATATCTTTCAAGGCTTCTAAAACCTTATTAGCATAACCTGGCTGGTCTTTTGGCAATTGACCAACAATACAAATAATGGTTTGATCTTCATCAATTTCTACCAGCGCAATTTCTTTTAGGTCTTTTAAGATCTCTTTTAAATTCTTCGAATTATCTATTGTTAATGATACCGCAACTTCAGAAGTGGTGATCATATCAATAGAAGTTTTATAACGTTCAAAGATCTCAAAAACAGCGCGTAGAAAACCGTGTGCTAATAGCATTCGATCACTTTTTATATTTATAGCTGTAATGCCGTCTTTTGCGGCCACCGCTTTAATACCTTCTTTTGTATTGATGTTTGCAATTAATGTTCCTTTTGCATCAGGTTGCATGGTGTTTTTTAGCCTTACAGGAATATTACGTTTTTGAGCCGGTAAGATGCAGGTTGGATGCAATATCTTTGCGCCAAAATAAGCTAACTCGGCAGCTTCATCAAAACTTAATTCACTAATAGGATGTGTTTTGTTGACAATACGTGGATCGTTGTTGTGCATACCGTCAATGTCAGTCCAGATCTGTACTTCAGGGCTTTTAATAGCAGCGCCAATAATGGATGCCGTGTAATCACTTCCACCACGCTTTAAATTATCAATCTCTCCAAAAGCATTACGGCAAATGTAGCCTTGTGTAATAAATAATTTATGTCCTTTGTGTTTATTAAGCTCTTCAAAAATATATTTTTCAATGTATTCTAAGTTTGGTTCATCGTTCTCGTCAATGCGCATAAAATTAAGTGCGGGTAAAAGAACAGATTCGATATTTATTTCTTCGAGATAATAATGGAAGAGGGCAGTGCTTAATAATTCACCTTGTGCAAGAATTGCTTTTTCTTCGTTTGCGGTAAACATATCTAAAGTAAAAGCGGTGATATAAGCAAAATGATTCTCAATTAAGTTAGTTGCTTTTTGCAAACAGGTATTGTTTGAATAAAGTGCCTTTATTTCGGTATAATATTTTTGTTTTAAAGTATTTATTTGTTCGGTGGCCTGCTTTATATTTTTTGAATAAAGCGAATTACAAATTTCTACCAAAGCGTTTGTTGTACCACTCATGGCGCTTAAAACAACAACTTTTGGTGTAGCGTTAACGGTTAATTTTACAAGGTCTTTTATTCTTTGGGCCGACCCAACACTGGTGCCGCCAAATTTTAATACAAGTAACATAGTGTTTAATTTTTAATAAGATGAGTGATAAATTTAATTTCGAATGAAAGAGAGACCGTAGCTCTCAAATAATAGTTTAATGGCATGGGAGCCATTTACACTTACACTTTATTTGAAAATTGAATTTCATTTACCGGGTAACAAAGAAAAAAAGTTTTTTAATATCTACAAAGTTTTTTGGGCGGCTGTTTGTAAATAAAATTTGTAGGCAGGGTCAAAATTTAAAGAAGGTTGTTTGTCAAATATGCCAAAAACGCTGCTACCACTACCACTCATGCAGGCATATACCGCGCCTGAACTATAAATATCTTCTTTTAATTTTTTTATCTGAGGGTACTTTATAAACACAGTGTTTTCAAAATCATTAATAAGCTCATCTTTCCATTTACTTATATCTGTAGCTTCAATAATGGTTTTAAGATCTTTTTTTGAAGGGCCCGGTGTTACTCCCGAATATGCCTCTTTTGTATTACTGTGTATGTTGGGATAAACCAATAGTATATAATATTTGGAAAGATCTATTTTAATATCAGAAAATTCGTTGCCTGTACCTTTTGCTAAAACGGGTTTATTATTTATAAAAAAGCTGCAATCGCTGCCCAATTGTGAAGCTATAGTGTTTTTTTGCTTCTCAGAAAGGCTTAAATTAAATTGTTTATTTACCTGGTTTAAAAAAAAAGCGGCATCAGAACTGCCACCTCCAAGGCCGGCACCCATTGGCAGATTTTTATGCAGGTGTACTTTTATAGCTGGAACTGACTTTATATCTGCAAGTAATTTCCAGGCTTTATAAATAAGATTATCTTCAAGTTTGCCTTCAATTTGTAGCCCTGTGTGCGAAAATATAAATGGCTCTTTTTGGCCTTGAACCTCAATAATCTCAAGAGCATCGCACCATGTTACAGGATAAAAAATGGTCTCAATATTATGAAAACCATCTTCCCTTTTTTGGGTTACATTAAGGCCAAGGTTTATTTTGCAATTAGGGAATACAAGCATTTTTTTAACATATTTTGTTAGTTCAAATATTTTCGCTAAATTGCAACAAATTATTTCAAAACTATTTATCAAAATGAAAAAAATTACTTTAGGTTTTTCAATTTTAGCGGCAGCCACTACAATTTTTATGGCCAGCTGTAATAAAAAAGTAACTGAGGCTCCAGTAGCCGATATGGAATTTGATAGCGCAATTGAGGCTAGTTATGCTACTTCTGCTGTTGGAGATATCGATATGATCTGCGGGTTTTTGGGTGAGAATGCTTTCCCAAAATTTGTAGCTCCTGCTGCTAATTCAACAGGAACAATGACAGTTATTAATAACACTTTGGCTCCTCAATCTGCACAAATTACATGGAGTAACGTACTATGCGTAGATGGAAAAACACGTAATGGTAGAATTGTAATGACCTATTCATTTACAGATATTAACTCTAATTACTACCGTGATTATGGATTTAATGGTAATCTTCAATTAGTTGATTATACTGTTGACGGTTGGTCAATTGATGATTCAGTTTCACTTTCTGCAGGGGCTACACGTATTAAAAATTTATCTCCTTCGGCTAATAATTACACTAAATTAAAATGGAGTGTTGATGGTTATTTTAATTTTGTAAAGGTTTCTGATCCTACTAAAAGAATGGCTTGGATAGGAACTTTATATAAAACATTGCAAAGTAGCACTCCGGCACCAACAGCTTTAACTGCAGTTACCTGGAGTAATGCTGTTGTTGAGTACAATGGTACTTTCAGAGGTAATACTACTGGTAATGTTCCATTTACTTATACAGTTGGTACAGAAAAGCCATTGGTAAGAGATTACAGATGTTCTCCTGATAAAGCTATTGGTATTACTACAACTCCTTCTGTGGCTATTGTTAATTCTGAGTTTCACCCGATCATTAATGGTGTAGCATCATTCACAACAGGTTCGGGAGATAAAGAACCAAGAGTTATTGATTATGGTACTGAAGGCGCGCCATGCGACAATAGCGGTACGATCTACATTAAAGGTATCTCTTATAAAGTTGATTTTAAGAAATAATAAAAGATATAAAGAAATTAAAAGCCGCTTCAAAAGAGCGGCTTTTTTGTGCTTAAAACTTATAGGTTAAACCATTTTTTAAGATATAAGTAAGGTCTGGAATACCAATTGGCTGTTTTGTATCATACAATAAATTAAAGCCAACTTTAAAGTTAAAATGATTAGTAATGATTATTTCAAAAGCAGAATCGTTCGCAATACGGTAATCATTAAAATTAGCCAGGTTGGGTTGGTAAAATGTAGTGGTGGCAAATTCTATTTTCTTAAAGCTCATGCCAATTGTTATGTAACTGCTTATACGATTATTGTAATTCTCAATTGAATCATTATTCTGGCTTTGGTATTCGTACATGTATAACACCGCCGTGTAAGCTCTTACATTCTTCGTTTTAAAAAGCTTTAACCTTGGGCCACTTCCCGCAAGATAACGCCTGTCTAACAATAATATCCTGTTATATTGTGCCTGAACAAATACTTCCCAGGTTAATAATTTTGATAGTTTATAATTATACCTTAAATGCTGGTAGCCCGAATTAACAAAGTCCTGAGCACCTGCTTTAATAAATGCAAGATCACCAATGGCAAGAATGCGGTTACGGTTTCGGACATACTGGCTATGAATATTAATGCCAAGCGACATCACCTGGCTAATGTTTTGATTGATGTTAAAATTCAGGTCAGCCTTACCAATAAAGCCGTTCGTATCCTGCAAAAAACGTTTACTTTCAATGTTAATAATCTGTGCGCTTACTTTACATTGAAATAATAAAACAATAAAAAGGCAAAAAAAAGATCTCATTTTGGGTTTTCAAATTTATAAGATTAATCACATTAATTTGATATAAATCTTATTTTTTACTTCCTTTTTATACCTTTGTTTAAAACCCAATTATGAAGCATTTTTATATTTTCGTTGTAATACTCTTCATTAGTTTAATTCAACATGCGCAGGTTACCATGGTTACTAATTTACCACCTGTTGTAGCTCCTACATCTGATCTTAAAGTAGAAGTTAAAATAAATAAGGGTAGCATTGGTAATTTTTCCAAATACGAAATGGAGCTGCCTCAAGGCTTTGAAGCCACTGAAGGGAACAGCAAAACAGGTTATTTTACTTTTGAAAAAGGCCGTGTAAAGATCGTTTGGGTAACAATTCCTGCAGAAGCCGAATTTATAGTTTCTTTTAAATTGAGATCACCTTTAGCAACAGGACCTTACATTTTATACCATAAATTTCTTTACATGGATAATGGTGTAAAAAAAGAAGTAAATGGCCAGCAAATTGATCTTAAAGTAGACCCAACAGGTGTTTCAAAAACATTAAGCTATTTACCGGATGAGCCCGAAGTACCTGCCGTTACAAATACGGTAGCCGTTGCAACAAATACCTACGTGCCGCAGGTTGTGACAAACTCCGTACAGGCCATTCCAACAAAAACAGTGTCCATAGTAAATACCCCAACAGTTGCCGCTGCCGGAAATACAATCGTAGCCACCTCAAGCAATACTTTAAGTACAACTCAGACCGGATTAACTTTCCTGGTACAGATAGGAACTTTTGGAGCAGATCCGGGTAAGGCAAAATATGCCGACCTAGGAAAAGTTACCATTGAAAAGGATGGAGCACTGTATAAGGTTTTAATAGGTGAATATAATACCAAAGAAGAAGCTTTAAAAAAGCGCGAAGAGCTTGTTACCAAAGGATACAATGGTTTTTTGGTTAAATATCAGAACGGACAAAGGGTGAAATAATTCTTTTTTTGAGAAGTGTCACCTTGTCACCAAAAAGTGTCAAAAATTTTATTATTATGCACATTTTGACCAATTTCTAATAAAAAAGTGGCTTGGTACGGTTTATGAAGTTACCTTTGCAAAAAAATACTTTAAACATCAATAAATATGGCAAAATCAAATTTAAACATTAAACCTTTAGCAGATAGAGTGCTGGTTGAACCGGCACCAGCAGAGACAAAAACAAGTGGAGGGATCATTATTCCTGATACAGCAAAAGAAAAACCAATGCGTGGCAAAGTGGTTGCTGTTGGAAACGGTAAACCCGATGAGCCTATGACCGTTAAAGTTGGAGATATCGTACTTTATGGTAAATATGCAGGCACTGAATTAAGCGTAGAAGGTAAAGAATACCTTATCATGAAAGAAAGCGACATCTACGCTATAATCTAATTAGTCAATTCGGCAATTACCAATTAACTAATGACAAAAAATAAAAACACAATTAATTAATTATCAAATTAACTCATTATCTAATTTAAAATTATGGCAAAAGATATCACCTTTAATATTGAAGCCCGCGATGCTCTGAAACGCGGTGTTGATGCATTAGCAAATGCAGTAAAAGTTACTTTAGGTCCAAAAGGACGTAACGTTATTATTGACAGAAAATTTGGTTCACCACAAATTACAAAAGATGGTGTAACTGTAGCAAAAGAAATTGAATTAAGCCACCCGGTTGAAAATATGGGTGCGCAATTATTAAAAGAAGTTGCGTCTAAAACCGCTGATGTTGCCGGTGACGGAACTACAACTGCAACTGTATTAGGTCAGGCAATTGTTACTGCTGGTTTAAAGAACGTTGCCGCAGGCGCAAACCCAATGGATCTGAAGCGCGGTATAGACAAAGCCGTTATAGCAGTTGTTGAGAATTTGAAAAAACAATCTCAAAATATCGGTAACGAAAACAAAAAAATTGAGCAGGTTGCAACTATCTCTGCTAATAATGATAATACAATTGGTAAGCTTATTGCAGAAGCAATGGGCAAAGTAAAAAAAGAAGGTGTTATTACCGTTGAAGAAGCAAAAGGAACGGACACAACGGTTGAAGTTGTTGAAGGTATGCAATTTGATCGCGGATATATCTCTCCATACTTCGTAACCAATGTAGATAAAATGGAAGTGGTTATGGAAAGCCCTTACGTTTTAATTTATGAAAAGAAAATTTCTGCCATGAAAGAATTATTACCAATTCTTGAAAAAGCAGTACAAACAGGAAAGCCATTATTAATTATTGCTGAAGATTTAGATGGCGAAGCTTTACAAACTTTAGTAGTAAACCGTTTACGCGCTAATTTAAAGATCTGTGCGGTTAAAGCTCCGGGTTTTGGTGATCGCCGTAAAGCTATGTTAGAAGATCTTGCCATTTTAACAGGTGGAACTTATATCAGCGAAGAACAAGGTCGCAGATTAGAAGATATGCAATTAACCGATCTTGGTAAAGCAGAAAAAATCACTATAGATAAAGACAATACAACTATCGTGAATGGTGCCGGTAAAAAAGCAGACATTACTTCCCGTGTAAATCAAATTAAAGCTCAGATCGAATCAACAACATCTGATTACGATAAAGAAAAATTACAAGAGCGTTTAGCAAAATTAGCAGGCGGTGTTGCAGTATTATATATTGGTGCAGCGAGTGAAGTAGAAATGAAAGAGAAAAAAGACCGTGTGGACGATGCTTTAGCAGCAACACGTGCAGCGGTTGAAGAAGGAATTGTACCGGGTGGAGGCACAGCTTATATCCGTGCAATTACAGCTTTAGAAAAATTAAAAGGATCTAACGAAGACGAAAATACCGGTATAGCTATTGTAAAACGTGCATTAGAAGAGCCTTTACGTCAGATTTGCACCAACTGTGGTATCGAAGGATCTATTGTTGTACAAAGAGTAAAAGAAGGTAAAGATGATTTTGGTTTTAATGCAAGAACAGAAGTATACGAGAACTTATTAAAAGCCGGTGTTATTGATCCTACTAAAGTAAGTCGTGTAGCTTTAGAAAATGCAGCGTCAGTTGCAGCAATGCTATTAACTACCGATTGTGTTTTAGCAGAGAAAAAAGAAGAAAAACAACCAATGGGTGGTACACCTGATATGGGTGGTATGGGTGGAATGATGTAACACAGTTCTTGATTTTTGCTTTAGCAAAAAGTTAGAAATGTGTTATCCTGAGCTTGTCGAAGGATCTTTATACTATTCTAAAAAATAAATAAAAAAGCCCCTGATCTTTCAGGGGCTTTTTTATTTATATACTATTTTCAAAATACTTACGTTGTAATACAAAATCAATAAAAATATAAAAATGAAAAAGACACTAGTTTTAGCAGCTATTGCAGGAATTGCTTTGGCTTCATGTAAAAAAGACAGAACTTGTACTTGCACCAACAGTACAGTTTCACAAACTTCAACCCAACCGGGTTATTCCTATACACCAACTGCTCCAACAACAGAAAAAGTAACTTATAAAAAGATAAAAAAGAATGGTGTAATGGCTCAAACATGTGTAAGCGAAGAAAGGACATATTCTTATACTTATACAGATTTTACACCAACAGGTAGTGCTAATTATGTAATGACGGTAAATACAAAAAATGATTGCGAGTTAAAATAGAATACCTTTCACTAAATTAAAACCTTCATTTGAAAGATTGGAGGTTTTGGTTTTTTATAAATTTCATCGCTACGTATTTTTCAGGTACAGATAATTGACTTGTACAATAGCTTAATTTATCTTTTAATTCTTCCGGGTATTCATTAGTGATTTTAAAACCTAATGGTTCGAAGAATTGTGGGATGATACAAACTAAAAATAAAGGTTTGTCAGAGTTTTTTATAAGCTCTTCTGAAAGCTTTTTTCCAATACCTTTTAAACGTTCAGTTTCAATTACCCCAAGCGAACAAAGCTCATTGCAATTCTTATGATTTCTTATTCTACCAAAAGCGAGGATGTTATTTTGTGTATCTTTTACTATTAAAAATTGATCTATATTAAGTTCGCGATTGTCTAATTCAAACTTTTTTATATGATCTTTAATAAAATTAAATTCAGAGGTATTTGGTGTACAAATGATCATGGATGTTAAAATTACAAATACTAATTCATAAACTGTTTTTTATTTTATAAATGAGATTAGTATATTTAATAAATATTATGAAAACACTTTTATACCTATCGGTTTCTTTTTTGATCCTTTTCTTTTCCTGCGGAAAGAGTGAAGAGGATATGCGTAAAAAAGAACAGAAAAAAATGCAGGAACAATTGAACAGCCCAAAGCTTCAGTTGTATAAATCCATGAAAATAGCTTTACGCTCAACGGCAACTGTTGGCCAAAATCCTGAGCTGGATAGTGCCCGCAAAAGTATGTTCTCATTGGTTGGCACCGTTTTAAGTGAAGGCGCTTCGTTACTTGATAAAAGTAAGCCGGTTGAAATTCATCCTTTAGAATTAATCGCTCTTGCGAAAGAGGTTTATGATACCAAAGAGGTGCTGTTAAAAACAGATGAGGATTCGTTACCAACTTTATTGGCCAATATTTTTTATGTTTTTACAGGATCTGCTAATATTAAATCAGATTTTTTTCCTTTGAGTTATAATAACAATCACGAACATATTGTTCTATCTCTTCTCTGGCAAATAACACCTTCTGCTCCGAAAGATTTTGCTTTATATGAAGTGTATAAATCGGATGAAAAGTACATCGAAGATCTTAATTTAAGATTGGTATACCAGCTTACAAAATCTTTTGTGTTAATGGATAATGAATATTATTATCATTCGTACGACAAGTGCAGTGAGTATTTGCATTATATGGAAAGTAACAAAGATATGATCTCAAAAACACCAATGATAAACATGGTTGATCAGGGCTTTGGTCCGAGCGAGCAAAGTTATTACCAGTTTCATGGTATGGGCGTTATTGTCCGTGCATTAGATGAGAGTAAGATGAAAAAAGAAAAAGAATCACTTGCTGACATGGAGCTTTTTTTAGAGGATATGCAAAAGGGTGGACTTGATAATGAATTAACATGGCTGGTAGGCGCATATGTACATATTAAAAAAGAAGAATATGATAAAGCTATTCCTGCTTTAGAAAAACTGGAGAAGAGCGATAAGATCAGTGCGCCCGAAAAACAGGCAATTACCGAGTTGTTGGTGTTTATTAAAGGCCGGAAAAAAGATAGCGCGTTGAATATGTTCAACGATAAGTTGGCCTTTGGTAAGATAGCCTTTCATTTAATGACAGAGCGTTTAAAGGCCTCAAAACAAATAACCGATCTTGAAAAGAGCAATGAAGGCAAAAAACTGGTTGAAGTTCAAAAAGAAATGAATGATAAAATGCAATATTTTGATAGTGCTAAGAACAATTTAAATGCAGATAGTTTAAGCTCAAAAGCCAAGAGCTTATTGAAAGACGTTTTTAAGTAATTACCACTTAAATTTTTTCTTTATTGGTTGTTCTTTATACTTTCCGAAAATCTTAAGCAAGTGGATTATTTTGTCGGATTGCATAAAATCCGGATTTTTTTGGATCGCGTTTAAATTCTCCGCTTCTGTTTGCGTGTTAAAAAGTGTTATTCTCAAATTGTTTTTATGAGCATCAGTAATATCAGCTTTTGAAATAAAATTATGATCTATTGTTAATCCGTAAAGATCAATTTTTTTAGAGACGGATAGCCCGTTAGCGTAACTTCCGGTATAATAAAATAATTTTAGTTGTGGGTTCTTATTTTGTAAGATCCGTAAAAATGATGTATCGCTGCTTTCAATAAAACTATTTGTTAAAATGCCATAATTTGTAATATGCTTTATTAATGTGTTGGCATAAGTATTTAAGAACGTGATATTCTCAGTAAAATTCGCAAAATTGGAATGATAAAGTTTACAATCAAAAGTAAAGATCAGATCTTGCTTATTATTTACTTTATCAAAGAAGTAGGATGCCGGAATTAAATTCACGCTTGTAGAATAGGGGCAGGCATGAAGGCATTTTTCCATTTGGCTCCAGTTTTTTGTTGAAACAATACCATCGCAGCTTGTGCCGTCTTCTAATTTTTGATGATGATATAAAACTAAAACACTGTCTTTGCTTATCTGCACATCCATCTCAGTTCCATCGGCACCAATTCTTAAGCAGGGCTCAAACGATTCGTAAGTATCAATTGGATATTTAAAGGCAATACCCATACCACCATGACCAAAAGCTGAGATCTGGTTCCCGTTAAGGTTCTCAACCTGCCATAACGCTTCATCTTTTTTACAACCTATGGCAAAAGGTATAATGAAAATAAACAGAAAGATCTTTTTCATTTCTAAAAATAATGTTCACTAAGAGTTCTCTTCTTTTTTTGATGCCATATCTTTTAACAGACTTTTTGAAAAGAAGAAGATGATTATTGTTCCTAAACCTAAACACAACCATAAAAACTGTTTGGTCTCAAAAAATGATTTTGGTTTCTCTTCAATTGTTAAAGTAGATTTTGGAATTTCTTTAATAAGTCCGATTTCCGCCTGTGGCAATAGTTGTGGAATGCTGGACACAAAGTTAGCCAGATCATATTCTGGCATTTTTAAAGCAGGATTCCCAAAGCGTAAATGGTATTTATTATTGACGTTCATATCACATACTAAATAGCTGGCGAGTTGTTTGCAGTTAATGCTTTCTAATTCCAGTGGCGGATTGTCTTTATTTTCTATTTCAATAAAAACTTCTTTCTCATTTAAATAAGGTACATCAAAAAGTAAAGGATAGTCTGAGCTTAAATTAAATTCGTATAGGAGCTCGCGGTATTTTTCAACTTTATCATGTTTTAGTTTTCTTTCGCGGTTAACATAAATAGCAGCGTGACGCATGTATAAACGTGGATTTTTCACTTTAAAATCCAAACGGTTCACTTCCTGGTTATTTGAAAATGATAACTGGATAATAGTTTTTTTGTTGATCTTATCTTCGCTGATGTTCTTTGTAAATACAACATCGTTTAATTTTCCGGCAATAACCGAGTTTTTAAAATAGCCCGCGGAGTTGATCTTTAAAGGCTCAGCGCGCCAATCGTCAACTAAAAGCCGGAAGTAAGAATAATTGTTTAACGGAAAATAAATAACCTTGTAGGTATTTGTGTACACATCATTATACGCTAAGCTTAATTCCTGGTCTTCGCTTACGCTATACCATTGTTTCATATCTTCACTACCTTCGATAGCACAATATTTGTAAGCGTCGGAATTATTGATGTTAAATGCAATGTTGCTTATTTTATCTTTATTTGGGTTATGAATAACGATCTCAGAATAATTGCCAAAATGTTTTTGAGATATAATCTTGTATTCAATAAAATCTGATTTTGATTTTAATAAAGGCTCGCTTAAAACAACATAAGGCACTTCTCTTTGCGATGAATCATGAATTCGTGTATCATGAAGATCCTTTGTCATGTATTGTTTCAGGTCCGGATCTAATGGGATCTTATAAAGCCCGCTTTCTTTTAATCCTGTAATGGCTGCCTGATGCGAATACGATTGAGCACTTGTTTTACCAACGCTTAATACTACAATTAAAATATAAACCAGTTTTTTCATGTGCGTTCTTTTTAATTTTATTCTGTTTTAGTTTCTCTATCCGTTGACGTTTCATCCTTTGATCCATCTGTTTTATCTTTTGTATCATCCAATAAAAGCGCTTTAATTTTTTGATACATAAATGAGATGATCAATAATACAACACCTAAAATAATGAATGCAATTATTTTACCTGCTTCAGATGCATCTTTAATATCATAGGTAAATAATTTTAATAATGTAAGAGCAATTAATAATAACGATATCACCCTGAAAGTTTTATTGTATTTTTTCATACCAATGAATAAGAACATAAAGGCCAGTAAACCCCATAGGATCGGGAAACCAATTTTTACAGCGTGTGTTTCAAGATTGCTTATCTGGATGATCTTATCCATGTATTCAATGTCATTGATATTAAATACATTAATTAAATTCAATTTTAATACATGCAATAATAATTCAATACTTGCTACATAAACAATTGCCATTGAAACCAAAGTACTGTTCAACACTTTTGTATTTGAAATGAATGAACCTTTTTTGTGAATGGCTTTAAACATGCTGTACACTATAAATATTACCGAGGCAATAGAAACATAATGGAAAATAAAGCCAACATGATTCATTTCTGTTGTAAGTACATAATCTTTAAGCTCAGGCAATGGTAACCATGCAAAACCCATTAAGAATACAGCCACACTTATAAAATTTAAAATGTATAAAGTAACTTGCGGAGCTTTTGCAGTTAACTTCATTCCCGCAACATTTAATGCAACGAGGAATAGCAGATGATACACTTGTATTAATGTAGCTATGGTAACCGAACCATTAAACCATTCGCTAACCTGGTACCCGGTTTCGAGCAAGCCGGTTAAATAAAGAAGTACAACAAATCCAACTTTTAAAACAGCAGCATAATTTTGTGGGTTGAATGGAATACCAAGATAGCTTAGCTTTTCCTCTTCTTTGCGCAATAACAATACAACTGCCAATAAAGATAAAGATGAGACCAAGCCTGTTATGAACGCTTTATTTAAAAGTATTCTAACACCAAATTCGTTATACGTGCCGTATACATTTGCCCAGTCCATAAAAAGACTGATACACATTAAAAATGTAATTATTACCGAAGCAAAACGGAACAATACAATTTTTGATTTTTGTGCAAGCCATATTAATAATACAGCTTCTAAAGCCCAGAACAAAGTGATGTAATTACCATGAAGCTGCACGGGTGCCGCGATAGTAATAAATGTAAGGGTTAAACCTATCATTAAATACACCAGCTTAACATCAGCTTTAAATTTCTTGTAGAGTAGGAATGAGCAAACTAAATTAAAACCTGCTAATAATACGCTAAAGATCCCTTTTAATTCAGGATGGTAATAGCTTAAAATTTGCATGCCTGCGCCAAAAAATAAGAATGTATTACTGATTAAAATTGTAAGATCCAATGCGGCAAATTTTCTTCTTTCTTTAATGTTATTTATATTATTCATTAAAATAAATACAACGTAAAATATAGCACCAAATATTAATGCGCCTTTATAAGGAGCGTGCTCTTGCCCTATACATTTTGCCTGCAACCAGCCAAAATAAAGGATCATGGTAAAACAATACGCTAAAATATTAATGAGGTTCCATTTGCGCATATAAGCAAGCAAGAGCATACCTATATCTAAAATTAAAATGTAAGTAAATAAAACCTGGTAATTACCCTGGCCGGTACTCACCATAAAAGGGGTTGCAAAACCACCTATAATAGATAATGCGGCAAGCTCAATACGGTCATAAACAATTGAGATGAATACACTAAAGCCGGTTATTAAAAGCATGATAATAAATGCTGTAGTTTGATTGAACAAATGATATTGATGGAAGGCAATGCCTATTGTAAAGTAAAAGATAGCAATACCTCCGCCTACCAAAACAGAGCTAAATGCTTTAAAGTTCTTACGTAAATAATGCGCAAAGCCCAATACTATACCGCCGCAAAGCACACCAATACCCACACGTGCAATTTCGTTGATCCATTCTTTATCAATAGCGTATTTCACAAAAAAAGCAATACCTATTACTAAAATTGTAACCGCCACTTTGCTTAAAATGTTCTCGCCAATAAATTTCTCAATATCAGGATTGTTCTTTCTGAACTTAGTGTACCAGCCTTCACTAGGCTCAACAGGTTTTACAGGTTGTTTTACGGTTTGATTGACCTGAACCATGATCGGTTCTTCTTTTTTGTCGATCACCACTTTTTCAACTTCTTTTACCGGAGGAGGAATTTCATCTTTTTTAATAATGACCGGCTCTTCAACAATTTTAGGGGGAATAATAGTTGTTTTAACCGGAGGAACAACTTTTTCAGGCTCGTCTTTAACCTCTTCGGTTTTAGAAGTAGTTTGAGTGGTGGTTTTTTGAGCCTGGCTAAATTTAACGGCTTTGAGGTAATTCTCAATATTGGTAAGCCTGTCTTCGGTCTTTTTTAATTTGGTGTTTTTAATTGCATGAAAAGCGATTAGTAACACTAATATTACTACTAATAAAAAAATTTCCATAGGGTTTGGCTTTAATCAGTATAAAGATACAATAAACGGCAAATTACTTGCTATAATTTTAACGAACGTAATCGTGATTTAACGGTCAAAATTAGTCTAAACCATGCTATTACTAAAGCAGGGACTAATATTTAAAATAAGTTAATTGTGTTATTTTTTAGGAACAACGAGCCCTTTATTTACTCTCTCAACAATTGTTGCCGCTATTTTAGAGAAATATTTATCTACTATTTTTTTTGGATTATTTAGGTTGGCTTCAAATTCTTCTTCAGCAACACCTGAATTTATTTCCTTTGCATCTAAAGTATAAACCGTATAATGTACAGTGATCTTGCGGTTAGCATTGCCATCACCAAGCTCTGCCGGGCCTTTATTGCCGCTTGCTTTAATATCCAGTTGATTAATGAAAACATACAGATCTGTTTTATACTTTCCATAAAGGATAGGCACCACTTTTGCATTTGTAACTTTGGCATTCATAAAACGCGCATCAGAATTACTCTCTACGTTTAGCTGGCCTTTTTCTATTTTCTTTTTTTCTACTTCTTTTTTTGGCGGTTGATAATTTGCCTGATCAGGTACTTTTTGAAATTCGTAAGAAAGAAATTGGTAAATACCGTCAAGATCTTTTTTGTACTTAGCGGTATCTTCCATAAGATCTACCACGTTAAATTTATTGGCTTTAAAAGCTTTGTATAACTGCTCGTTTAAACCATCCCTGAATTTATATTTTATTTCTTTTGCTGTGAGTTTTGTTTCGGCATTTATCTTCTGATCAATTTCGCCCATGTACATGCGCGTTTCAAAAGGAATAAGCATTACTTTATGTGCAGCCGTTGCTTCGCGTTCAGGCTTATCATTATTGCCTTTAACTGTTGCGTTTTGGCCAATAATGTGAATGGTGAAAATGTTTAAGCTTAAAAAGATTATAAGTTTTTTCATTCTTTATAATTTTCCTTTTTAGTAAATTTTAAAAACAAATTTAATCTCTCAGCCAATCTGTATTTGCCCAAACCATTAAGCCCAATACAAGAAATAACCCAACGTTATTAGCGTAATAAATTACTTTATCAGATACCTTTTTGCCTGTTACCATTTCCCATAGAATGAACATGATGTAACCACCATCTAACATGGGGATAGGTAAAAAATTCATAAATGCCAACGCTAAAGATAAAAACCCTGTAAACATCCAAAAACTTTGCCAATCCCACTCAGAGTTCATTTGCTGAACCATAGTATAAAAGCCGCCTACTTTTTTATGTGCATCTTTAACTGTAAATATCACAACAAATTGTTTGGCTTGCATAACTATTTGCTCCATGCCGTCTTTTACGCCTTCAACAAATGCAGCGCCAATGCCAAATTTTTGTTCCTCTATTTTAATTTTGTCAGCGTTTAGTTTATTTCCATAACCAAGAATACCTAAGTCACTTACCTGGCATTTTGTTTTAACGGTATCTTCGCCGCGTAAAAGAGTAATTTCAACCGTTTTACCTTTATTTGCTAACCACTGAGCTTTTGCTTCATCATGGTATCTTACTTTTTTACCATTAACAGCAATGATCCTATCATCTATTTTAAGATCAGCATTAGCTGCAAAGGCTGTACTATCGATATATCCAATAATAGAAGTAATACGAGGTTCAACCAAATGTGACTTTTTAATACGACGCAAGATCTTTGCACGGTCATTATCAGTAACGGGTAAAGAAAATATTTTGCCATCAGCGTGAACACCTTCAATAGTTGATACCCCATTCATGATAATATCAAGAGGAATTCGTTTAATATCCTTTACAGGTTTTTTATCGAGTGAGGTAATGTAATCGCCGTTACGTAAGCCCATTTCATAAGCAGAGCTATCCATAGCAAGGCCATAAGGTAAATTAGTTACAGGCACGGTTGTTTTACCCCAAACAAAAAAGCACATCCAGAAAATTAAAATACCAAGAAAGAAATTAACGATAATACCACCCATCATTACCAGCAAACGTTGCCACGCCGGTTTGCTGCGAAGTTCCCATGGCTCTGCCGGTTTTTCGATAATTGATTTATCCATTTGCTCATCTACCATACCGGCAATCTGAACATATCCACCAAAAGGGAACCAACCTAAACCATACTCTGTATCACCGATCTTTTTCTTGATCAATGCAAAATTCATGATGTTAGCGAATGGAAATAAAAAATCGAAGAATAAATAAAATTTATCTACACGGCATTTAAATCTTTTGGCAAACCAAAAGTGGCCAAATTCGTGAAGGGTTACAAGTATTGTAAGACTAAGAAATAATTGAGCAATTTTAATAAACATAATATGGTTTTATTTTAACAACTAAATGCGCTTAAATTGTAATTAATTAAGCAGCTAAAGTTACAGTAAATTGGCGTGGTTTTAAAGAAAAAAGAGCCCGTTTTAAGTATTATTATGAACTTAAAGTTGTTGGTTCGCTAAAATCCTTGCTTCCTTGTCGCAATCAATGTACTGCTGGTAATCCGGATTTTTAATAAAGCTGAATTTCTCCATGGTATTACCAACCACATCACTCATTTGCAAAAAGCCGATCTTATCTTCTAAAAATGCCTGAACTGCTACTTCGTTTGCAGCATTTAGCACACAAGGCATGTTCCCACCTTTATTTAAAGCGCTGAAAGCTAATTTTAAATTTGTGAAAGTATCAAGATCGGGCTTTTCGAAGGTTAATTGCGGGTATTTTAAAAAATCGAAACGCGGGAAATTATTTTTTATTCTTTGAGGAAACCCCATTGCGTATTGGATAGGCAATTTCATATCCGGCAAACCCATTTGGGCTTTCATGCTGCCATCTTCAAATTGTACAATACTGTGAATGATACTTTGCGGATGTACGATCACATCAATTTTAGAAACATCTAAATTAAATAACCATTTTGCTTCAATAACCTCTAAGCCTTTATTCATAAGGCTGGCAGAGTCTATCGTTATTTTAGCACCCATGCTCCAGTTAGGATGTTTTAAGGCCTGGGCTTTTGTAACATTTAAAAGATCATTGCGCGTTTTACCCCTGAATGGCCCACCACTAGCTGTTAAATAGATCTTTTCAATGGTATTTTCCCATTCGCCAGCAAGACATTGAAAGATTGCAGAGTGCTCGCTATCTACAGGATAAATATTTACAGCATTCTCAAATGCCAAACGTGTTACTAATTCACCAGCAACAACTAATGTTTCTTTATTGGCCAATGCAATCTGTTTTTTGTGTTTTATGGCATTTATAGTGGAGGCAAGGCCTGCATAACCAACAATACTTGCCAAAACAAGATCAATAGTTTCCATTTCAACTATTTGTTCAACTGCTTTTGCGCCGGCGTAAACCTTAATATCTGCCTTTTGAAGCGCCTCTTTTACATATTGATATTTTGATTCATCTGCAATAACAACCGCGTTTGGACTAAATTCTATAGCCTGTTTAATTAACAGATCGGCATTTGAGTTAGCTACCAAAACCTCTACTATAAAATGGTCAGGATTCTCTCTTATCACTTCCAAAGCTTGTGTACCAATGCTTCCTGTGCTTCCAATAATGGCTATATTCTTCTTTTTCTCCATGAATTCAGGCACAATAATGAGCAAAAAAATCAATGTTGTAAAACTATTTTTTGCACAATAAATAATCAATAGTAAATTTGAAGCGTCTTAAGGGGTGCTTTTTGAGATTTTAAATGCAAAATTATAAATGATAAATTAAGCAGATCATTTAAAATTTATCATTCAACATTTAAAATTTCGATTGGCTGAGATTAAACCCGTTAACAGTATTCGCCAAACGTTACTGTTAAACACCTGAACAGGATAATGCCTGCGGAGGGAAAACAATTAAAATAACACATGCCCCACGTGTTGTTATGTTTAATTAAAAAAAATAAAAAAATGAACAAACAAAAAATGGCAAAGCTCGTCTTTGCGGTCGCATGCTTTAGCATTGCTGAAATGCAGGCACAACACAATTTATCAGGTCAGGTACGTTCTAATAAAAATGAAGCAATACCTTTTGCGGTTATCGGTATTAAGAACACACAGCTTTCTACCACAAGTGATTCTGAAGGAAAGTTTAATTTCAGGAATTTAAAACCCGGAAATTATATTCTCACTACCAGGTCGTTAGGTTATCTTGATAAAACAGATACTCTAATTGTAAACGCAAATAATGTTTTTGATCCTCAGCTTTTAGAATCAAACAAGCAATTGGATGAAGTTGTTGTAAATGCTACACGTGTTGATAAGAACAGTGGTATGGCATTTAATAATTTAGATGCCGAAACATTAAAAAAACAAAACCTTGGCCAGGATGCACCCTACATGTTGAACCAATTACCAGGCGTGGTGGTTAACTCAGATGCCGGTGCTGGAGTAGGTTACACAGGTTTAAGAATTCGTGGTTCAGACGGAACCCGCATAAACGTTACTATTAACGGAGTACCCATTAACGATGCCGAATCACAAGGTTCTTATTTTGTGGATATGCCCGATCTTGTTTCAAGCACAAATAATATACAGGTACAACGCGGCGTAGGTGCATCAAGCAATGGTGCCGGTGCTTTTGGAGCCAGTATCAATTTTCAGACAAACGAATTAAAAGATAAAGCTTATGCCCAGGCAATTTCAACAACAGGTTCTTATAACACGTTTAGAAATACTTTAGCTGCCGGAACAGGTTTGTTGAACGGTAAATTTACTTTAGATGCCCGCGCATCCAACATCTCAAGCAATGGTTATATTGACCGGGCCAAATCAAACCTTCAATCGTATTATGTTGCAGCGGGTTTTTACGGCAAGAAGTCAGTATTAAAATTCATTAATTTTTTAGGGCAGGAAAAAACTTACCAGGCCTGGAATTATGTGGATGAAGATTCTATTAATAGAGGAAACCGTACTTACAACTCGTGTGGTGAATATTATGACGCTAATGGAAATGTACATTATTACAAAAACGAAACTGATAATTATAAACAAAATAATTTTCAATTGCATTTCATTCACCAGGTAAATTCTAAACTAAGTTTTAACGTTACCGGTCACTATACCAAAGGCGCAGGGTATTATGAGCAATATAAACAAGGTCAAAGCTTTTCAAAATACAAAATGGAAGAACCTGTTTTGTATGTGAACGATTCAACTAATTTAACCATCACATCAACCGATCTTATTCGTCGTTTATGGTTAGATAATGATTTTGCAGGCGGCATCTTTAATTTAAATTTTGCTCCAAGCGCTAAATTAGCCTTTACTTTAGGTGGTGGCTATAATACATATTTTGGAAAACATTACGGACGTGTGATGTGGGCAAGGTATGCATCAGACAGTGAAATTGATCACGAGTACTATTATGAAACAGCTAATAAAAATGATGGTAATATTTATTTAAAAACCAATTACAAACCGGTTTCTAATTTAAATGTGTTTGTTGATTTGCAGGTAAGAAATGTGTCGCACCGCTTTTTAGGACTGAACGATTCTGTTTCTGCCGAAGCACAAGTACAAACACAATCTTATACGTTCTTTAATCCCAAATTAGGTTTAAGTTACGATGTAACGGCTCAGTTAAATGTTTATGCTTCGTTAGCTATGGCAAATAAAGAACCTAACCGAAATGACTTTGTGCAAAGTACTATTAAAAGTCGCCCTAAACCTGAACAATTAATGGATATTGAAGCCGGTGCAAAATATCAAATGAAAAATGTTTATGCAGCTGTTAACTTTTATAATATGCAGTATAAAGATCAGTTGGTGTTAAACGGCGCAATTAATGACGTTGGGGCTTATAACCGTGTAAACGTTGCCAACAGTTATAGAAGAGGGGTAGAGCTGGAATTAAACGCCAACCTTGGTAAATATTTTGCGGCAGGTGGCAACATTGCCCTATCTCAAAATAAGATCGAGAAATTTATTGAGTATATAGATAGTAGTGATGCCTCATATTCAATTTACACGCAGTACAAAAAGGTTTATAACAATTTAGATATTTCATTCTCACCAAACATTGTTTCTTCAGTAATGTTGGTTATTAAGCCTGTAAAAAATATGGAGATCACTTTTATTAATAAATATGTTGGTCGCCAGTATTTGGATAATACGGCCAACTTAAAACGTAGTATAGATCCATATAATGTTGTGGACGCGCGTTTTAATTATACGATCAAAACAAAATTAATTCCTGAAATTGGTTTTATGTTTAGCGTTTATAATTTACTAAGTGTTAAATATGAAACAAACGGTTACACCTTTAGCTATTATACCGATGCCAAGCTAAATACTTACAACTACAAAGCTCCGGCAGCGCCTCTTAACTTTTTAGGTGGAATAAGCTTAAAGTTTTAAAAAGCAAAAAGCCACAGATTTCGCAGATCCCGCAGATTTTTTGATTATAATCTGTGATTATCCGTGTAATCTGTGGCTTAAAAATTAAACCGTTTTAAAGGTCTACTATTTAATATCGTTCAATACATTAGAAGCTTCGTGAATGTAAATATCTTTGGTTACATTCTTAACCCACCTGTTCTCACGGTTTAAGCGTGTTGTATCAGCACCATATTTTGCTACATCTTCGTTTAACAATTCACCGGTAAAGCCTTTTATTTCTTTTCTAAGATCTTCATACTTTTTATTCTGATCTCTTAATTGTTTTTGCTCAGCTCTGAATTTCTCTAAATTTAAACTGTATTTAGTATCATCTCTTTTAGACTTCACTTCTTTTGCCTGTGCCTCCACTAAATTAAATTGCGGACTTTTTTTGATCCTTGCCTGGCTGTTTTTAATTACAGATGAATAATTGATATTCTTAAATTCAATATAATCTGCCTTCGGAATTTCATCCCAAGGCATTGGATTATCCATTTCTTTTTCTCCAAGATCAATAAATGCATAGGGGTCAGGTAATAACACGTCAGGTATAACACCTTTTAATTGTGTAGCGCCACCGTTAATACGGTAGAATTTTTGTTGTGTGATCTTTACTTGTCCAACAGGTTTAATAGTATCAAACTGTGGTAATAAAAAATTATCAAGGTCAACAAACGATTGTACTGTGCCTTTACCAAAGCTTGGTGTGCCAATAATAACACCGCGTTTATAATCCTGTATAGCTGCAGCTAAGATCTCACTTGCGCTGGCGCTGTTATGATTTACCATAATAGTTAAAGGGCCATCCCAGGCAACATCAGGGTTTCTGTCATCCATTACATTGCGCATGTTGTTTTTGCCTTGTACCTGCACAACAGGCCCTTTAGGAAAGAACAACCCGGCCATCATAACAACTTCCTGTAATGAGCCGCCCCCGTTATCACGAAGATCAATGATCAAACCTTTAATGTTTTCTTTCTTTAATTTTTCAATTTCTTTCCGCATATCGTTAGAGCAACCGCGCGCGCCGGTACGTGTAAAATCGGTATAAAAGGATGGTAAATAAATATAACCTATCTTGTTTTTATTTTCAAGAACCGCGCTTTTGGCAAAAGTTTCTTCAATTTCAATAACATCTCTTATAATTGGAATTATTTTAATACTGTTATCGCTTTTCTTAACGGTTAACTTCACTTCAGTGCCTTTTTTACCTTTAATGTGTTCTATGGCTTCATCAATATCCATATTAGTGATATCAACGGGTTCTGCATTTCCCTGGCCAACTTTAGTGATCTGGTCACCGGCTTTTAATTCGCCTTGTTTGTAGCTTGGGCTGCCAACTATTATCTCACTTACAATTAATGCACCGTCTTTTTGCGATAAGCGCGCGCCAATACCTTCAAACTGGCCACTCATGATCTGGTCAAATTTTTTCTTCTCTTTAGGAGCAAAGTATTCAGTATGCGGATCGTAAACACCGGTAATAGCATTTGCAAAAGTTGAGAAACGTTCACGTGGAGTGATCTTATTTAAACGTTTGATCCAATCTTCGTTTGCTTTTAAAGTTTTACGTCTTGCTTCAACTTCTAGAGTGTCGTATGATTTTACTTTCCAGGTTGTATCTTTTTTCTCAATAGCTTTCTCTTGTCTCTCGAGCATATCATCAAGGCGCAATAAAACCTGGTATTTGATCATTTTACGCCATTCGTTTTTAAGGTCAGTTTCATTTTTTGCGTAAGTTGTTTTTTCAAAATCAGTTTCATATTCTTCATCAACGGTATAATCAAAAGGTTTTGATAAAAGCTCTTTATTCCAGTTCTCTTTTTCTTTTAAACGTTTGGTGTAGATCTCAAGTGATTTTGCATAAAAATCGTGACGTTGGTTCAATAACTGATCATCAATATCGCGGCGTGATTTACCAAGTTCATCAATATCACTTTGTAATAAGAATTTCTTATTGTAATCCAAACGCTTCATGTAAAGCTCAAATACTTTTTCGCTAAAAGCGTCATCCAATTTTTGAGGCGAATAATGGTTTTGATTAAGGCTTCCAAAAAGCAATTCAAATATAACGTCGTTCTTGTCAAATACATATTTGACCAATGTAAACGACGAAAGAAATATAACCCCACTGATAAGAAGGGTTTTGGCGGTTATTTTAGACAGAAACTTTTGCATATGTACAAATTTAATTTTTTAATACGTAATATCATATTACCCTATCATATATTTTGCCAGACTTGCTAAAAACTTGTTTAAATATTGTTAAATGCGCTGCCTCTAAGAATGTTATATTTAGCGGGTAATAAAGAAACTATGATAGATTTTTCGCGTGCGCAGCTCACTCATTTTTGTGTGCATTTTGTTGGTAATAAAGGCTTAGGTGAAGAATTGACCTTAAGCGACAAGGTATTTGAATTTAAAGACGATTTTGTAAAAGAAACCGTTTTAAGATACTTTTTAACCCCTTTTAAAACCGATATATACTACCAATTCAAAGGTAAAGTAGATGTTTCTTTAGAGAGCGTTGCCAATGCCTGTGAAGACCTGTTTGCTTCACAAAAAGATTTTGTAAAGCAAAGTAAACAAGCGGCCAAACATCTTTATGATCAAAGCATGCACCCAAAAATAAAAGGCGGTGAATTTTACGTTTGCTTCTTTAAGGATGCAATGGTGGATGGGGAATTATGTAACGCTTTAGGATTTTTTAAGACGGAGAATAAAGAAACGTACCTGAAAGTTTATCAGCATGTTGACACTTTTGACATAGACTGCGATAATGGCATAAATATTAATAAGCTTGATAAAGGCTGTCTTGTGTTTGACACCGATAAAAAGAATGGTTATAAACTTAGTATTATTGATACTAACAACCGTAATGCTGAATGTGCATTGTATTGGGAGGAAGACTTTTTAAACGCTGTAATTAAGCCAAATGGCTATTATCATACCAAGAATTTTATTGATACATCACGAGGCTTTTGTGAAGAGATTCTTACTGAAGCAAACAATGTAAATAAGCAGGATCAAATGATGATGCTAAATAAAAGCACATCTTATTTCAAAGAAAAAGATAAATTTAATTTGCAGGATTTTGAAAAGGAAGTTTTGAGAGAACCTGAATTAATAGGTGCTTTTAAAGACTACCGCAAGGATTTTAATAAAAAAATGGATCTGACTGCCATTGATGAATTTGACGTTTCGCAAACAGCTGTAAAAAAGAACCAGAAATATATGCGCAGTGTGGTTAAACTGGATAAGAATTTCCACATTTATATACATGCCCGCCACGATTATGTGGAGCGCGGTTACGATGAAGAAAAAGGATTAAAGTACTATAAGTTGTATTACGTGAACGAAGAAGCAGGGTAGTTAATTTTCGGGTTTTTGTTTATTGTATGTAAAAACAACTTCACCTGCTTTAGATAAGACAAGGCTTTCGCCAACCTGTTTATATTCCAGCTGAATAAAATTATCCAGCACATAATTCTCTGCTTTATAATCATCAGTGTTGCCACAAGCATTCTCGGTAAATTGCATACCGCCCAGGAAAAGGATCTTATTGCCGGCAATTTTGTATTTACCCGAAAAGCCATTACGACCGTAACCTGTATATGTACTGTCCTCAAATTTTAAGATGGAATGGCTATGATTTAAATTAATGCTTGTTTTCTCTTTAGTATCCTCAATTTTAGATAATACCCAAACAACATTTTTAAGGCCTGTTTGCGCGTAGATATTAACTGTAAATAGTATGGTAATTATTGGCAGATACTTTTTCATATAATAAAATGATGCAATATCCGTGCCCGCCATGATCCCCTAAAGTTCTCAGGATCTATGATCTTCTTCCAGGATAGCGTAAAAGTAAATATCTACCCATTTACCCCTTATCGGCAATATTTTTCTTTTTTGTCCTTCTCGTGTAAATCCGGCCTTTTCAAGAACTTTTACCGATGCTGTATTGTTTATGGCACAACCTGCTTCCGCACAATGAAGCTTAAGATCATTAAAACAAAAATTTAAAACCGTATTTAAATGTATTTTCTGTAAGTTGGCTCATGATGTATCTTAAAACCATTTTGTATGTATACAAATTCGCCTTCTTTGGTTGCATGCAATTCAAACGTGGTTATTCCCATTTCGTTTGCGGCATTAGTTAGTGCGTTTAAAATACCTGTGCAAATACCTTTTCTTCTAAATTCCGGATATGTATACATACTCATAAAATATCCAACTCTACCGGATGGGTTTTTAAAATTACCCGGTTGTTCGCGCAGCACAACTCCGCCCATGCCTCCAATGGTATTATTTTGCTTTGCTATATAAACAATATATGTTTTATTAAGAGAGCGATTTAAATAATCTTTAAACTGTTCATTAAAATCGGTTACAAACTCTATAGGCTGCTCTCCGGCAAACTCAGCTATAAATTTTGCGCGACAATCAATTATTGCATCAATATCATCTAAAGTTGCTTTATGATATGTAATTCCATTCATTGCTCTTGTTTTAAAATAATATTAAAGTTACTAAATCATACCAATTATATTTATTTTATAATTTGTTTTCAATCATATGTTGGTGGCGAAATAATAAAGAATTCCAGGTCTGATATGCTTTTGTTTTCTACAAAATATTCCTGCATTGGTTTAACATGTATGCTTTTATTTTCTTTAACAGCAAGTATTTTCTTTTTAATATAACATATTGCTTCACCTTTTGATACATAGAAAACATGGTGTGATTTTTCCTTAAGATGCAATTGTTCAATTGTTCCCGCAGGTATCGTTTTTTGTTTAAATCTCAAACCTTCAGTTTCATAAAAAACGAAACCTTCACAGTTTATGCTCCATAAGTATTTACTGTGTTGTTTACTCATGTTTTAAAACTTTTGTCAGGTCCTGGTTAGCGGCTTTTATTGTATGAAAACTAATGGTTAATAACGCAATAATTATAGAAATTATACCTGCTACAAAGAAGGTAAACCAGCTAATGGTGGTGTGGTAGGCAAAATTTTCAAGCCATTTATTCATGGTGTAATGAGCAATTGGCACTGCAATAACAAAAGCTATTAAAACAAGGAAAATAAAATCTTTAGAAAGAAGGTAAACAATATCTTTGACTGCTGCTCCTGAGATCTTTCTTACACCAATTTCTTTAGTACGCTGTTGTGTTGCAAAAGATGCCAAACCCATTAAACCAAGACAGGAAATAAAAATACATAAACCTGCAAACCATCTAAATAAAATATTTCTTTTTTCTTCTTCTTCATATTGTTTATTGAATTTGTCATCCAAAAATGAGTAAACAAAAGGATAGCCGATGCTCATTTTTTTAAAAGTGTTTTGTATATTATTTACAGTTTCAGATACATTTTTGCCACTTATTTTTATCGATAGCCAGTCAAATCTTCGTCTGCCTAACGAAATTGTCATTGGAGAAATTGTTTCGTGTAAAGATGCAGCGTGAAAATCTTTAACCACACCTACACATTTGCCTTTTTTTAATTTATAAACGCTCGATGACCATACACTTTTTCCAACACCTTCTTTCCAACCCAATAATTCGCGGGCAGATTGATTTATGATAACAAAAATTGAAGTATCCATTTGATCAAGCATGCTTTTATTAAATCCACTTCCTTCAGCCATTTTAAAGTTCATCAGATCCATATAATCATAATCTACCGCCATGGCGCTTATTAATGTAGCCTCCATTCCTTCGGGTTTTTCAAACTTAAAATAAAAGCGGTTCATACCACCGCCAGGAATATTATTGGATGCTGCTACCTTTAATACGGATGGATTCTTTAATAATTCCGTTTTTATTATTTCTGTTTTTTTCTTTAATTCCGGATCATCAAGCTGCACCAGAAGCACCTGATCTTTATTAAAACCAAGGTCTCTTGTTTTTACAAAATCTAATTGGTTTGAAACAACCATAGTTGCAATAATCATAATGATGGATAATGAGAATTGAATAACCACCAGTGCTTTTCTTAAAGTTGGTTTATTTTTTATAGTATCGTTAGCGCCTTTAAGCGCTTTTATTGGCATAAAAGATGAAATAAAGAAAGCCGGGTAAGCTCCGGAAATAATGCCAATGGCCATTGCCAGTAAAAGTACAGTAAGAATGGTAATAGGATCTAACAGATTTAGTGAAAGGCTTTTTTCTGAAAAATTATTAAAAAAAGGAAGAACAACCTCTACAAATGCAAGCGCAAAAAGTAAAGCCAATAAGGTTAACGCAAGGGATTCAGTTAAAAACTGTATGATCAGTTGTTTTTTTGAAGAGCCAAGTACTTTTCGCATGCCGACTTCTTTTGCCCTGTTATAAGATCTGGCTGTTGCCAGGTTCATATAGTTTATTGATGCTATCAATAAAATAAATAAACCAATAATTGAAAAAACATATACATGAATTCTTTTTCCGCCTGGTTCTATTTCAAAATTAAGGTCAGAGTCGAGGTGAATACTTTCAATTGGCTGCAAAATAAGTGTCAGGTATTGATTATCCGGACCATAATCTTTTTTCCAATACTCAAATAATGTTGGCCAGATTTTTGTTTTAAACTTTTCTGGTGTATAATCTTTCCTTAGCATGATATATACAAATTCAAACATTTCTCTTTTATGAAATTTTGGAAAAATAACTTCCGGGTTAAAATGAGATTTATGAATATTGTTTTTTATTATGCCGGTTACTATCCTTGCCCTTGCAGTATCTCTGGTTTTAGAGTTATTTATAAAAACTGTTTTGCCCATGGGATCTTCATCCCCAAATAATTTATAGGCTGTTTTTTCTGTTAGAACAATACCCTCTTTATTATGTAATGCATTAACAGGGCTTCCTTTTACAAATTCAAAATCAAATACACTAAAGAAATTCGTGTCGGCATTAAATGTTTTTTCTTCATAAATATTTTTGTCTTTGTATGTTAATAATGAAGGAATGTCGAACATCCTTGTTGCTTTTTCAACTTCGGGATAATCTTTTGTTAGCTGATCAGCAATTATTGGTTCAGTAGCCGTCATAGTACTTGGTTTGCCATTGGTAACCAATTCGCTTGCCATACGGTAAATGCGATCAGAATTCTTAAAATGTTTTTCATAAGAAAGCTCGTCTTTTACCCAAAGACCAATAATTAAAAAACAGGCAATGCCAATTGCCAGGCCTAGTATATTTAATGCAGAATAAAATCTATTATGCATAATATTGCGAAATGCGATTCTAAAATAATTTTTAAGCATACATTTCGTTTTTAAAATTTTCGGTAATTATATTTCCATCCAGCAAGCGAATGGTTCTTCCGCAAAAACCTGCGTAATACTCAGAGTGTGTAACCATGGCAATGGTTGTACCTGCAGCATTTAATTCCAACAGCAACTTCATTACGTCATCGCCATTTTTAGAATCCAGGTTTCCTGTAGGCTCATCGGCTAAAATTAAGTTTGGTTCGTTACAAATTGCCCTGAGAATTGCCACACGTTGTTGTTGTCCACCCGAAAGTTGTTGAGGATAATGTTTAATTCGGTGTAACAGGTTCATTTTTTCAAGTAGAGCCTCAACTTTTTGTTTTCGCTCACTTTTACTTACATTCATATACAACAAAGGCAACTCAATATTCTCAAAAACAGTTAATTCATTTACCAGGTTAAAATTTTGAAATATAAAACCAACATTTTTCTTTCTTATAACAGCACGTTGCTTTTCCGAATATCCTGCAATCTCTTCACCGTTAAAATAATATTTACCACCATCGGGTTTATCAAGCATGCCCAATATGTTAAGAAGTGACGATTTGCCGCAGCCTGATGGTCCTGTAATTGCAACTAATTCGCCTTTATTTATTTCAAGATCAATGCCAGCTATTGCAGTTGTTTGTATATCATCTGTACGATATACTTTCATAAGCCCAACGGTTTTTATCATGAGTGAAAATTATTAAATTGTTGTTTAACTATTGGCCAAAACTATGCCATTATTATAAACAACTAAAGCTAAGTAGATTGAGTAAATTATAACATTGTTTTTTGGCGATCACTAGTAGGTAAAACTGTCCGTTATTGAACAGTTTTTAATATCTTTTTGTAATCGTGTAACAACACTTTATCTTTGATATATTAAATGAAGTTAAAGGAGGCCAGCATATTGATCATTGATGATGATGAGGATATTTTATTTTCTGCTAAAATGCTTTTAAAGGATTATTACAAGAGGATAAAAACTATTAGTGAGCCAAAAAGTATTTCTTATATCGTTAACAACGGAAATTTTGATATTATATTATTGGATATGAATTATTCTGGTAGTGAAACATCAGGAAAGGAAGGCATACGTTGGTTAAAAGAAATTAAGCGGTTAGATCCATCGGTACGTGTAATTATGATGACGGCTTTTGGAACGCTTGATCTTGCTGTAGAAGCCATGCGCGAAGGAGCTACCGATTTTGTTGTGAAACCATGGCATAATCAAAAATTGCTTTCTACTTTAGAAGCAGCTTATGATTTAAGAAAAGTAACCCCACTATTAAAATCTTCACAAAAAGGAGATATTAAAGATGCTGCTAAATATTTTGGTGAATTTATAGGTGAGTCTGCCTGTATGAAAAAACTATACAACATTATCGAAAAAACGGCAGCTACCGAAGCAAATATTTTAATACTTGGAGAGAATGGTACTGGTAAAGAGCTTGTTGCACGTGCAATTCACAAACAATCGTTAAGAGCAGATAAAACAATTGTTAGTGTTGATCTTGGTTCCATTTCTGAAAATTTATTTGAAAGCGAATTGTTTGGGCACGTAAAAGGCGCTTATACAGATGCCAGGGAAGACAGGACTGGGAGATTTGAAATTGCAAATGGCAGCACTTTATTTTTAGATGAGATAGGAAACATTCCATTAACCCTACAGGCTAAATTATTATCAGTCCTTCAAAACAGGCAGGTAACAAGACTAGGTTCTAATAAACCAGTTTCTATCGATATTCGTTTAATATGCGCTACAAATATGCCTGTTTATGAAAAAATTGCCAACGGTGAGTTTAGAGAAGATCTTTTATATAGAATAAAGACCATTGAGATAAGTGTGCCTCCGTTACGCGATCGTCAAGGCGATGTGCCCTTGTTAGCAGAATACTTTATTAATATATATTGTAAAAAATACAAGAAGCACAGCATGAAAATAAACCAGGAGGCGATTAAAAAACTTGAAGATTATTTGTGGCCAGGCAATGTAAGGGAATTACAGCATGTTATTGAAAGAGCAGTAATTATGAGTGAAGCCAGGATATTAAAACCCGCTGATTTCCTTTTAAATGAGCATGGCAAAAAACAAATTACAGGAGAAGGAATTAACCTGAAAGAATTAAATGCTGCAACAATAAAAAAAGTTTTAATAAAAAATAAAGGCAATATAAGTCGTACAGCTTCAGATCTGGGAATAACAAGAGCAGCGCTTTACAGGAGGATAGAGAAATATGATCTATAATTTCAGGATATCCATTATTGCAAGAATCTCATTGATCACACTACTTATTGTAGCCATCATGTTTGTTCTTTTTAAAACCCAATGGATAATTGTGCCTGTAATTATTTTATTATTTATTTTATTATTTATTGTAGAGCTGATCTTTTATGTTGAAAAATCAAATAAGGAAGTTGCTAATTTTTTACTTTCAATTAAAAGTTCTGATTTTTCGAAGTATAATCCCAATGATAAACGAGGTAGGTCTTTCTCGTTGTTAAAAGATTCGCAAAATATTATAGTTGATGAATTTCAGAGCATTCGTATAGATAAAGAAGCGCATTACTATTTTCTTAAAACTGTTATTGAACATGTAAATACCGCTATTATTTCTTTTGATGATAACGGAAATGTTTTTTTGATCAATGAAATGGCAAAAGTTCTATTGCATATTCCTGATCTTAAAAATATTACCTATTTGCAGCAGGCCGATCCTGCTTTATCAAATTATTTAACAGGTTTGTTGCCGGGTAATAATCCTGTTTTAGAACTTACTCGAAACGGCGAAAAATTAAAGCTTTCTATGCGTGCTACGAATTTTAGTATACAAGGAGTTCAGCATAAACTTATATCGATTAATAATATTAAAAGCGAAGTTGAAAGTACAGAGTTATTGGCATGGGAACAATTAATACATGTTCTTACACACGAGATCATGAATTCTATGACACCTATTTCATCTTTATCATCTTTGCTTAAAGCAAAAGCAGATCTGCTTAATGATAAAAAATCAAATGATGGATCTTTGATTGACCTTGCTGAAGGATTAGAAGTTATAGAACGGCGTAGCTTAGGCTTAATGGATTTTGTAAATAATTATAAAAAAATAAACACATTGCCCGTTGCGGATTTTAAAACTATTTATTTAAACAATCTTTTTAACCGCATAAAAATGCTGAAACAGGAAGAGATTTTAAAGCACAAAATACAGTTAGACATTGTAATGAGAGATAATCAATTGCAGCTTGATGCAGATGATGCTTTACTTGAACAGGTGCTTATTAATCTCGTTAATAATTCTATAGAAGCCCTTAAGGGTGTAGTTAAGCCTATAATAATTATTAGCGCTGAAAAAGCAGGTGATAAAGTAATGATCTTATTGAGTGATAATGGCGACGGCATAGCAGAAGAAAATTTAAACAAGATCTTTGTACCTTTTTTTACGACTACCAAAACAGGTTCGGGTATTGGCTTAAGTTTTTCCAAACAAGTAATGCGCCTGCATAAAGGCACTATCAACGTTAATTCGGGGTTAAAAAAAGGAACAGAATTTATTTTAGAGTTTCCTTCAAAGAGTAATGTATAATAAAACAATTTACTTCTTTCGGGCTTTCATTTCATTAGCATTTGCTATGGAGGCAGGATCGCCTTTTTCCTCTAACTCTTTAATAATGGTTTCGTGATTTTTACTGTTGCGGTTTTATGATAATTTATAGGCCGCTTCTATTTTTGTGATTTTTATTTCAAATCCAACTATTCCTTTCATTTCTTTTTCAACATACCCTGGCGTCATTTTTTCAATATCAAGCGGCTTTGCAGATGTTTTTTCGTATTTGTTTACCAGCCGTTTTAAAGCATTTAATAGCTTCTCTCCTTCAATAATATGAATGGTGCCATAAACGTGAGCCGCTATCTAATTCCACGTTGGTACATTTTCATGATCATACAAAGATGAAGAAATATAAGTGTGTGGCCCCGAAAATATAGCAAGCACTTCTTTTGTAGTTTCAAAATTTTTCCATTGTGGATTTGCTTTAGAAATATGGCTACACAAAACATCTTCACCACATTCATTTTTATATAATTCAAGGGGACCATGCGTTGCAGTTATCTTTTCAACTGCAGTCACAACCAGGATACCGAAACTATTTTGCTAAATAAATTTTTTTATTTCATCAATATTATCGTTTTCATAATATTTTGGTGTATACATAATTATTAACTCTCTTGTTTTCTTTTTACAATAAGAATAAGCTCGTTATCGAGCGGGAGATAACCATATTCATAACACCATATATAAGTATGGTTGTTTTTAGTTACGGTTTGGTGGGTGAAGTATTTAAAATTAAATCCTTTGTCAATTAATTTTTGTTTTGTAAGCGTTGTTTTGTCTCCTTGTAAATTCTCTTCCAAAATCCTGCGGTTCTTACGCAAAATATTATTTATATTTCTTACGTAATTTGTGCTATCGCTGTTAACCTTATTATTAAAGGCATTACGGCACATATCGCTACAAAACTTTTTATCAATACGGCCTTTAATAATTTCACCGCATTCAGGACAAGTGCGTTTATCCATAAATTACTTAGCTATAATTTTTAATGTGTTCTTTACTAATCTTGCTTTTTGTTTTGCTTTTAAAATATCATCATCTACAATTGTAGCATGCCCCATTTTGCGAAACGGTTTTGTAATAGCTTTGCCGTACAAATGCACGTATACACCACTAAATTTTAAAATATCTTCAAGTCCCTGGTAAATGGCATTTCCTTCGTGACCAAAATCACCTAAAAGATTAACCATTACACCTGCTTTAATAATTGATGTATCGCCCAAAGGTAAATTTAAAATGGCACGCCATTGCTGTTCAAATTGCGAGGTTATATTTCCTTCAATGGTATGATGGCCGCTATTATGTGTACGCGGTGCAATTTCGTTTACCAATACTTTTCCATCTTTGGTTAAAAATAATTCAACCGCTAATAGTCCAACAATACCAAGCTTTTCGGCAATATCCGATGCTAATTTTAAAGCTTCTTTCTCAACACTTTTTTTAATATTAGCCGGGCTAAATAAGAACTCAACCAAATTTGCTTCCGGGTTAAATTCACACTCCACAACAGGGAAACATTTTATCTCACCACTTTCACTGCGCGCAACAACTACTGAAAGTTCTTTGTCAAAATCAACCAAACGCTCTAAAACAGAGGGTGCTTCAAAGGCTTTATCGAGATGGTGTGGGTTAACCAATTTTACAACACCCTTACCGTCATAACCGCCTTTACGCAGTTTTTGGAAGAAAGGAAAGTAATCGGCGTACTTTGTAATTTGTTTTTTATTCTCCACTAAAAAGAAGTCAGGGCTTGGAATATTATTGCGTTGATAGAACATTTTTTGAGAGCCTTTATCCTGGATCATTTCAATGATATGCGGCTGTGGATACACTTTTTTTCCTTCTCTTTCAAGCGTTTTAAGGGCTTCAACGTTCACATTCTCAATTTCAATAGTAATTAGATCTTTATCTTTTCCAAAATCGTAAACGGTCTCAAAATCATTGAGATCGCCTAAAGTGAATTTTTTGACGAGGTACCTGCAAGGTGCATTTTTATCGGGGTCTAAAACAGAGATGTTTAAATTTAGATTTATAGCATTTTGTATCAGCATTCGTCCCAGTTGCCCGCCGCCCAAAATACCTATATTTATTTGTTGAATGGTTTTTAACATGTATCAATAATTTGATTGGTAAAGATAATTAAACTAAAATTGATACCTTTAAATATCTTATAAAATACATGAAAAAACTTTTATTAAATTCTCTTCTGCTTATTAGCGGAATTATTGCTGCGCAAAACGAATTTAAATGTGGCTTTTTAGAAGCTAATGAATACTTATTTAGCCAGGATAAAACTGCTAAAAAGAGATTTGATGATTTGATCAGATCAGCCAATGAGCAGGATGCTAAAGGCTCTTTGCAAAAATCAGCTATTTCAACATATACTATTCCTGTAGTATTTCATATTTTACATTTGGGAGGAAGTGAAAATATAAGCGATGCCCAGATCAATGATGCCATGATCATTTTGAACCGTGATTTTGCTAAAAAAAATGCGGATACAACCAGTATTATCAATCAATATAAACCTATTGCAGCCGATTGTCAGATTGAGTTTAAATTAGCTACACTGGATGAGAACGGGCAATGTACGAATGGTATTACGCGTCATTACACTACAAATACCAATTGGACAGCAAGTTCATCAAATTATATCTACACATGGGACCGTACAAAATACATGAATGTATACGTTGTAAAAACAATGCAGGCAGGGGCTGCGGGTTACACATATTTACCGGGTACGGCCAGTGCTAACGCCGATGCTATTGTTGTTTTGCATAATTATACCGGCAGCATTGGTACATCTAACGCGTTTACATCGCGCACTTTAACGCACGAAACCGGCCACTGGTTTAATTTGCAACACGTTTGGGGCAGTACTAACCAACCGGGAGTTGCATGTGGTGATGATGGTGTTACTGATACGCCGGTAACCAAAGGGCACACAAATTGTAGTTTAAGTTCAGCGGTATGCACTTCGGGTGTTGTTGAGAATGTTCAAAATTATATGGAGTATGCCTATTGCTCAAGAATGTTCACGCAAGGCCAAAAGACCAGGATGCATAATTGTATTATTGGTGGAATTGCAGGAAGAGATAATTTATCAAGTAATGCTAATTTAATTGCAACCGGCGTTATAAATCCAAATACTAATTGTGCGCCAAAGGCAGAATTTGTTTCAAATCCTGTAACGTGCATTGGCAATAATTTTAACTTTACTGATTTTAGCTATAATGCTCCTGTAACCAGCTGGCTTTGGAGCAGTCCTTCAGCTATTAATACTTCTACTTTGCAAAATGGGGTTTTAACTTTTACAAATTCAGGATTGGCTACTGTAAAATTAAAAGTGAGCAATGCATTTGGTGAAGATTCTATCATCAAACAAAACTTAATAGTTTTGGCAGGAACAAATAGTGGTACTTTAAATCTTACACAGGGTTTCGAAACCGTGTTTCCTGATAATAACTGGATAACTACTATTCCCCAATATGGCAGCGGTTTTAAAACCAATACTGTTACAGCTGCAAGCGGCACAAATTGCGCATGGATTGATAATTTTTATGGCAATCCAAACGGACCCGTTAGCATTTACAGTCCTTTATATAATTTGCAAAACCTGGTTAGTGTACCGCAGTTTGAATTTAAATATGCTTATGCGCAACAATCATTGAGCAATAATGATATCTTAAAAGTTTTTGTTTCTGTAAACTGTGGCAGTTCGTGGTTTCAGCTATTTTCTAAAACCGGAACACAATTAAGTACAACAGGTACTGTAATTACTTCTGCTTATTTAAATCCGCAATTAGCACATTGGAAAACAGAAATGTTAAGTCTTTCCGGTTATGAAGGCAATCAGCAGGTTGCTTTTAAAATTGAATTTACGCCGGCCGGCGGAAATAACATTTATGTTGATGATATTAATATTAGCGGTGTGGTAGGTGTTAAAGAGAATAACTCTGCATTGAATGAAGTATTTGTGTATCCAAACCCTTTTTCAAATAAACTAAGTATTAAAGGGAATGAGATCTCAAAAATAACTACACTTCAATTGTTTGATCTTTTAGGCAAAGAAATAAATATGGAGCTTGAAAAAAATAACGACGAATTAAAAATTGTGAATATTGAAAATTTAAATGCAGGAATTTATTTCTTGAAATTAAATTCTGCCGAAGGAAGTAAAACCGTAAAGATCATTAAGCACTAATTGACAATGAAAAACAAGTTTTTTATAATCCTTACAATAGCTTCAGTTTTTGCAGGATGCTCAGGGCCTCAGTCAGAAGTTGTAACTTTAGAAGCTATTAAAAGTTATCCTGAAATAGAAAAACTGAATTGGTTGGCTGGCGAGTGGGTAAGAGCATCTGCGGTTGACTTTAGTTCTGAGAAATGGGAAAAGAAAAATGATTCTACTTTTTATGGAGTGGGGCTTACCATGGAAGGGAAAGATACTGTTGCCTTTGAAACAATGACCATTGAACAAAAGAACAATAAGTTATATTATATTCCCGTTGTTAAAGATCAGAATGCAGGCAAGCCAGTTGAATTTGCTTTAACATCATCCAACGAAAATCAATGGATCTTTGAAAATCCTGAACATGATTTTCCAACTAAAATACTTTACAAAAAAATAAATAACGATTCTTTATACGCTGAGATCTCCGCTGTAAAAGAAGGTAAAGAAGCAAAAGTGCCTTTTCCTTTTGTAAGGAAAAAGTAAACGCTAATTAAGTATACTTGATCGCGTTATCAAAGGTTTCCTCATTGCTGTGCATAACGTGAAGCTCCCAACCGTTAGGATATGGTGCTTCCAGCAATGAACCCTTTAATAAGTAAGGATACATCTCGGCATAAGTTTGTATTTGGGCAGCGCTTACTCGGCGATAAATATGCGAGCGGTGTAATTTATCAGGATGATCTAAACCTGCTGCTGACATTAATTCTACTGCAGCCTTGATGGTTTCGTGATGGTAATTTGCAACACGAACTTTTTTATCGTTTACATCTAAACCCTTATATAATTTTGGATTTTGAGTTGCAACGCCGGTTGGACAGGTGTTTGTATTACATTCTAAAGCCTGTATACAGCCAACAGCAAGCATCATAGCTCGAGCGCCATTGCACATATCGGCACCAAGCGAAATATTCTTTACAAGATCAAACCCGGTGTGTACTTTTCCGGAAGCAATTATTTTAATGTTTTTCTTTAAACCAAAACCGTGCAAAGCATCATAAACAAACGCTAAGGCATCACGTAAGGGCATACCAACCGAATTACTGAATTCTAATGGTGCTGCGCCTGTTCCGCCTTCACCGCCATCAACAGTAATAAAATCAGGCATTATCTGCGTTTTTATCATGGCTTTACAAATGGCAATGAACTGGCTTTTTTGTCCGATGCATAATTTAAAACCAATTGGCTTACCACCACTCAGATCGCGCAATTGTTTAATGAATAATAATAATTCTAAAGGCGTTTTAAATGCCGTGTGATAGGGTGGCGAAAGAACATCTTTTCCTTTTTCAACCAAACGGATCTTTGCAATTTCTTCTGTAACCTTAGCTGCAGGTAAGATACCGCCATGGCCGGGTTTTGCACCCTGCGATAATTTTATCTCTATCATTTTTACCGTAGGCTGTAAAGCTCTTTCTTCAAAGGCTTTATAATTAAATGTTCCGTCAGAATTTCTACAACTAAAATAACCCGTACCAATTTGCCAGATCACATCTCCACCCGGTTCTAAATGGTATGGACTTAATCCGCCTTCACCGGTATTATGAGCGAAATTTCCAAGCTTAGCACCACCGTTTAATGCCATAATCGCGTTCTTGCTTAAAGAACCATAACTCATAGCAGAGATATTAAAGATACTTGCAGAGTAGGGTTGTTTACAATCCGGTCCGCCAACTAAAACACGCGGATCATGGTTAACAGCAGAATGAGGCAAAGGGCTGATGGAGTGATTTAACCATTCGTAGCCAGTTAAATAAACATCCAGCTGAGTTCCGAAAGGTGTTGTATCATTTGCTTTTTTTGAACGCTGATAAATTACATTCCTGCTTAAACGGTTAAAAGGTGCTCCATCTGTATCTGACTCAATAAAATATTGATAGATCTTTGGACGCATCCATTCGGCCCACCAACGCATACGGCCAATTACCGGGAAATTATATTTTAAAGAATGTTTGGTTTGCGTTAGATCTTTTATTCCCAATAGAATGATGGGTAAAATTATTACAAAAGACCATAATACCCAATGAAAGAAATAGCCAAGGGTACCAAATATTAAGCAAACAACAATTGAAATAATGGCGAATTTTGTTCTCATAATCTATTTTGAAAAATTTATCTGATCATAAATATAATAAAAGAATTTTCTAAAATGAACGGCTATTAACTTAAAAGTATCAGACCGAAGATAACCGGCCTTACCTAATAAAATGGCGTTTTATAGATTTAATGCCTGAATCTGTTTTCAAATGCGTATCTTAGCTTAATAATATTTAAACACTTACTTTGACATTCGACGATTTTAATTTTGAAAGCTCCTTATTGGAAGGACTTTATAGTATGGGTTACAAACAGCCCACGCCCATTCAAGAACAAGCAATACCGGTTATATTAAACAATAAAGATCTTATTGCCTGCGCTCAAACAGGTACAGGAAAAACCGCAGCTTATCTTTTACCTATTATCAATCATATTTTACATGCACCAACAAGGCATTTAAATACATTAATAATTGCACCAACGCGTGAATTGGTTGTTCAGATTGATCAACAGGTTGACGGGATGGGTTATTTTTGTTCCGTTGGCTCCATGTCTATTTATGGTGGCGGTGATGGTATGACCTGGGAAAAACAAAAACATGCATTAAAAGAAGGCGTTGATATTGTTGTTGCCACGCCTGGCCGTTTGATATCATTATTACAGGCCGGTGATATTAATTTTGACCACTTACAACATTTGGTATTGGATGAAGCTGATAGAATGCTTGACATGGGCTTTTTTGACGACATTAAGGCTATAATAAGTTATTTGCCTAAAAAGAGACAGACCATTTTATTTTCTGCAACCATGCCGCCAAAAATGCGTTTGTTGGCAAAAGAAATCTCGAATGATCCTGAACAAATAAATATTGCCATTAGTAAACCTGCTGCGGGTATTGTACAACAAGCTTATTTGGTATTTGACGCACAAAAAGAAGCTTTGTTAAGAGGTATTTTAAAGAATGAAGATTACCAATCGGTAATTATTTTTTCTTCTACAAAAGAAAATGTAAAGCAACTAGAAAAGAATTTAAGAAGCATTAGTGGCTCTATTAAAGCTTTTCACTCGGATCTTGAACAACCTGAAAGAGAAGAGATCATGCGTGATTTTAAAGCTAAAAAATTACGGATCTTAATTGGTACTGATATTTTATCTCGTGGTATTGATGTGGATGGAATTAGTTTGGTTGTAAATTATGACGCACCTGGCGATCCTGAAGATTATATTCACCGTATTGGCCGTACAGCCAGAGCTTCTAAAGCAGGTGTTGCTATAACATTCATCAATCAATACGATCAGCAAAAATTTGGCCGCATTGAAGCCTTAATGGGTTATGATGTTGAGAAAATGCCTTTACCTGCAGAATTAGGTGAAGGCCCTGTTTATAATCCAAGTGCGATCGTAAAAAAACCTTCCAAATTTGGCAGTAAACCAAAACCAAGGTTTAATAAGGATAGAAAGAAATAAAAAATGAAGTAGTTCTTCGTTTGAAGAAGGGTATGCTTTGAAATTAGCTACCTTTTTCAACTATATAGTCAACAATATTACTAACAGTTTTTATTTTTTCCGCTTCAGCATCAGGTATCCTGATATCAAATTTATCTTCAAGGATCATTATTAGTTCTGTTAATATTAAAGAATCACAACCCAGGTCGTTAATGAAATGAGATCCTAAATTGATCTCACTCTTTTCCAACCCAAGAGTATCCATAATTATCAATTGCGCTTTATCAAAAACTTCTTCATTATTCATTAAATTATTTTTTTGACATTAATAAATAAGTAACAATACTGAACCCAATGCCGGCAATTACCAACAAGATGCCATAAAAAAGAGTAGTAACAAATATGCATTCAGCAACTATAATAGAAACCCACAATTGCGAAATAACAAATAATTTAAAAAGTAAAGCGCCTTTTTTTGAATCTGTTTTAGAAATTATTTTGGCAATTAATTTTTGTTTTAGTAGCCAGGCATGAAGTGTTTCAGAACTATTTGCAAAAAAGAAAGCAGCTAATAAAATGAAAGGAATGGCAGGCACACCGGGCATAATAATTCCAAAATAAGCCAGAACAAGAAAAATAAATCCAAGACAAATGTAAAGGAGCTTTTTTAAATTCTGTCTGGATATTAAAGCCATGCAAATTCCCTGTTTCCTGTTTTTAATGCTTCAACACCGCCAATGTTTTTAACCCATTTTCCCATTTCATCTAACTTCGAATCAAAATTAGCCACTGCTTTATAATTTAATTCTTTTTTAATTTTACTGATATCCAAAACCATGTCGTTTGTAAAAGAACGAACTAACAAAGGTGTCATGCCCCCAATTTTAAAAGCAGCTAAAAATTTTAATAACCAAATGCCAATTTCTTTTTCTTTTAAAGGGTGTCCATATAGTTCTTTAGTCAATTTTCTGATCACATCTACAAAAACATAGGTTTCTTCATCTGCAACATTATAAATATGAATCCCTTTTTTCTCAGAAATCAGGCATAGATCAATGGCTTTGGCAATGTTTTCATAGTGGGTTAACGAAACAGATATTTTCATTTTACCAGGTCTGCTAAATGTACCGTTCTTAACTAATTTTAATATCCTGGGTAAAATTACTCTATCGCCCGCACCATAAAAAGCCCGCGGCCGCAAAACAAAGCAAGTTTCGTGCTTCGTGGTTTTAAACAACATTTCTTCTGCTTGTAATTTTGATTTTCCGTATGGCGATAATAAATTATTATTTTGTTTTCCTGCCATATCCTCAGTAATTAATTCGGGTGTTGGAAGATAAACTGATGAGGATGAAATATAAATAAACTTTTTACATACCAACGAAGCTTCAGCAGTGTATTTTGTGCCCATAACATTTGGCTGGTAAAGCTGTTTTGTGTTTGCCTTATCATCAGATAGAGCTGCTGTATGAATACATACCTCTGCATCAGGCAACGTAAATGGTTGCGAAATATCAGCGTAATAGTAAGTGGCGTATTTTAAAAGATTCTCAGGGGGCTTTTTATCTCTTCCGGTAGCAATAACTTCATGCCCCAACAACGAATAATACCGGGTTAAAAAAGCACCTAGAGAGCCCGTGGCACCTGTAATAATGATCTTCATCTCGATAATTTATATTTAAAGGTACTTAATCTTTTGCATAGGATCATTCATTTCACAATTTTAATTACATTAGTCATGAGATAGAGATGAATTATATTTTAGATGGTAAAATAAATACGCCGATTTTAAGTGAAATTGGAGGCAAAGCAAAAGGGCTTTTATTCCTCGAGCAAAATAGTTTTTTAACGCCTCATTTCTATATTATTCCTTTTGATGTACTGGCGGATATATTTTCTGGTAAAATTACCATTGAAGTAATATTACAAAACTGGATCAGTAAAAATAAAATTAAAGAAGATCAGATCTGGGCTGTACGCTCAAGTGCGGAAAATGAAGATGGTGAAGAACATTCTTTTGCAGGTTTTTTTGCATCTAAAATAAATATTGAAACAAATAATTTAAAAAAAGCTATAAATGAAGTTGTATTATCCTACTCTAAACTAAAAGAAAATACAAGGTTTGGTGTGATCATTCAGCAAATGATCCGCTCAGAATATTCAGGCGTTATATTTTCGCACAATCCGTTTAATGTAAACGACGATACTATTTACATCAACATCATTCCGGGCATTGGTGAAAACTTAGTGTCGGATAAAGAAGAAGCGTTTTCGATCACTTATGCAAATAGGAGCTATTCTTTTGCAAATGCTGAGGGCCATTTTCGCGGACAGTATTATTCTGATTCGTTAAATGACATTGAAAAAAGCGGCGAAGAAATTAAAAAAGAAATTACTCCTTTTTTAGCAGAGTTGGTAAATGGTACAAAAAAGCTACAGCAATTAAAAAAATATCCGGTTGATATTGAATTTACGATTGCCGGTGGAATTGTTTATTGGTTGCAAATTCGCCCTATAACTACCGGCAAAAAAGAAACCATTATTTGGGATAACACAGCTGCAGAAGGTAATTATCCGGGCATTACTTTGCCATTAAGTATCTCTATGGTTACCAATTCATTTTATAAAGCCTACAAAAGCATGGCTATATTTTTAAAAATGCCAAAAGAGCAAGTCGCTAAAAATGAATTATTACTCAAAAATATGTCGGGCCAAATTAATGGCGCTCTTTATTACAATGTTACAGCCTGGCAAAAACTAATTTATCAATTGCCGTTTGGTAAAAAAGCAAGCTCTGCATTGCCAAAAATGTGGGGTATGAAAGATGCCAACTTTATACCTGAACCTCACGGTATGAATATACTTGCTAAAACCTTTCTTCTTTTTAAGTTGATCACTTCCTTTTTATTTTTTAAAAACTTAAAGAAGAAATATATTAGAAATTTTGACTACGTCTTTTCTCAGTATGAAAAAAGCGATCTGAAAGGAAAAGATCAAAAAGACTTACTCAAAATGTATATCAATATTGAAAACCGTTTAGGAGACAACTGGGCAGTACCGATGCTAAATGGTTTTTTTACCATATTATTCTTTACATCGTTAAAAAATTGTGTAAATAGATCAAGGTTAATTTCAAAATATCCGAATTTTGTAAATGATATTTTATTTTCGCAAGGGGATATTATCTCTGTTTTAATAATTCACGAATTTCAAACTATAGTAAAACAATTACAGGACAACCCAACATTAATTGAATTGTTTAAGTGTAATGAACCAAATGAAATTGCACTGAAATTAAAAAAAGAGCATTTTGATTTTTATGCAACAATTGAAAATTATATTTACAATTATGGTGAGCGTAGTGACGAAGGTGAATTAAAAATGGAAACGATTAATTATAAAGAGGATCCTTTATTATTTTTCGCTTTATTGAAAACATATATAGATAGTAAGATCAACGATAAAAGACAGAATATAAGTTTTAATTATCGCCAGGTCTTAAAGCAAGAATACAGATATAATTTTATAAAGAGAGGTCTGTTTAATTTCCTGGCTAAGCAAAGTATTAAGCGCATAAAAGACCGAGAGAATTTTAAGTTCATGCGCACACGTGCATTCAACCTGGTCCGGCAAATTTTCAGAGCTATAGATAATGATTTTCTGTCAAAAAAACTTATTAACAAAAAAGGCGATAGTATGTATCTGCTTTTAGACGAACTAACAGATATTAGCAAAGCAAATAGTTACGCTGCTATTATTAATGAGCGAAAAGAAAGCTATAAAAAATATATTACCATCGAAAAAGCAAATCGTTATGTACAGATAAACGATCGGTTTATTGCTGATGAAGAACAAGAAATCCTGACCAATAATTTTACTATTCAAGGTGTTGGTTGTTGCAGCGGTATTGTAAAAAGCCAATGTATTATAATTAACGATCAGTCAATAGATGCAAAGCAGCTTGCCGGTAAAATAGTAGTTTCAAATTATTTTGAACCTGGGAAGTTTAATTTTTTAGCAGATGTTGGCGGTCTTATATCAGTAAGGGGAAATTTACTTAGCCATACCGCTATTATTTGCCGCGAAATGGGTATTCCATCTATTGTTGGAGCTAAAGGGCTTTTAGCAAAAATAAAAGATGGAGATCTAATAGAAATGAATGGGAGTACAGGAAAAATTACACTATTTTCAGGCAATGAATAATTTTAAGGCAACATCTATAATTTCAAAAATAATATGGTCAGCTTCCGAACTCGAGGCTGTAAGAAAATTTGTTGATGGTATTGCGGAAAAAAAAGAAAAGGAAGCTGATTTTTTTGAGTATTGCCGTGCCTGGAAGCTTGCGCCGTGGGTATACACGCAGCTTAGCAGACAGAATTTGTTTCAACATTTTTCAAAACCTACACAAGAATTATTTAAACAAATTCACGAAAAAACAAAAAATGAGAATGAAAAACGAAGCAGGGAAGCGGTTCGTTTTTTAACCGCCTTTAAAGAAAATAATATTGATGTAATTATATTAAAAGGAAATTTATTTGCTCATACGGTTTATAACGACACCGGTTATAAACGCATGAATGATTTTGATATTCTTATCCGTGTTGAAGATTGGGATAAGATACAGGACATTTATTTTTCTCTTGGCTATATTCCACTTGGGTTTGGGTGGAGCGGCGAAAAACAAAAAGCAGCAAGTTTCAGTCATGTAGGTATGTCGTTCATTAGTCCTGATTTTTCATGCATTATTGGCTCGCAATGGGGCTTAAAATCACCAACAACAAATTTTACCATTAACATTGATCATGCCTGGAAAGCTGCAAAGTCTTTTGATTTTTTAGGTGTTCCGGTAAAACAATTATCTCCTGAATATAATTTGTTGCATTTAATATTGCATTTAGGGATATTCAAATGTGGCATCAGGGATTGTATGGATATTTATAACTATTTGCTTTCAGAAAAAATAGATGAACCGAAATTTTTTGAATTGATCGAACAAACAAATGCTACAGATAAAACATATTTTGCCCTTTATTTAAGTAACCTTTGTTCGAATACATTAGGTGAATTGATTGGAAAAATAAAACCAAATCAGAATTCTTTTATTACAAAACGATTAACAAAAAGAATAATTCTTCAAAATGCTACAGGCGATTTCCAGGAATCTTACAATGATTATTTCCAGGATATTGAAAAAATAGTTATCTATTTCAATTTATTTCCTTTGTTCCATAAAAAACTGCTTTTCTATTTTGTAATTCTCAAATTTATATTCTTTCCAAAAAAAACAATTGCATTAAAATTATCTGATAGTACACATCATCCTGGTTTAATTCAGGTTGCTAAAGCAAGAATAAAAGCTCCTTATTATATCTTTGCGCTTATTGCCCAGGAAATAGGTTGGAAGTTTACTTTTTTATTATTTTTAAAGCTGTTTATAGACCTGCTATTTTCTTTAAAAAATTATATTATTAAAAAGGAATCGTACTTTGATTATTTAAGAAAAAAAGGGATCGAACCAAAGTCAATTGAAAACGCTGTAAAGAACATACAATAAAATGGCTGAATTAATTTGCATAACAGGGATTGACGGAGTAGGTAAGGACACGCTGATAGAAAAACTTGAGGCTCACTTAACATCTGTAAAGGTTGCTAATATCTGGGATATTATGGATGGCGCTATTACCGACATTCCTTTCAGATCAAAAAAAGATATTGATAATTATTTATGTGAGCTATCGCCGGATGCCAGGTTATTATTTTTAGCACATGCCTTAAAATTTTCTATTGACAATGCGTTAATATCCGGTAAAGAATACATTTTATTAAATGCTTACTACTATAAATACTTTGCATCCGAATTGGCACTTGGTGCAAATAAACAGCTGGTATTATCATTAATTGAAAATTTTCCTGTTCCTGATAAAGTAATTTATTTAAGTATTGCGATTGATGAAGTTTCAAAAAGAGAGAAAACATTTTCAAGATATGAATGTGGACTTTCATCACAACCGGATCAACATAGTTTTTTAAATTTCCAGGAAAAAGTCGCCACCTTTTGGAATATTTTTGATAAAACGAAATGGAATACAATTGATGCATCCGGATCTACAGACGAAATTTTTAAGCAGGCGCTAATAGCGATCAATAAAAAATGAAATTAATACTTGTAACTGGTCTTGACGGCTCCGGAAAAAGTACTTTATTGGATCGTATTGATGAGCATTCGAAAGGAAGATCGATTGCGTTTATTCGCGTTCCTAAAATTGATGCAGAGTTATTTAAACACAATAAAGAAATTTATCAAACCACTTTATTTATAAATAAAATGCACTCAGACGCTGATGTGCTAAAGCTTCCTCAATTAAAAGTGGTAGCCTTATTCTCATCCATGTTAATATTTAAAGAATTGCTGAACGAATTAAATAAAAACTATTTTAAAACTATTTTTTGTGAACGGCATCCACTGATCGACACAGCTGTGTATGCTAAATTCTATTCAGGAAAGATGGATCCAGCAAGTCTGTCGGATACTATTATAAATGATATTGATACCCATTATACAAATGAAATTTCTTATTTATTTGATCTTCTGAATTTAGATAAAACAATACCAGCTTCTTTTTTCTCCTACCTGCAATTTATTCATAATTGGTTTTCTGTGGATCAAAAACATGAATTAGCAGATCTTGAAAAGCTTTTTGCCATTAATTTACCTGATAAGATATTTTATCTTTCAGCAACACCGGAAACACTAATGGAGCGCCTTAGTAAGCGCAAGATATTAGAGGCGCATGAAAGTATCGAGGTCTTTAAAAGATTAATTCCTGTTTATGAAAAAACGTTAACCGATGTTGGAGTTCAGACTGAAATAATAGACGCGAATAGTTTTTCTAATTTAGATAGTGCCTTTGAAAAGATAAATAAAGATTATTTTTGAGCTCCGTTTTTATAGTGGTGGAATGACTTATCAAAGTATATTCTGTAAATAGATTTAAAAGGATTAGTGTCCTTTTCGCGAAACCACAAGCCAATAGTTAGCGTTAACCACGAATAACCCGGATAACCATGATGAACCTCATGGTTGCCGATGCCCATCCCCAAAGGAAAATGATGTGTGTTACTTTCTTTATTTTCTTTAACACCCATGTGTTCTCCCCAATATCTTACAGCACCAAGTGTTGTCATAAAAGAAATAGTACCCAAATAAAACAATAAAGGTGGTTTTGCAAAATAGATGATCAGGGCGGATATAATTACGGATAAAAGAATATAAGGAATGCTGATCTTTGATGCGTTTAATGTAAAATCTCGTTTCTTTTTTTTGTAACCCATAACAATTGCTAAATTAAATGCAAAGGGCAAACACTGCATAAAGGTATATAACACTCTTCTTTCATTAAATATCCTGTTCTTTTGTTCCGACCAAAGAGGATCGTCATCCGTGTTTGTATTGGCATGATGCAGTAAATGGAATTTTTTAAATAATTCTGTATAAATTGGCAGTATAATTAACCCGGAACAGAAATTCATAATAAAATAATCAAATTTTGTTTTGGTAATAGATCTGTGCGCGCCATCGTGCATGGTGATCACAAAAAATGAATGTGCCAATAACCCTGCCGGTAAAATGGTCCAATAATATCCGGCTTTAAATCCTGCAAGGGAAAATGCTATTCCAGTATACAAAGCAGATGCGGTTAAAAATGTTATAAGATACAATATGAATTTATGGTTACGCAGGTAACGCTCAATTTTCTTTTCTCTTTCGTATACCAGTCTCATAAATTATTTTTTTTTATCAGATAAGAGCCTGATCATCCTTCTTCCGTTGGCAATAATTCTATCACCAAATTTCAATTTCATTAGTATTTCAGAAACTTTGTAAAATGCAGCACGGGTTACCAAAAATTCTTTCAAAGCATAAATATATCCATGTTTCCATTTCTCCCAATTTATTTCCGGAAAAGTCGAATTCATTAATTTAAAATGAAAATCCAAATAACCAATAAATTCTTCTTCATTAAAATCGGCTGGAAGAGAGAAACACAAAAACTCAATGATATCCCTGTGAGGTATATTTTTAACAGCTAGTTCCCAATCATAAATGCATGCCTGGCCATTCTTCCTTAATGCTACATTTCTTGGATTAAAATCATTGTGAATAATTGTAACCGGTAACCCTAAATCCGCATGATCGAGTTTTAGTTCATCAACATAATTTAAAAGGTCTGAAAAATTATTTTTTTCATTTTCCTGGCTAATGATGTTCAGCATTTTCTTATAAAGTGGAATAGAACGCCATGGTTCAAAATACTTTATTTCCGGAAAAGATTCCCGGGCACTAGCTGAATAAAAGAGGTTATGGATCTCGCTGATCGAACTGATAACAGTTTCCGTTCTTTCTTTTGTCCATTGCAAAGGTGAATTCTCGGAATCCAATAATAACATTTCATTTTTATCAAATAATTCCTGGAATAAAAGATAGATCTCTCTTTCTTCATTTGTGTATCTTCCGTAATAAACAGGAATAGACCGGATAGCTTTATCGTTTAAATAATTATTAAGGTTCAACTCTTTGTAATGGCTATTCCAATACTCTAAATTTTCGCGATAAGTATAAAGAAGATCGGACAATTGTGGATCAATTGAAGCGGCCATTAAATGCAGGCCTTTGATTACTTCTATGTCTAAAGGCTTTGATTTTATTAATATGTTTTTTGAATTCCCATTCTGTAAATGAACACGTATGGGCACAAAGCCGGTTAATTTTTTATTTACGCGTTGCGTGATGTTCGTTAAAATACCATTTTCAACTACGAGGTTTTCCAGCACATCCACTGTTTGAATATCTTTTCCTTCTATACCACTGTTCAAACACTTTTTAACGAACGCTTCATTTATTTCGTTCTTTAATAACCATTTTGTTGGCTTATTCCTCCCTAACTTCTCATGGGCTTTTGCAAATTCACCGCTTACAATTGCTGCGTAAGTTGAGATCTCGAGGGATAAAGAAAACCCTGCAATTAACTTTGCAAAACGTTCTATTTTGCTGGTGCCTGAGCAATCCATTATGCTTAAGGCCTCGTTTTGTTTATCAAGTTGGGTTCCTCCACCAATAGTTCCAATAACTAATGATGGTAAATTTAATTGAAGCGCAAGACCATTTTCTTTTTTCTGAATATTTAATATAGCAATTGAAGATTCATGGATCGAGGCAAGATCCTGGCCTGTAGCAACAAAAATAGCTGCTACAGCGTTAGCCACGTTAATATTAAATCCAAGCATTCCATCTTTTTTTGTCAATTGAACCGAAGGCTCAAAACATCTAAAAATATCTTCAGAACTGGTTCTTAAAATTTTCCTGATAACACTTTCTTCCAAAAAACATTCAGCAAGCACAGATATTCCACGACCATGATCGATCAGGAATTGTGAGGCTTTTTTATCTGACGATCCATTTCCTTCAATTACAAAATGAGGAATTTCTATACCCTTTTCGTTTAAAAACTGCTCAACGATCCATAACATGGCATGCCAGGTGCACGTTGTGGTCATATTTTGTCCGGCTGCATCACCGGTAGTGTAAGTGAATTTTACATGTACATTAACGCCAAAACAGTGTGTTGACAACGAACTTAATTTTGCATGGTTAGAATACTTTTCCGCAGTATTTTTTATTGCTAAAAAATTAGTTTTAACCCAGTTTTCAAAAAGCTGAGCATCTGAAAAACTCTTAAGAATGAATAAGGGGGCTCTTACCATTTTTTGATGAATGACCTTTGCCGAAAAACCACCGCTCATACTAATAGCTTTTGCACCTCTGTTCATGCTTGCTATTAAAGCTCCTTCTAATGTGCCTGCTGCTGTATAAACCATTTCAGGCTTATCAGTATCTTTATAAAGTAAAGGGCCAACAATGCCCAATGGAATTTCAACGGTGCCTATAAAAGACTCAATATTGTTTTGAATGTTTGAATGATCTAAAAAGTAGCGTTGTATGTTATCAAGCTCAAATCCATTTTGTATTAAATGATCAACTCTTGCCTTTATGGCACTTTTTGATAAAAGCCCTCTTCCAGGTATGGTTTTATATTCGAAAGGAGTATCGTTTTTCAATTTGTAGTTTTTTGCTTGATAAATTACCGCATCAACACCATTTTGCCAAAATCCTTCACAAAATATTTATCAGCGGCGTTGCCCGCCTTCTCAATATCATTACCATTGAGTTTTGTAACTATTTTATAAAGGTAAACACCGTTGCCAAGCTTATCTCCGTATTCATCTTTACCATCCCAGGCATAATCGGTAATGTTGCGGCCAATATGCACATTTCCTAATTCCGAACGCTGGATCTCTCTTACAATTTTACCGGTAATGGTCATAATTTGAATTGTAAATACATCCGGTACTTCGCTACCCGTTAGTGTAAATACAAATTTAGTACTGGTACTGAACGGGTTTGGATAATTTAATACATTGGTAACGGTTGGCTTATTGTTTATTTCAAACTGGATCTTATAATCCTGTGTGCCTGAATTGTTACGGCTTCTGTCCTTTGCCTGAACAATAAGCATGTATTTTCCATCTGTTACAAAATTTGGATTATAATTAATGCTACAGCTGTTCTTAGGCAAGTTGGCTGGAGTAAACTGTAATCCCTGGGCAAAATAAATACGCTGTTGTGTACTTTGATTTGGCGCTTGTATAAATACAGAGAAAGCCCCTGTATCATTTAAGGCTAAAAATTTATTCTCATCTTTTAAGGTTACCAATATATTTGGTTTTGCAGATACAATATCGCCATTTAAAATACGAATGCCGTCAAAAGTTACATCGAGTAGAGGATTGGTAACATCTTTGTTAACTTTAAACTGGTAGCGACCTATATTGTTAAATTGTGTTTGTTCTTTTTGATATTTTGAATTTGATACCGGGTTAACATAGATCCAAAGGGCATTATTACCTACAAACTGGTAACTGTTTACTTTTACCGTATCAATAAAAACCTGGCCGGGTACAAATGGTTTTGATTTCATTTTTTGTGGCAAAGGCGTTTGGTTTCGGTTATTATCTTCTATCCAATAGGTAACAACCAGGCTATCGTCAAAATTTTTAACACCAATATTTTCGATCGGGAATTTAAACGTTACTTCATCTCCTTCCTGCAAAGTATCATTAATACTTGCAAAACCTTTTAACGGATTGATCGCACACTCGGGAGCTTCGTCATAAATTACCTGCCATTTCTTTAATTGTGGCGAAGTGGTATTTATATTGTCCTTCATAAAGGCTACCAGTTTTAAATAGGGGTGAACTGAAGCGTCGGCATAATTGTATAGAGCAAGAATATCTGTACTATCCTGTATAAAAGTTTGCAGGGTATCAATTTGTCCGTTGTTGCGAATGCCAACTAATTTTAATAGCGTTGTATCACCGGCCAGTGCATCCACGCTTTGCACACGCCAGTGCAGGCTGGTCCATTTATAAGACGGCCCTATAACTTCAGAGGCAATATAACCATTGCTCCAACGGGTTTTAATGCTGTCATTTAAAACAATTATTGATTTTTTATTTGTTCCTTTTAACTCATGTCCTTGTCCGGCCGCCATTCCTTTTTTTCCAAATAGAATATAAGGAACAGTATCTACGGTTGATCTTATACTTACGGCGCCAAAACTTTCAAATGCATTATAAAGATTGTTGCTATAACTGGTTATTTGCGCATAGCCTGGGTTAAGTGAGCCCATAGTATAGGCAAGTACATACTTATTTGGAGCAATGTTGGTTAAAAAATTCTCCAGATCTGTTTTCCAGTTTGGAGCGGGGCAGCCACAATATCCGTCAAGCTGGCCGAATGAGTATACGCGTAATACCTGGTTATCAACACAAACAACATTATTATAAGGTCCATAACCTGCTAAGGGCCAGTTAACGCTTTTAACGGCGTCTGGCTCGCCGCTAATTGAATCAAATACGGCAATGTTCCAACCGTCAGGGGCGCAGCCCCAACTTGAATAAGTTATATTATTAAAAAAGAAATTAATGTTGGTGGAAAAAATATTAGGGTAGATACCGTTTCTACAAGAAATACTTTGCTTGTTGTTTTCAAAAATAAATTTTCTTAATGTTTTTTTATAATTCACAAATTTATAATTATCATTTTTAAATTGATGGAAATGTGCTTGTGCCCAACCCCTTTTTGTGCCAATAGTTTGAAACGAGCTTTCACGCCATATAAAAGGTGTTGTTGGCAGTGTGCTGTCGCGGCTTACACGCCAAAAATAAACGGTGCTATCTGCAAAAGGTAAATTTACATTCCATTCTAAAACTCCTCCACTACTGGTTACTAAAGTGGTTTGAATAGGGCTTAAAAATTTATCGCAGGTATCTAACTGAAAACGATAAGTAGCGCTTGGTGCAAACGGATCAGTAGTAGATGCTTTTAATGTTATTGTATTTGTTTTTGGTACTATGGCATATTTATATGGGTAGACCGGAACTACATCGCCACCGGGAATAAATATATCAATGGTTCCCAGGGTGTTGTTATTGGTCTCAATGCTTTCACTAACTTCATTAAAGTCATCTACTTTTACCTTAAATTTATTTAAGCCAATGCCACGGTTAAAATCAATTTGTGTAAAAAAAACGAGACTATCTTTAAATAACGGTGCTAATATTCTTTTATAAGTAATACTGGAATCACCATTCGGAAAAAAACGTTCGATCTTTACAAAAATCGAATCACCTACTGCTTTTCCCTGGTTCTTTAGATTTATTTTTATTCCTAATGAATCAGTATATTTTTTTGTATTAAAAACAACATCACTGTTTTTTAATTGATAATCAGGAAATGCCCCTACGGTTATTTTTAAAGATGGATCACCGTGTAAAGTAAGGTCAAGGCTGGTAAATTGTGTTACTTTATCAGGTGATAAGGCATTATTAATAGCCGCTTCTTTGATCACGTCGCCAATGCCTTTATTATATTGTGTTTTAGTAAGTGCCTGGTAAAACAGATTGTTGTAATTATTTAACGAATGCACAAAGCCCAAAGACGTTGCCGCTAAAAAACCAATACTTCCCTTTTGATTTGAGAATACAAATCTTTCGCTTACCGATGTTCGTCCTGGTACGTGAATGTTTCCTGAATAGCATGAGTTGGCAATAACAAAAGGATATTTGCCGGTATTGTTATATAACTCCGGATCATCAATTGCCTGATCAAATCCCTGCTCAGAGCCATGACCAAAAAAATTGATCAGGGCAGCGCCGTTACTTATGATACTTTTTATACTATCACTTATAGCTGTTTGAACCGGCGCTGTTGTATTCTTTTTAAACGTAAAAACTTCGGCACCAAAAAGTGTATCTTTTATTATTTGTTCGTACCCCGACATATATGTGGCAAGGATATTTGCAAGAACAGGCTCATCGCCACCTATAAAATGTAAAACTCTTTTTTTCCAATCTGCTGGTGCTGAGCTTTCGTGTTGTTGAACTTTTGCAAGGTAAATGTTTACATCGTTATTAGATAATGCCGATATTCTGCCGATAGGAATTTCCGGCGCATACTTATTTGTGTTGCTGGAAGATAGAACGGAGGTTAAAAGATTATCGCAGCTTGGAACACCCATTGTTGGCACAAGGTTAAAAGATTGTGTGGTTGGAATGAGCGCATCGCAGCCAACACCCTTACCAATTATAAAAACATATTTTGGCACATTGGCTAAGCTATCATTCAGATATTTACAAAAGTTTTTAATGGCTAATGGATGTTTATTTATCCCATAACTGAACTGCTCATAAAGCTCATCTATATTAGCGGCAATAACATTATAAGAACCACCTGCTAAAGTTTGCCTATAGTTTTTATAAGCTGTTGCGCCAGCCTGCAAACTGTTATGATAAATAATTACAAACGGCTTGTTTGCCGGTAAATTCTTAAAATAGTTAAAGTTGCCGGTTTGATTTACCTTTATTAATGAAGTAACAGCAATGGTTTGTGATTCTGCTGCCATCACACATAATTTACGGCCAATACCATTTGGTATCACTGCTCTAATATTTGCTGTAGCAATTTTTGTAGTGATCTTTTTATTATTGCTTATATCGTATAATAAAACGTTAGATGAGCTTGCAAGATTAAAATTTGAGAGATTAAAAAATGTTTTTGGTTGCGTGATATGATCATCAACATATAATTTGTAGAACGATTTATTATTAAGATCTGGAATTTGCGGATAAAAATAATTGATGTAATGTAGCAGTGTTGAATTATTTATACTGGCCAGCGAAGGCACTGCAACCGAATTTAAAGTAATGGTTGTAGTGTTACCTGTATTTTGTGAATTTAATGTAAATGTTTGGCGAACCGGTAAATAAGCTTTAAAAGCAACGTCGGCTAATTGTATTGTAGAATTATTCTGATCAGTATAAAATGTTTTGATCTCATGATCATCCAATACAGTTTGATCGAGACTGTTGCCGGAATAATTGAGCGTTAAATAAACAGGAAGGTTTGATGTAGTATAAGTATTTAAATTAGAAAAAGTAGTTGTAAGACTATTTCCTTTTGCAAAACTAACACCACGGCCTTCTGCCTGTGTATATAGAGGATCACTAGCGCCGGAGCTATGTTCGTAAACAAAATTACTTTCAATAGAACTTGCAAATATTTTTTCTGAATAAAAATGATCACCCAATGGATATAAGCTTGCTGTTGTATCTGTTTCTAAAATATAACGCTTATTGCTTGTTAAGTTATTGAGTGTAATAAATCCGTAAAGTGTATCATTAAAAAGAGGCGCATAAGGATTGGGAAGATAATTTATTCCGGTATAGATCAGCGAATCAAAATCACTCATAGATGGTGAGGCATAAAACTCAAGATAATCGCCAGTATTAATTTTGTTATCACTTTCGCCATTTATAAAAAGGTGATTTTCTTTTCCTTTAATGAACAGCTGGAAATTTTTTGGATTGGCAGTACTTAAATTAAAATAATTGGATAGTATAGTGGAATCTATCCTGTAAATACCTTCTTTACTAATTGGAAATTTAAAGTACTGTTGAGAAAAATTGATCCACTCATTACCATAAACCTGGGCTTTACTGGTAAATGCAACAAAACAAAATATGCCTATTGCGAGTAGTTTTCTCACTTGTTCATTTTCTTATTTATATCAATTTTTAATGAAAAAATATTTGAATACAAAGCAATTGATCTGTCACCAATATCCGTTAAAGCATAATCAAGTGTAAAGATCTTGTATTTAACACCAACACCAAAGTTGGGTTGAAATGTGGTAATGTATTTGGTGGCATCATCATTTAATTGTTTTTGAATGTTACCAATACCGCCCCTTAAATAAACAAAACCTTTGTAACCAACTTCTGTTCCAATTGCCGGCTCTAAGCTCCACAGATCTGTTTTCACAACTGTATTTCTTTTTCCGTCAAACGAGTTTATTAAATTTAATTCACCTAACACTGAGATCTTATCTTTCCAGAACAAAAAAGTTTTTGCAGTGCCTAAAATTAATTTTGGAGCAGTTACTTCAACCGAAGAAGATGGAATTTCATTACCTGTTTGCTGGAATGTAGCAATATCTTTATCAGTTAAATTATAGCTCCAGGCATTAAAAGTTCCTGTTACATCCCTTGCCATAGCGGCAAATTTCCAATCTTTATAAGTATATTTTGCGCCGGCATCTAAACCAAAGCCCCAGGCACCACCAAATTGACCAAGTTTACGGCGAATGATCTTAAAATTACCACCTAATTCTACGCCTTTTAATTGTGGAATATTACGTGCGTAACTTAGTAATGCTGCAAAATCAACTGCGTTAAAGGTTGTGATGCGGCTATAATCCACATTACCATTAGCATCAACAAGATCTAATGTATTTGGGATATTATCTACGCCAAAACGAAGAATAGAAATTCCGGCAACGCTATTGCTATCAATTCTTTTAGAAACACCTATGTAATCATATTTGGCAATACCCGCAAAATATTCAGCATGCATTAAGCTTACTTCAATATCACTTTTTTGTTTTAAGAGCCCTGCCGGGTTCCAGTAACCGGAGTTAACACCCTCAACGCTGGTAATATTAGCATTACCCATGCCCAAAGCACGTGCGCCTACGCCAATATTCAAGAATTCGTTACTGTATTTACGAAATTGTGCCTTTGAAACAAGCGTAAACACTACAAAAAGAGAAAAAAGAAACCTTTGCATATCTAATTATTAAAATTAAGCTAAAAAAATGAAATTCTACGCTATTTTAACGAACCAGGAGCAATTTTATTGTTGAAAAACTGAGATAAAAACAGGCTGTATTTTGTGGCACCTGAATAGTTCAAATGATAATGGTCTACAAAGCAAGTGCGATCGTTGCAAAACGGCATTGATGAGAGATCAAAATACTTAATCTTATTGATAGATGCGATATCATTTAATTGCTTTATTATTTGCTTTTTATTTAAAAGATCAACATGTCCGCCGGCAAATATAGGCGAGCTAACCAGGCTAATGTGCGTGTTGTTTATTTTGCAAAGTGTAATAATAGAATCGAGATAATCCCTGTCGGTTAAATTAAAAAAGGTATAGTATCTTTTTATGGGTACGTACTTTAATTGTGGCCTTAAAACTTCTTTTAAATAACCTTTGTAATATAAACTATCTGTTTTGTTTGGTATGTTTAACCAGCCATGAATACTTGTGCTTATATTTTTAAAGCCTGTGTAAGGCCATGAGTAGTAGGCATTGTAATAAAAATTTGGCATACGTTTATCGATCTTCGTGAATTGGCTAAGCAAGGTTGTATTGGATAAGAACGGAAAATAATTGTTGAATTCTTTTACCTCCGTGCTTTTGTATTTTAAGAAATGATAATCGAGCTCGTAAATTAAATATTCAGGTGCTTTACTGTTTTGCAAATACGCTTTTAATGCTGCAAATGCCACCTGTGGTGTAGCTCCGGCCAGGCTTAAATTAAAAGAATTCTTTCCGGTTAAGCTATCAAACAAACGGGTATTGTAATGCATTTCTACGCGAGATGACCCTAAAAAAATAACATTAAAATCATTCTTTTTAAAGAAGCAGGTTTTGTACTTATCATAAAAACCGTGTTCTTGCTTCAATAAGCCTTTGTAATGCAGGTAGCGTAAGCCATAAAGCAGGGCAGTGATGATCAAAAAATATGTAATTATTCGCTTTATCAAAACTGGAAATAAATAAATGTATTAGCCGAAAAATTGCCTAAAATAAAAATGAGCACTATAAAACAGACATAAGCAAAAGGTTTTAAGAAATTGTATGTTTTTTCTCTCCTGTTTATGATCGCGTATTCCTCGTTCAACTCTTTTAAAAATAAAACCAGCATTGAAAATAAAATTATTATAAAGAAGAGCTTATCCTGCATTAATTGGATATTCGCTGTTGAAAAATAATTTTCTTTTAAGCAAAAGATCGATCGGTATATACTTCTTAGATCTGCAAACGAATTGGCCCTGAAGGCAATAAGCGTAATAGTATGAAAACCCAATAAATATAAGCTTCCCAGCCAGGCCGGGACTTTTAAATTTGGAAATCTTTTCATTAACACTATCTCTAAAATGTAAAAAATGCCATGTAGGGTTCCCCAAATTATAAAGGTAAAATTGGCGCCATGCCAAAACCCGCTTATTACAAAAACTAAAAAAATATTTAATAACCAACGCTTATATTTTACGCGACTGCCTCCTAAACCAATGTATAGGTAGTCTCTAAACCAGGTGGTGATACTTATATGATTGCGTTTCCAAAATTCGTGTAAAGACCTTGAAAATAAAGGCCTACGCCAGTTAAGCGTTAAATTGATATTAAACAATTTAGCAATGCCCGTTGCAATATCGCTATAACCACTAAAATCGCAGTATACCTGTATAACAAATAAAAAGCCGGCAATTAATAATTCAAAACCAGTGTAAGCCGTAACGTCATTAAATATCGGGGTAACGATCAAATTTAAATTATCTGCAATTACAAGCTTTTTAAAATAGCCCCAGGTTACAAGTGTAGCAAAGGATTGCCAGTTTATGTTCTTAAAATAAGTGTTGATCTTAAACTGTGGCATGAGATCGTTATACCTTACAATTGGCCCGGCAACCATATGAGGGAAGAATGAAACGAACAATAAAAAATCAGAGAATTTATCATCGGCCTTGTATTTGCCCCTGTAAACATCAATAGTATAACTTAAGGATTGAAAGGTGTAGAAAGAGAGACCGGCAGGAATTATGATTTGATTTAAGATGGAAGATTTAAGGTTTAAAATTTCTATAGCAGAATTATAAGCAAAAACAAAATATTTAAAGATAAACAGTACGCCAAGATTGCTAAGCAAGCTTAAAACAAGAAATATTTTCTTAGTTATTGAATTTTGTGTTGAAGATATCTTTCTTGCTAATAAATAATCTACAGCCGAAGTACCTATTAACAGCAACAAGAACCAGGGATTGTAGCTGTAATAGAAATAATAAGAGGCAAGCAGTAAGAAATAATTGCGGTATTTAGGCGGCGTTAACCAATAAATGATAAATACAATTGGTAAAAAAACTGTAAATATGAGTGAGTTAAATAACAAATTAAATTATCCTTTTACGTAATTGTTTTATTTCACTCTTATGTTTTTTGCTTTCAACTTTTCTTTTTATGGAACCTTTTGTTGGCTTTGTTGCCACGCGTTTTTTAACCGGTTTTAAAAGCTTGTTTAATAATGTTATTAGTTTTTTTGTGGCTATTTCTTTATTTCCTAATTGAGAACGGTCAGTATTGCCCAATACTTTTATCAAAGTACCCTCAATAAAATCGGGATATTTTTTAAAGATGGTCTTTTTCTGTTCTTCCTTTAAAGCTGAAGAGGTTTGCACGTTAAACTCAAGCTCTACCTTGGTTTCTACCTTATTTACGTTTTGACCACCTTTACCGCCGGAGCGGGAAGTTTTAAAATTTATTTCTTTTGAAACTATTTGATCTATTTGTTGTTCTGTTAACATATTTGTTTTGATAACAATTTGAAAGTACAAAAAATTGCCGAACAGATAATTTTAATTTTATAAACATGCTGCGCACTCTATTTATTTTTTGTGTCTTATCCCATTTTTCCTTTGCTCAAACTATACAGCAGTGTAAATACAGGTTTGATACTTATTTAAACTTTAGGGGTTCGTTAAATAATCGTGTACAATTCCAAAACGACGCTATTTATATCTTAGATGATAAAGGCAAAAAAGAAATAGCCATTTATGCCAATGAAATTGAGCTTTTTGCACGCTTTCTAATAAACAATCCATTTTCAAAACAAGAGCAGCTTATAAAATTTAAAGGCATAAAAAAGTTATCTAAAACAAAATGCGACAGCATTTCTGATAAAATAACAGATAAAAAAAGGAAAAATAAATACGATAATAAATTACCACTTTCCGGATACCGTATTGCTATTGACCCCGGGCATACAGCTGTTAATTTAACCGAGGCCTTAATAGAGCAAAAATTCTTATACTTTAGAAAAGACAGTATCAATCATCCATACGATACTATTAAAATATTTGAAAGTGCTTTGGCATTTAATACCGCCCAATTGCTTCAAAGAATGCTGGAAGAGCAGGGGGCAAAGGTTATGTTAAGCCGCCCACAGGAAAATTATAATTCATTTAACTGTACTTATTCGCAATGGCTTATTAATCATAAAACAAGGGTTTTGGATAGTTTGTATAATAACAAGATCTTGCCAAAGATCAAATACACGAAGTTTATTAAAGATAATGATCATGATCTTTTCTGGGATTTTTTCAGGGATTTTGATCTTAGCAACCGTGCAAAAGTGATGAATGAATTTTATCCGCACATTAGTGTAATTATTCATTACAATGTGGATGAAAAAAATGAACCCTGGAAACAAATAACCAAAAAGAATTTTACCATGGCCTTTATTGGCGGCGCTTTTACAGACGATAACCTGGATAAGGCAGAGAATAAGGTCCATTTTTTACGTCTGCTTTTAACCGACGAGCTAAATCAATCTGAAAAGCTTGCCGCCTTAACAGTTACCAATTTTAATAAGAATCTGGATATACCAATTGCAGTTCAATTTGACGCCTCTTACCTGAAAGATAATTGTTTAGTAACCAATAGTGCCGGGGTGTTTTCGAGAAATTTAAATTTATGCCGTTCAGTAAACTCTGCTTTGGTCTATGGCGAAAGCTTATACCAGGATAATGAAAAAGAATGTGAGGCTTTAATGAAAAGTAATGTCATCTACAAGGATTTAAAAACGAATGAACGTGTATTGAATGTGGCAAAAAGTTATTATGATGCGGTTTTTAAGTTTGTGAAAAAATAGTACATTAGGGTTTAATAATGGCAGGTAAAATAAAAATATATTTAGTTGATGATCATCAAATGTTATTGGATGGTTTAAAAGCTATTATTTCGAGTGAGCAGGATTTTGAGATCGTGGGCGAATGTACTTTGCCTTTACTTGCTTTTGAGCAAATACAGTTATTAAGACCTCATATTGTTTTAACAGATATTAATATGCCGGAATTAAGTGGTGTTGATCTTGTTCGCAAATTAAAACCGCGTTTGAACGATACAAAATTTATTGCATTAAGTATGTACGGTGAGCGTAGTTATATTAAAGATATGCTACAAGCAGGCGTTAAGGGATATATTCTAAAAAATACAGGGAGAGAAGAATTAGTGCGCGCTATTAAAACTGTTTATGAAGGCAACGAATTTTTTAGTGAAGAGGTTGAGAATGTAATAGAATCGAACCCGGTTAATGATGAAAAAATAAATACCATTAATTTAACCGAGCGTGAAGTAGATATTATTGATTGTATTGCCAAGGAAATGACCAACGCGCAAATTGCAGAAGCATTATTTATCAGCGAACGTACGGTTGAAACCCACCGGAAAAATATTTTCAGGAAGACCGGCATTAAAGGCGTGGTAGGTCTTGTAAAATTTGCACTCGATAAGGGATTTATAAAGTAGTTACACTGTGTTTAAATTTATGATCCCTTTTAATTTTCATGGAAACATTGTCACCAACAAAAACGTTAAAATATTCTTGTTTTTCATGGTTTGTTCTATTTCAATTTATGGTCAAACAACTACTGATACTAATAGAGAGATCTATGGTAGTTGGACAGAAGATAGCAGGATCATTTCTTTTGGTTTAGGTGGCCCCAATACCGATCCTTTTTATTATGTAAAATTACCGGCATCATCAACTTCTACTTTATCGGATTTTAGAAGTGATTTTGTTCAACACATCAAAGCAGAATTTGCACTTACAGGTCATTTTGGATTTGCGATCACAGCAAACAGAAGCATTTTACAGTATAAAGAAAGTTATATTGTAAATAATAATTTTGGCCCTACAAAAAACACCTTTGATCTTAACTTAAAAGTATTAACAATAAACCTTCGTGCTAATTATCATTTTTTAAATTCAAAGGCAGTAGACCCATATATTGGTATTGGCGCGGGATTAAGAAAGATAGAGCTTACTACTTCTTCTTCCGTTTATAAAGTAACAGCGTTTGAATCCAGGATTCCTTTTGGTTTTGAAGCTACAGTTGGGTTTCGTGTATTAATTGCAGGAAGGGCAGGAGTATATGTTGAAACAGGCGTTGGCCGTTCTTTTTACCAGGGTGGTATTTCATTAAACCTTGGAAAGCTTAGAAAGAAAAGTAAAATTTCTTAAGGAATGTTCATGTACTTATGAGTTTGTAAGCTGATCATCCATTTTGGATTTGATTTTACATACTCAATAATTTGTGGCAACAATTCGGCATGTTTGCTCCACTCGGGTTGTAAATATAAATAACAATCCTTACCAACTTTTGCAGCCTGCTCTTCTGCCCATTTTAAATCGTGCTGGTTAAAAATGATTATTTTTAACTCATTTGCTTTTTCATAAACCTCAGGTAAGGGTGCCATTGTTTTTTTCGGACTTAAGCAGATCCAATCCCAATTGCCACTTAATTTGTAAGCGCCCGAAGTTTCAATAAAAGTTTCAATATTTTTTTTCTTTAATTCAGCGGTTAAAGCTTCTAAATTATAGATCAAAGGTTCTCCACCTGTAACCACAACACTTTGCGCTTTCCATTCCAAAACATTGGTAATTATTTTTTCGATGGGCGTTAATGGGTGGATATTCGCATCCCAGCTTTCCTTTACATCACACCAATGGCAGCCCACATCGCAACCACCAATACGAATAAAGTAAGCAGCTTTGCCGGTATTGTATCCTTCACCCTGAATAGTATAAAATTCTTCCATTAAAGGCAATAATTTCCCCTCATTTAAAGCAATTTCATCGGCAGGTGTTAAGCTATGTAATTTGTAATTCAAGGGTGCAAAGATATGTACTAAATTCTTAATAGCCACGAATTTTACTAATTACTCCAATTAAGAAAACTATCTTTCTTTTCTTTTTTAATGTATTTCTTGTCTTTAGAAATTATTTCTAAAGACAATTAAATTGACACAAAACATTGTTTAATCACAGTTTATTATTTTGTGAAATTGGTGTAATTAGTGGCTAAAAACATATAGTTTGTTAACATTATTCCAATTTTTTTATTCGTAAATTTAAAGCTGAAAATTAGAGCACTTAATATATGAATATAGGAATGGTTTGTTTCCCTACTTATGGTGGAAGCGGTGTAGTAGCAACAGAATTAGGTAAAGCACTTGCTAAAAAAGGTCACAAGGTGCATTTTATGTCTTATAGCCAGCCTTTTCGTTTAAACCTGTTTGATGAGAATTTATTTTATCATGAGTTTAATGTAAACGATTATCCTTTATTTGAATACCAACCATACGAAAGTGTATTGGCCAGTAAAATTGTGGATGTGGCCATCTTCGAACAGTTAGATGTGTTACACGTACATTATGCTATTCCGCATGCATCGGTTGCTTATACGGCACAGCAGATCTTAAAGTCAAAAAAGATAAACCTGCCATACGTTACCACTTTACATGGTACTGATATTACTTTAGTTGGCCGTGATCCTGCATTTGAGCCGGTAATTCGTTTTTCGTTGAATCACAGTAATGCTATTACTTCGGTTTCTGAAAGCTTAAAAATGGATACTTTAAAAACATTTAAGATCGATAATAAAATTACGGTTATCCCTAACTTCATTAATATTAAAGAGTACGAAACGCCCCAGGAACATTGCGTTAAACGCAAATATGCGCCAAACAATGAAAAGATATTGGTGCACATCAGTAACTTCAGAAAAGTTAAAAGAATTGAAGATGTTGTTCAGATCTTTGACAGGGTTAAAAAAGAAATGCCAGCAAAATTAATTTTAGTTGGTGATGGTCCTGAAAAAGCAGCAATAGACCAATTATGCAGACAATTAAATTTAAGTGCTGATGTTATTAATCTTGGCAAGATCTCCGATCCAAAAGAGATCTTAAGTATGGCTGATCTTTTTATCTTACCATCAGAAACAGAAAGTTTTGGTTTATCTGCTTTAGAAGCAATGGCTATGAAAGTGCCTGTAATTAGCACTAATAGTGGCGGTTTGCCCGAAGTGAACATTAATGGTAAAACCGGTTATTTAAGTGATGTGGGCAATGTAGAAGAGATGGCCAATAACGCTATAAAATTATTGAAAGATCAAAAACTATTTGAACAATTCCGTCATAATGCATTTGCCCAGGCAAAAAAATTCGACATTGCAAACATCCTGCCGCAATACGAAAAGCTTTACCAGCAATTGGTTTCAAGCCCTTTAATAGTCGCTTAAAATTGTTAAATCTTTGGTAAAAAATTCTTTTAATTAAAAAAAACGGATTAATATTGCAATACCAAATGGTAAAAACAACAACACATAATATTGAGATATCGGTTGAAGCGCGCTACTTATCAGAGCAAAGCGTGCCACGCGAGAACCATTATTTTTTTGTGTACTTTATTACTATTCAAAATAACAGCGATTATTCGGTTCAATTATTAAAAAGGCATTGGGATATTTTTGACAGTGTTGGTGAAAAACGTGAAGTTGATGGTGAAGGTGTAATAGGTGAGACACCTATTATTGAGCCAGGGCAAAAATTCGAATATAACAGTGGTTGTAATTTAGCCAGTGAATTAGGTTATATGGAAGGCTTTTATGTTATGACCCGCTTAATAGATGAAAGCGAATTTAATGTTCAGATCCCAAGATTTGAAATGGTTGTGCCATCTAAATTTAACTAGCACACTATTTTAATGAAATATAGTGGGTTGTTTTTTAACCACGAATTACACAAATAAAAGGTGAGCGCTTATAACATTTAATAGTATTTGGAAAAATTGGTGTGATTAGTGGCTTATTATTGTATGCAATCACTTACAAAATCTATCTATCATTTGTGCAGCGTGAACATTGCCTAAACCATCAGCTTTATTAAGATCATCACATGCACCATGTTTATCTTTAATGGCCATTTTAGTAGCAGCGCGATTGTAATAAGCATCAGCATAATCAAACTTAAGCTTTAAAGCCACTTCATAATCCTTTAATGCCTCCTGAAATGCTTTATTTTCTGACTTTGCAATAGCCCTGTAACAATAACTAACCGGGTTTTTTCCATTTAATTTAATGGCTTCATCAAGATCCGCAATCGCGCCTGTGTTATCTTTACTTTCAATTTTTGCGGCACCGCGCGATATTAAAGCTTCTTCTTCACCGGGTATCCCATCTAAATATATATTCCAATCGGTAACGGCCCCTTTATAATCTGCATTCTCAAACTTCGCTTTTGCTCTTAGTTTATAAGCCTTGTAATCGGGGGTTTCGGCAGGCATTTTTTTAATCGCGTCATTCAATTCTTTAATTGCATAATTATATTCTTTGGTAACAAGACGGACTTCACCTTTAAGGATAAGGCATTCAATACACTTCGGATTAATTTCAACAGCCGATTCAAATGCAGCCAGGGCTGTTTTATAGCTTTTGCCTTTGAACATGAGCAAACCCTGGTAATAAAAAAGTTCCCAATCTTCAATTTTTTCATCTTTTGCAATTTCAAGTGCAGAATCTATAGCGCCTTTACTTTCCCTAAACTTATTGTTCAGGTAATAATTTATACCATGAAGCTTGGTGGTCTCAAAATTAAGCGGCATTATTAATTCGGCTTTTTTAAGATCTTTTTCAGCGCCTTTATAATCCTTTAATTTAATTTTGCAAAGGGCCATTTTATTGTAGGCTTCCCAATAATCCTTTTTAACTTTTATGGCATTTTTTAAAACTGGAATAGCCTCATCATATTTTGCAGAATCTATTAATTTTACTGCTTTTGCATAGATCTTTTCATGCTCAGGAATACTGTCTGCCGAAACTTCCTGGCCTTTTAAAGTTGGGGAAATTAGCCAGATCATTATCAAAAAAAGCCACTTATACGTATTTTTTACCACCTCTAAAATCGATTTTGAACCACAGGAAAAATTTCATACATTTATACAAATATAAATCTTTATGCCAATAGGAATAATAATTGTTGCTGTAATTGTTTTACTAACAATTCTTCTGTCTTTTGTAACGGTTCAACAAGGAACCATTGCTATCACAACCATTTTTGGAAAATTCAGCCGTATTTTGCGCCCGGGTTTAAATTTAAAAATACCTTTTATTGAAAAAGTATTTAAAAAGATCTCCGTTCAAAACAGGAGTTCTGAGCTTGGTTTTCAGGCAGTTACTATAGATCAGGCAAATGTAAACTTTACAGCAATGTTGTTGTATTCGGTTATAAACAGCGATGAAGAAACTATTAAGAATGTAGCCTTTAAGTTTGTTGATGAGCGTAATTTTATGCAGGCACTTGTGCGTTCGGTTGAAGGTTCGGTTCGTGCATTCGTTGCTACAAAAAAGCAATCAGAGGTCTTAATTTTAAGAAGAGATATAGTTGAAGCTGTAAAAGAGCAACTGGATAATACTTTAGAGCAATGGGGTTATCATTTAATTGATCTGCAGTTGAATGATATTACTTTTGATGAAGAAGTAATGCGCTCAATGGCTAAAGTGGTGGCAAGTAATAACTTAAAATCGGCTGCTGAGAACGAAGGCCAGGCTTTATTAATTACAAGAACCAAGGCTGCTGAAGCAGAAGGTAACTTTATTAAAATATCTGCACAAGCCGAAAAGGATGCATCACAATTAAAAGGGGAAGGTATTGCTTTATTCCGCCAGGAAGTTGCAAAAGGTATGGCCGGAGCAGCAAAAGAAATGCAAGACGCTAATTTGGATTCTTCACTTATACTTTTTAGTATGTGGACTGAAGCTGTGAAAAATTTTGCCCAGGATGGTAAAGGAAACGTGATCTTTTTAGATGGTAGCGTTGAAGGCATGCAAAAAACCATGAAAGACATGATGGCTATAACCCAGGTAAATCAGATTCCAACAAATCAAAAAAAATAAACACATAAAAAATAAATAAACAGCATGAAAAAACAATTATCTAAAATAACACTTGGTATTGCGCTTTTCGCCTCAACATTTGGTATTGCACAAGATGGTAAAATTCAGCCATGTAATACATACGCCGCTATGGAAGAAGCATTTAAAGCAAATCCGGGTGCAGAAAAACGTTATAACGCTTTACAGGAAGAAGCTTACAAACAATATGTAGAAGCTGAAAAAAATAAAGGAGCTAATAAAACTTCTGCTGCTTTTCAATATACAATTCCTGTAGTATTTCATATTTTACATTTAGGTGGTGGCGAAAATATTTCAGATGCAACATGCGCCGCAGCTATTGCTCAAATGAATTTGGATTACGCGGCTGCGGGACCTGATGTGTCTACAATCGCTGCCCCGTTTCAACCTTTATACATTAACTCGGATATTAAATTTATGTTAGCCCACAGAGATCCGAATAATAATTGTACTTCAGGTATTGTTCACCACTATGATTCAAGAACAAACTGGCAACAATCTGCCGTTGGTACAAATTATACTAACTTAACCTGGGATCCTACAAAATACCTTAACATTATTGTTGTTAAGCAAATTATACCAACCGGTACTGTAACAGGTGGTGGTATTATTGTTGGTTATACTTATAAGCCAGGCACATGGCCTACCGGTGCTTTACAAGATGCTATCGTTTATAACTATGGTTTCTTAAGCAGCATGACAAATATTCGTTCATTAAGCCACGAAGCAGGCCACTGGTTAAATTTAACGCACACTTTTGGTAATACAAATAATCCTGGTGTTGTTTGTGGTGATGATGGTGTTTCTGATACTCCATGGACAAAAGGTAACTTTAGTACCTGTCCTACAAGTTTATCAGGTAACGTTTGTTCAGGTGGCCCAACACAAAACGTTGAAAATATTATGGATTATTCATCTTGCCCTAAGAACTTTACTTCAGGCCAAACAACTGTTATGAGAAATGCGCTTGCATCAGCTACAAGTGGCAGAAGTAATCTTAGTACTCCTGCAAACATTGCACTTACAGATGTTAATAGTACAAACCCTTGTCCTCCTGTTGCAGATTTTATGTCTACAACAAATTATACGGTGTGTTCAGGCGGATCATTAAATTTTAAAGATCTTTCTTATAACGGAACTATCTCATCTTACGCATGGAGTGCTAGTAATGGTGCTATTCCTGCTAACCCAACAGCTTCTAATACAGCTATCTCTTTCCCTACCCAAGGTGTAAGCACAGTTACATTAACTGTAACTAACGGACAAGGAAGCAGCACACAAGTAAAAACGGTTACTGTTTTAAATGGCGCAGCTGTTATTACCGGTAACTATTTTGAAAGTTTTGAAAATGCAGGTGTTCCTGCAAACTGGTCGGTTGATAACGTTGGTGGCGGTGTTACCTGGGATCAAACTACCGTTGCAGCTAAACACGGTTCAGGCTCGTTCTTTTTAGATGGAACTCAAAGCTCGTTTGGCCAAATAGATATTTTAACAATGCCAATTATGGATGTTGCAAATAATCCAAATAACCTTTTAAAATTCTCTTATGCATACGCAAAACAAACTTCTACACATGCTGATAAATTAGTTTTACAGGGATCACTTGATTGCGGTGGTTCATGGATAGATGTAGTTAGCTTAAATGCAAGTACAATGGCTTCAGGTTCTGGTGGAACTACATCAACACCATATGTTCCTGTAACTGCTCATTGGAAAGAAGTTGACGTAACTTCATACCCATATTGGTTTAACTTCACAAACTCTCAAAGTGCAACATTCCGTTTTGTGTTTACTGAAGATCCTACAAATGGTTTTGGTAACCGTTTATTTATTGACGCTGCAGATTTTCAAGCGCCAAATGGCTTAAACGAATTAGCTAAAAGCTATAAATTAAATTTATTCCCAAATCCATCAAACGGAGAAACAAACCTTAAATTTAATTTAAATGATGCTGCAACTGTTGCTGTAAACGTTGTTGATATGTTAGGTAAAGATGTTTTACCGGCAACTATCAATAATTATAACGCAGGTGAGCAAACTGTTTCTATCAATAAAAACAGTTCGCTTTCAAAAGGTATTTATTTTGTAAATATCTCAATTAACGGAGCAAAAATGTCTAAAAAATTAGTGATCAACTAATACAGAATATTTTTAAAATTAGATCCCGTTCGGTTAATGCCGGACGGGATTTTTTTTTAGCTTTAATCTTTTATGCCAAACGTATTTTCCAATATTCCTTTTTTCAGGATAATGATCCCATTTATTGGTGGAATATTATTGGGAATAAACCTTGATCTGCCGGTTCCACATATTATTTTTTTAATACTATTAATTACAATCACAGCTATCGTAAGGTCAAGAAAAGAACAAAACATTTTCACAAAACGGATTTATTTAATTTGCCTCGATATCTTCTTTTTTCTTTTTGCCTTAAATCTTGTAAAGAATAATAATTTAAAAGCTCAGGGTGAATATTACGGTAATTATTATAAAGCCGATTCTGCCAACTATTTTGTTGTTACGATCAACGATATACCCGTTGAAAAAGAAAAATTCATAAAATGCCGTTTAACAATAAATGAAATATGGTCTGATTCAGCTTATTTAAAAACAAAAGGAAACATTATTGCGTATTTTAAGCGATCGGTTAGAGACAAAGAGCTGCAGCCTGGTGCCACCCTTGTAGTAAAAACAAAATTGCTGGAAGTTGGAGCGCCACAAAACCCATATGAGTTTGATTATAAAAATTATTTATACAATAAACAGATATATAACACAGCCTTTATTGATGTAAATGCATTTGAAATTCTGAATGTTCCTTTGCAGTTAAACCCAATTTGGTATAAAGGCTTATTAATAAAACGAAATATTTTAAAAATATTAAAAAGTAGTGCTTTAACATCAAACGCTTATGGTATTTGTGCAGCGCTGTTAACAGGTTACGACGATGAAATAGATAAACTGGTAGTTGAATCGTTCTCACATTCGGGAACGTTGCACGTGCTCTCAGTTTCAGGTTTGCATACTGGTTTAATTTATTTAGTGTTGAGCTTTTTGTTTGATCTTATTGATCGGAAAAGAAAATATAAGATATTCAAATTTTCTCTTATTACAATTTTATTATGGAGTTTTGCTTTGATCACCGGTTTTTCTGCGCCAATTTTAAGAGCTGTTATTATGTTCAATCTTTTGGGTATTGGCCGTATTTTCTTTAGAAGCGATCATAGGGTTCAAACAAATATTTTGCTCGCTTCAGCCTTTATTTTATTATGCTATGATCCATTCTTTATTACAGATGTTGGTTTTTTATTAAGCTATTTTGCGGTTTTTGGTCTTATTTATTTTCAACCAAAATTATCACAATACTGGCAACCGAAAAATTATTTAAGTAGGGAATTATGGAATGGAACAACCGCTTCCTTTGCTGCAACCATTAGCACTTTACCATTAACCTTGTTTTATTTTAAACAGTTCCCGCTTTGGTTTTTCATATGCAATATTATTGTTGTGCCGGTGAGTTTTGTTATTTTGTTGCTGGCTTTTTTAATTGTTTTAAAAGTTGGTTTTGTTGCGATCATTATCAATAACATGGTTAGTTGGTTAATTGCCTTTATTACCTTATTTAACTCTGCTACGTTTGGTTTTATTGATAGTATTGATTTTAGCTTATACGATGCTTTATTCCTTTCGTTTTTCATAATTATTTTCACGCTCGCTATTCAATACAAAGCATATGGTTCGCTCGTTTTTTGCTTCATAATTTTGATCTGGTGGCAGGCTTCGGCAATTGTGCTTTCATATAATTCAAAAACAAAAGATCTTTTAGTCGTTTACCAGGTAAATAAGAAAAGTACCATGCTGGTAAAAAACAAAACACATTCTATAATAAATGAATTAGATTCTGTCAATTTTATGTTTCATATAAAGCCGCATGTAACCTCATTTAACAATACATCCTTAACAATAAATAATTTTAATTATGTTGAAAAGGGAAATGTAAAAGCTATTGTATTAAACAAAAAAGATCATTGGCCCGAAACAAACCTGGCAGATATAAATTTACTGGTTCTGGCAAATAATTTTAAGATAAACGTCAATGACTTTGAACGCTTTCCCGGTCTTAAAACAGTGGTAGCCGATGCTTCAAACACCAATTATTCTATTAAAAAAGTAGAAGAATTATGTCGTAAATTTGGGATTGAATTAATCAAAACAAAACAGCAGGGCGCATATATCCTTGATCTATAATGAAACTGAGAATTGGCGATAAGGTGAGGTTTTTAAACGAAACAGGCGAGGGCATAGTTTCACGCATAAAAGATAAAACGTCTGTTTTTGTGGAGATGCAGGATGGGTTTGAAATTCCGTATTTGGTCTCGCAGTTAGTGCCAATTCATACAGAGCTGATAGTTGATAAAGACGCCGCTAATATAGAAATAGATCCTGAAGCGAGCATTAACGATGCTATTTACCTGATCATTGAGCCCGATCATGAATTGCCAACCTTAATTAACGATTATAAGATCTATTTATTTAACTCATCATCTTTTAACGTTTTATTCTCTTATTCAATAAAAGACGAAGAGTACTTTCAAACGCTTAAGCATGGCGAGTTGGGCGCATACCAAAAGATCCTTTTAAAACAGGTAAAGATCCAGTTCTTTAAAGAATATTCTTACCATAAAATTGAATGTTTGTTTTATAAGAACACACATTTTAAAACACAAATGCCAATTGTTGAGATCGTTAATATAAGCCCTAAAACCCTCGCAGAATCTAAAGTTATAAAGCATGATGAATTTAAATTTCCCGTGTACGGCTTTTTATTAAAAGATGAATTTTTAACGCAAACCAATGTAGAGCAGGAGCTAAGCCTGGTTGATATTGCCAAATTAAAAAGTGTAAAAGAGTTTAATTCACGCGCAAAAACTTCTAAATCAAATAAAGAATATTTAAAGTCCTTAGAGAAAGAAGTCGATCTGCATATTACCGAGCTGATCGAAAACCCGGAAGGTTTAAGTAATTTTGAAATGCTGAACATTCAGCTTGAAAAATTTGAGAACGAACTAGATGACGCCATTTTTAAGAACATGAAAAAGATCGTTTTTATTCACGGGGTTGGCAATGGCCGTTTGAAGCAGGAGATCATTGAGCGTTTAAAGAAAACAAAAGGTGTTACATTCCAGGATGGTTCTTATAAAGATTACGGTTTTGGCGCAACACAGGTAAACATATTGTAAATAATTCATAATTTTTAATTTAATTAAATGATCCCATTTTCACCACCAAGAATAGACGATAAGATCTGCAACGAGGTTGTGGCCACTTTAAAAAGCGGATGGATAACTACCGGCCCGCGTACAAAACTATTTGAAAAAAAAATAACCGAATATTGCGGCAATAAAAATACTTTGTGCTTAAACTCTGCAACAGCCGGACTTGAGATCATGCTGCGCTGGTTTGGTGTGAAGGAAGGTGATGAAGTTATTCTTCCGGCTTATACCTATTCCGCTACTGCAAATGTGGTTATACATGTGGGTGCTAAACCTGTTTTCGTAGATATAAATGCCAATGATTTTAATATCTCAGTTGCAGAAATTGAAAAAGCAATTACTTCAAAAACAAAAGTAATAATGCCTGTTGATTTTGGGGGCTTGCCTTGCGATTATTCTGAGATAAATGAATTGGCAGCAAAATATAAAAATAAATTTGTTGCTTCAGATAACGTAAATCAAAAACAGCTTGGGCGTATCTTAGTTTTAAGCGATTCGGCTCATTCGTTTGGTGCCAGTTATAAAGGCAAAAAAGCCGGTTCTTTAACCGATGTGAGTGTGTTTTCTTTTCATGCGGTAAAAAATTTAACTACTGCCGAAGGTGGCGCTGTTACTTTAAACTTACCTGCACCATTTGATAATGAAGCCATTTACAAACAGCTTTGCGTTTCAACTTTGCATGGCCAGGATAAAGATGCCCTTGCTAAAACACAAAAAGGAAACTGGCGTTATGATATTGTAGAGGCTGGTTATAAATGTAACATGACCGACCTTACTGCTGCCATTGGTCTTATTGAATTAGAGCGTTATGAAAATGATACGCTTGTAAAACGTAAACATATTATTGATGCCTATACAAATTTATTAAAGAATGATGTACGCCTTGAGCTTCCTGTAATGGAAACCAACGATAAAACAAGCTGTTATCATTTATTTCCGTTAAGGATAAAAAACATCACTGAAGCACAGCGCGATGAAATTATTAAATATATTTTTGATGCTGATGTAAGTGTGAATGTGCATTTTTTACCCTTGCCGGGTATGAGTTTTTATAAAAATTTAGGTTATAAGGTAGAAGATTATAAAGTTACCTGCGATAATTCGAACCGTGAAATTAGTTTGCCGGTGTTTTATGATATTACCGATGAGCAAATTAAAACCGTTGTAAAAGCGGTTATTGAAAGTGTAAATAAAGTTGTAAAATAAATTGATAGCAAAACGCATATTCGACCTGGTTTGTTCTTTGATAGGAATGATCGTTTTGTTTCCATTCTTTTTTATTATTACGTTCTTAATTGCTTTAACCAGTGGACTTCCGGTTTTTTATATCCAGCAAAGAGTAGGGAAGAACAATGAAGATTTTGGTCTTATAAAATTCCGCACCATGAAAATAAATGCGCATAAAACAGGTCTGTTAACCGTTGGTGGCAGAGATCCGCGCATTACCGGAATAGGTTATTACTTAAGAAAATATAAGCTGGATGAATTGCCACAGCTCTTAAATGTTATTATGGGAGATATGAGCTTAGTAGGGCCAAGGCCAGAAGTACGCAAATACGTTAATTTGTATAATGATGAGCAAAAAAAAGTATTGCTTGTAAAGCCCGGTATTACTGATCTGGCTTCGTTAGAATATTTTAGCGAGAATGATCTTTTGGCGAAGTCTTCCAATCCTGAAGAAACCTATATTAAAGAAATTATGCCTGCGAAATTAGAATTGAATAAAAAATACATCTCGCAAATGGGTTTAGGAACAGACTTTAAGATCATTTTAAGGACGCTGAAAAGAATTATCAGCTAAATAATTTGCCACTTACATTAACGCTTTCCCGATCTTCTCTTTCGATTCCTCACCAACAGGCGCATTGTTGCGGGTTATCCACTCATTAATGGCAGCTAAAAATGTAGCTTTTTCTTTAATGTGTATCATTTTTATTTGTAGAACTTTCTTATCCTTTTTTACAAAGTAAAAGATCTCGTGCCTGAATTCGATGATCTCAATTTCAGAAGCAAAGATCCTTTTTAAACGGCTCTCGGCAAACAATAAATAATTGGCGTAAATACTAATAAAGCAAAGATTACGTTTGTATTTTATAAATAAAACGATCAGCTCTGTTAAGGCAATGATTAAACAAATAACGTATAAGTATTTTGCACGGCTGCCCGATGTATAAAGCATCAAAGCAAAGGTTATAAATATGGCAGCTTTTAAAACCCGTAACGCTACAAGGCTAAATGTAAAATAAGAGAAACGTTGAACAGGAAGTGCTGCTTTATAGCTCGCATTTAAAACTTCGTAACAGCTTAAAAATATGTAAGCGATACCAAATAATAATTGTATCCATAATAACTCGTGCCAGTTAAACCAGCTATAAAAAAAATTAGCGGCCGATAAAATTACAATGGCAACAAGTAATACGTTTTTTCCTATGGAAGCAAGGGCTGAGTTCATGAACCGCAAACTTACAAATTAAATAAGTTAAATGTTTAGAAAATTTAAAGTTCAAAGTTTTTATCCAATTCAGCCTTGGTTCTTGCCTCCTGAATCCTTTGTCAATTAGGGAAACACCTGATTTAAGTTTATTTAAGAAAATTTAAAAAATCTCCTTTGTAAAGCCAGCCTATTTATGTATTTTTATACCCTATGATGTTTGTTTATCCCGCATTTATATGGGCTTTAGCGGCGGTTGCAATTCCAATCATTATCCATTTATTTAATTTCCGTCGCTACAAAAAGGTTTATTTTACCAACGTTAAGTTTTTAAAAGAGCTTCAGCACCAAAGTAAATCCAAATCACGTTTAAGAGAAATACTGGTTTTAATAGCCCGTTGCCTTGCTATTGCCTGCCTGGTATTGGCATTTTGCCAGCCGGTGCTTTTTGATAAAGATGTTATTATAACTAATACCGGTGCAAAAGCAGTAAGCATTTACATTGATAATTCTTTTAGTATGGAGAATGTCAATAAACAAGGTCCATTAATTGAAATTGCCAAGAATAAAGCAAAAGAGATCATTAAAGCCTTTGGGAATGGTGATAAATTTCAGATAATAACAAACGATTTTGAAGGCAGGCATCAGCGCTTCAATTCTAAAGAAGATGCTATTAATGTTATAGACGAAGTAAAAGTTTCTTCTTCGGTAAGAGCATTTAGTGATGTATTAAAGCGCCAGGCAGAGTTTTTAAGCTCTTCCAACCTTGCCAACCAAAAAGTTTATGCGCTATCTGATGCGCAGGAAACAACTTTTAATTTAAATGAGATCAAAAATGATACTGCGGTTAAAGTAACCATCGTTCCCTTAAAAGCGAATGAAACAAATAATATTTATATTGATTCCTGCTGGTTTGAAACGCCATTGCAACAAAAGGGTTTTATTCAAAAGCTGCATGCCAACATAGTAAACTATGGCAATACCAATTTAGAAATAGGTTCGGCGAAACTGTTTTTAAATAAACAACAAATTGCTATCAGCTCTTTTTCTGTAGAAGCCAATTCAAAAAAAGAAATTCAATTTACATTTGAGTGCAAACAGGAAGGTGTCAATTTTGGGTCTGTAAAAATTGAAGATTTTCCAATTACGTTTGACGATGAGCTTTTCTTCGCTTTTAATTCTAAAGTAAATGTGTCTGTTTGTTTAATTAGTGGTAAGGAACAAACATTAGATAATTCTATTTCAACACTCTTTAAAACCGACAGTTTGTTTAAGGTCAATTCTTACTTAGAACAGTCTATTGATTTTAATGCCTTTAAAACCTGCGATGTGGTTATTCTTAACCAGCTTGCAGATCTAAGCAGTGGCTTAACTTCGGAGCTTTTAAAATTTACCGAAAAAGGCGGTTCTATTGTTTTTATTCCTGCACAAAACGCAAACCTTATTTCCTATAACCAGGGATTAAGTATGTTGCAAGTGCCTAATTTATTGGCTTTAGATACAGGTACTTTAAAAGTTGATAAAATTGAAATGGCCTCTAAATTTTATTCTGGTGTATTCGAAAAGATAAACGACAGGCTAAATCTGCCTTTAGTAAACAAACATTATAAACTTACCCGAAGCAGCAATATGGATTTTGAAACTATTTTAATGCTTCAAAATTCAGACGCCTTATTTGGTGTTAGCAAAAAAAATAATGCAACGGTTTATTTATTTTCAGCACCCTTAAACGAAAAATGCACTAACTTCTTTAAACATGCTTTATTTGTACCAACCTTTTACCAGGTTTGTTTTAATAGTTTAAGATCGGTGCCTTTGTCTTACCAGGCAGGTTCTAATGTGGTAATTAATATCAAGAATGATCTTTCTTCAATAGACCAGCCACCGCATATTAAGCAGGTTACCGGCCAGCTGGATGTTATTCCTGAATCAAGGGCGCTTAATAACGGTATTTCGTTATATACACAAAACCAGGTTACTGTACCCGGCTTTTATGAGGTGGTTCGTAATGGAAGTATATTGCTGCCCTTAGCCTTTAATTATTCAAGAAAAGAATCAGATCTGTTATGCTTAAATAACGAACAGTTAAAGAAAATAATAGTAGATAAAGGCTTTAAGAACATTGAGCTTATAGATGATGCAAGCTCAGATATAACCTCACAGATCCAGCAAGGGGCAGAGGGTAAAAAACTGTGGAAAATATTTATTATCTTAACCTTGTTGTTTATAGGAATTGAGATAGCTTTATTACGATTTTTAAAATAGAAAAACATGAATGTATTAATTAAACAGGCGCAGATCTTAGCAACTAATAGTCCGTTTTACAGCAAAACGGTAGATATTTTAATTGAAGGTGGCGTTATTGTTGAAATTAAAAGATCTATTACCCCAAAAGGTAATATTAAAGTAATCGAAGGAAATGAGCTGCAGGTATCTAACGGCTGGGTAGATATGCAGGCAGTTTCTTGTGATCCCGGTTTTGAATATAAAGAAACATTAGAAACCGTTATAAAAGGCGCTGCTGCTGGTGGTTTTACATCTGTATGTATTCACAGTTATAACAACCCAGCCTTACATAACAAATCGCAAATAGAATACGTTATTAATAAAACCGAAAACAAACTGGTAAACATTTTACCTTTTGGAACCATTACAGTTGAAGGTAAAGGAAAAGACCTTGCAGAAATGCACGATATGAAAAAATCGGGGGCCATTGGTTTTAGTGACTATAAGCATGCAATTAAGGATGCTGGAATGATTATGCGCGCTTTACAATATTCTGAAAATATCGATTCATTTATAGTTACACATTGTGATGACGAAAGCATTTCAAATGGTGGACAAATAAACGAAGGTGAAGTTTCTACAACTTTAGGCTTAAAAGGAATTCCGGTTTTAGCGGAAGAATTGAACCTGCAAAGAAATCTCGCCATACTTGAATACACCGGTGGTAAGCTACACATACCAACTGTAAGCACAAAGGGCAGTGTTGAATTATTAAAGAAAGCGAAAGCAAACGGACTAAATGTTACTTGCGGCGTTGCTGCAGTCAATTTGTTTTTAGATGATAGTAACTTAACAGATTTTGATACAAATTATAAAGTTAATCCACCATTACGTTCAAAAAAAGATGTGCAGGCTTTACGAAACGGGGTTGCAACCGGGGTAATAGATGTTATTGTAAGTGATCACTTTCCGCAGGATGTTGAAAGTAAAGATCTTGAATTTGACCTTGCTGATTTTGGAATGATCAACCTTCAAACCGCTTTTTCATGCGCACTGGAAGCTTTAAAAGATAAAAATATTGATTCGATCGTAAGATCAATGTCTGATAATGCCTATAAAATACTGGGAATTAAAACCCCTGTAATTGATGAAGGCAGCCCGGCTAACCTTACTGTTTTTTCAATGAAAGACAATACGACCCTAACTGAAAAAAATAACGAATCAAAATCAAGAAATTCGCCCTTTTTTGGTAAGCCCCTGGCTGGAAAAGTTGTAGGAATGGTTAACGGCAGCAAATCTTTTTTTAATTAAGATCCTTAAAAAATTAATGGATTAAAATTTAAACGATGAAAAAAAATATCTTATCAGTTATATTTTTATTTTATTGTTTTTTACTCTCTTCTCAAAACACAACAAAAGACTCTTTAGAATTGGCCCTTAAAAACGCCAATCACGATACAACCCGCTGTAATATTTATGAAAAGCTTATTGAGGCTGAAACAGATGATAACGTTTGGCCTGCCTATAACATTGAAAGAAAAAAGATCGCTGAAAAAAATCTTGCAAAGCAGGATCTATCTCCAATTCTTAAAATAGCATTTCTAAAAGCACTGGCCAGCTCATTAATTAATACCGGTTATATCTCTCAGCAACATGGTAAAATTCAGGATGCTCTTAAGGATTTTGAAGAAAGCCTGAAGATCTACGAAGGAATTGGCGCTAAAAGAGAAATGGCTACGCCTTATAATAATATTGGGTACATCTATCAATTGCAGGGTGATGTGAATTTAAGCATTGAGTACTTTAAAAAAAGTCTGCAAATTTCACAAGAGACAGCTAATAAAAGAGGGGTTGCATTTTCTTATCACAATTTAGGTGGTATGTACGAAAGGTTAGGAAATTTGCCTAACGCTATTGATCAGTACAATAAAAGCTTAAAACTTCGCGAAGAGCTTAAAGATAAGGATGGTATCGCTTCAGATTATAACAGTATTGGTAACATTCATCTTCGTCAAAAAGAATATGCAGAGGCTTTAAATTATTTTCAGAAGAGCCTAAAACTGTATAAGGAAACCGGTGACCAAAAAGGGATGGCCCACACTTTCCATAACCTTGGTAAGATCTATAATTTTAAAGATCAGGCCGCCAAAGCCCGTTATTATTATAATCAAAGCTTAAAAGTTTATACTGAGATCGACCACAAAGTTGGTTTAAGCGGTGTATATACGAGTTTAGGCTCTTCTTATTCAAAAGATGACGAAATGGATGTTGCCTTAGACTATTTTGAAAAGGGCTTAAAAATAAATCAAGAGATCAGCAATAAAGCAGGTATAACAAACTCTTATTTAAATATTGGTAAAATTTATTTCCGTAAAAAGAATTATGATAAAGCTTTGGATTATGGTTTAAGATCTATGAAGCTAAGTAAAGAGCTGGGTTATCCTGAAAGCATAGCATCATCTGCAGAATTACTTTATAGAATTTATAAGCAAAAAAACAATGGCGCAAGTGCTTTGGAAATGCATGAATTATATACCAATATGCAGGATAGTATTGATAGGATAGAGAACCATAAAGAGAACATAAAAAAGCAATACCAATTTGAGTATGAAAAAAAGATCACTGCGGATAGTGTAAAGGTGGTGGAAGAAAAAAAAGTTGTGGCTGCTCAATTTAAGCAGGAAAAAATTCAGCGATATGCTTTATATGGCGGATTAGCGATGATAGCCATGTTTGCTTTATTTATGGTTAACCGTTTCAGGATCATTAAAAATCAAAAACGTTTAATAGAGCTAAAAGAAAAAGAAACCCAAAAGCAAAAAGATCTGGTGGAAGAAAAACAACTAGAGATCCTTGCCAGTATCCGCTATGCAAAAAGGATCCAGGAATCTTTATTGCCATCTGATAAATATATTGACCGGAATTTAAAGGAATTAAAAAAGTAATGATCTATGCTTTTTTAAGCATTTCCAGCTTATAATACACATTCATATCAAATTCATTATCTAAAAGATTATTCTGAATATGTGTATACAACAAAACACATTTTGATCTTAAACACCTGTAATTGTCTTCATCATTTTTAACTGCGTAAAAATTCATGCGTTCAAAAAGCAGGTCGGCCAGGATCTTTAGTTGGTCTTGCGTTAGAGTAGGGTGGTTTAAAATTTGAGTGTTAAATTCAGCTTCGTTTAATTTTTCAACTGTCTCCAGGTCAAGTGTTGTGAATTTTAACGTGGCGGCGCGCATTTCTTTTTCAAAACTATCCCAATCCTGCTGTTTCTTAAAACCAAGAATAACGGCCATTACTTTACCGAATTCTTCAAGCTGTCGTACCAAAAAATCTTTTTTAAGCATTGTTTAGTTTATTATAAATAGTGAGAACCTGTGTTATCAAAAATTCTTTTTCATTATTGTTGATCACAAAATCAGACTTTAAGATCTTTTCCTCCTGTGGCAGCTGCGCTTTTATTTTTTTTATGACTTCTTCTTTGTTTAAGCCATCACGCTGCATTACCCGTGCAATACGCAACTCGTCCTCTGCAGCTACCAAAACAATTTTATCTACCTGTGCTTCTAATTTAGCTTCAAATAATAAAGCAGTTTCTTTTACAACAAGCTTATTGGCATGTTTGTTCTTAAAAATTTCGAATTGTTTAATAACAGCCGGATGAATAATGGCATTTAGCTGGTGTAATAAAGCGGTATCTGAAAAGATCTTTGAGCTGATGTATTTTTTATTGATCTCTGTTTCTGAGATATAGGTCTCGTTCCCTAAAAGTGCAATTACTTTTACTTTAACATCCTTATCAAAATAAATTTCTTTTGCAATAGCATCACTATAAAAAACAGCACAACCAATTATTTCAAACAACCTGGCCACTGTACTTTTTCCACTGCCTATACCACCTGTTAAGCCTATTACCATTAGTTCTTAATAATTAAAAGTTCAACTTCTTTTGGTGTAATACTTAAAATATTTACATTACCCGGCATAGTGCTTAAATACACATTACATTTATTATTAGCTTTTGTTTTTTCAGGATCGATACTTGCTTTAAACAATAGTGTATCAGCAATCGCAAAAGCATTTTGCATACCTGTAAATTTTACTTTTACTTTTGATGGAAAAATATTTATTTGTTTAAAATTCTGATCATTAATAACTGTAATTGGCAAAGTTATACTATGCTCAACTAACCTGGCTACTTCAATACCGGTTGTTACTTTTGTTTCGGAGGTGCTGATATTTGAATTTGGTTTTATAATAACCATGTCGGAGTTATAGTTTTTATTTATATTAACTAAGTTAAGTGGCTGAGTATAAATTGTATCAATCTTATTAATATCAGCTGTATCGCCCCAAATAGTTATAAATGCAGGTGTAATAAGTGGTTGGCTGGCGCCATAACCTAAAGCGCATTTAATATATAAGGGCACTTTTACAGGTACATTTTTTTGATATCCGTTCTTTTCAGAAAAATAAAGAGTATCGGGACTAATGTGTTTTATTTGTGTTTCGAATTTAAAGCTGCTTTTAAAGTTGATAGCGCCTGCACTTAAAATATAATTTTGTTGTTTGTTTACCGATTTTAAAGTATTAAAATCGATCTCTAAAGTTTTAAACGGTTTGTTTGCCAGAACAAGAAGTAATTTTAATCCCGATGCTTTTACATCAACTTTTAAAGCGTTTGGAATTTCCGCCAACGGCTTTTTATTTTGAGGCATATTTTTAAATACCACTGGTATAGTAATAGTACAGGTATAAACTGTATTTAAAGCCTGCAATACCCAAAGCATTGCAGCTATTCCCACACAAATAAAAAAAGCCGTGGCTTTGCCAGGCTTTAATTTTTTTTCTGCATATGATGTGTTTGAATTATTCAAACGCTTTGTTTATGGTTGGTTTAAAGTAGCAGTAGCATCTTGAGATACAGCATTTTTAGAGATCTTCATTTTGCTGCCGTCTTCAACTTCCATAATAATTGTACCGTCTTCTTTTATGTCAGCAATTTTACCATATATACCACCAATAGTTAAAATTTTGTCTCCTTTTTTTAATGCTTCAATATATTTTTTTTGATCTTTCGCTTTTTTCATTTGAGGGCGGATCATAAAGAAATAGAAAACAACGATTATTGCTACTAAAGGTAAAAACGACATTATCGGGCTTTGGCCAGCTGCCGGGGCTCCCATTAAAATTACTAGTTGGTTCATGTTTTTGTTTTATTTATTAAATGATAAACTGTTATATGTGTTTATCGGGTTTGTTTATAATTTATTTTGCAGTTTCAGCTACAATTATTTCTGTTTTTATTCTAATTACTCTTGTTGCAGGTTCGCAGTTGGTTATAACGGTAATTGTTTTATCCTGTAAGCCGCTTTTGCCTTCGCTGTTAAATACAACATTTATTTTATTGGTCTCGCCTGATCTTATAGGCTCTTTAGGCCACTGTGGTACTGTACAACCGCAGCTTCCGCTTGCGCCGCTAATAATTAAATTTTTACCACCAGTATTTTTAAAAGTAAATGCGTGACTAACAATTTCGCCTTGTGTTATTTTACCAAAATCAAATTCTTCTTCTTCAAATTTTATTTCAGGCATATCAGAATCTGTTTTTCCATTTGCGCTGGCAGTATTATTTACAATGTCAGACCCAACAGTACCATCCTGCCCTTTATTATTACAAGAGCAAAGTGAAATGATAAATGCGGCAATTAATATTCTTTTCATAACAGGCAACAAATATAAGTACATTATGGAGGTTTTAAAACAAAAAAAATCCCAATTGCTTGGGATTTTTTTAGAATATTTTTGTTTAGAACTTAGCCCTGATCTTTCTCATTTTTCGTTTTTTACCTTTTCCGAAGAAACCATGCCTGGCGCGGTAAAAACTACTCTTACCTCTAATAACATAACTGTAACTAACACTCATGGTCATGTATGCGTCTTTATGTGTTTTATCACCACGTTTTGCGCCCCATGTGTGTGATTGAAATGCTCCGATATCCTCTGGTGGCAATTCAGTCGTCCTTAAGATCAAACCTTGGGTATATGCATCTCCCGGAGGAACATCAGGATAATTACCACTAATATCATCTAAATAATCCGTAAATGTTTTTCTATAGTTCATTTCAAAACCAATACGGTGTTTTTTGTCAATTGTAAAATAAAAACCAAGACCCATAGGAATGTTTACACCGATCTTTTTGTATTGAACCCCTTCGTCTGCATAAGGCTGCATTTTTACATATTCACCTTTGTAAAGTGATTTTGGATTTGTGTAAAACCCACCAACACCCGCAAATAAATAAGCTCTGAAACCATTTCTGTAACGGTAAGTATTACCAAGGTCATTATTCTCATAAAAGAACCATTCGCCTGTAAAAGCAAGGTCGAAAATATCATTTCTGAAATTAAAATTCCTGTATTTACGGCCCGGATTTGTAGATAACTTATCGTCACCTTCAATTCTTAAATAATCAAATGCCAGTTTTAATGAAAGCTTTGGTCTCCATTTATACCTTACAAAAGCGCCGCCATTCCAACGGGTTTTTGATAGCTTCATATCCGCTACAAAATCACGTCTTGTTTTTTCTTTTCCGCCAATATCACCTAAGTAATTAGTAACACCAACAGATCCGCCGTAATCCCAAAGCCATTGCGACCTTAAGGTAAAGGTTGAAGAAACAATAAAAATGAATAGTATAAGTTTTTTCATCATAATTCTAAAAATACCCCCAAATATAGTAAAAAATTCTTTAACAGTTATAAATATATGTACGAATAAATAGTATGGTTAGGTTTTGGTTAAAAAACATAATTTTATGCCTGAAATATTAACACACTAACTATGAAAAACAACCGTATTTGCGAACTATTTAAGATCGAAAAACCCATCATCCAGGCAGGTATGATTTGGTGCAGTGGCTGGGAGTTAGCGAGTGCTGTAAGCAATGCGGGAGGTTTAGGCCTTTTAGGCTCGGGCAGTATGTACCCAGATATTTTAAGGGATCAGATACAAAAATGTAAAAAAGCAACTACCAAACCTTTTGGGGTAAATGTGCCACTTTTATACCCAAATATTGAGGACCATATTAAAATTATCATTGAAGAAGGCGTAAAGATCGTATTTACAAGTGCCGGTAATCCAAAAACGTGGACAAATCACTTAAAACAACATGGTATTATTGTGGTACACGTTGTAAGTGCCGTTAAATTTGCCTTAAAATGCCAGGAAGCAGGGGTTGATGCTATTGTTGCGGAAGGATTTGAGGCCGGCGGACACAATGGCAGGGAGGAAACAACCACACTTGTTTTAATACCACAGATACGAAAAGCAGTTACTTTGCCATTGATATCTGCCGGGGGCATTGGCTCCGGAAGCCAGATGGCAGCTGCTTTTGCCCTTGGCGCAGAGGCAGTTCAGGTGGGAAGCCGCTTTGTTGCTACCCCCGAAAGTAGCGCGCATCAAAATTTTAAAGAAGCCGTAATTAATACTAAAGAAGGAGATACGGTTTTAACCTTAAAACAATTAACTCCTGTAAGATTAATTAAAAACAAATTCTTTAATGAAGTTGAAAAAGCCGAAAAAGGAGGCGCTTCCACAGAAGATTTGGAAAAACTGCTAGGTCGTGGCAGGGCTAAAAAAGGTATGTTTGAAGGCGATCTGAATGAAGGTGAATTAGAGATAGGACAGGTGAGCGCGGCAATTGATACAATTATGCCGGCGGCAAAGATCGTAGAAGAGATAATGAGTGATTTTAAAGCAACAATTGAAAGGCTTAAATCTTTAGCTTTATAATTTTTTTAGAAGTAATTTTGATATTTAACCACATTAACACTGATCTTAAGAGGGTATGATAGAGTTTGAAAAGTTTACATTAGATAATAATTTAAGAGTAATTGTTCACCAGGATAAAAGTACGCCATTAGCTTGTTTAAATATTTTATACGACGTTGGCGCGCGTGATGAAGATGAAAATAAAACTGGCTTTGCCCACTTATTTGAGCATTTAATGTTTGGTGGAAGTGTTAATATTCCAAGCTTCGATGAGCCATTACAAATGGTAGGTGGCGAGAACAATGCATTTACAACAAACGATCTTACCAATTATTATTGCACAGTTCCCGCAGAAAATATTGAGACCATGTTTTGGCTGGAAAGCGATCGTATGTTGAGCTTAGCCTTTACAGATAAAAGTTTAGAGGTACAGCGTAACGTAGTAATTGAAGAATTTAAACAACGTTATTTAAATCAGCCTTACGGAGATGTGTGGTTAATTTTACGTCCATTGGTTTATGAAAAACACCCTTACAAATGGGCCACCATTGGTAAAGAAATTTCGCATATAGAAAATGCTACGATGGATGACGTTAGATCATTCTTTAAAAAACATTATAACCCAAGCAACGCTATAATGGTTGTTGCGGGTAATGTTGAAGTAGAACAGGTAAAACAATTGGCGAAAAAATGGTTCGAACCAATTCCCGCCGAAGTAAAACCAGTGAGAAAATTACCTGTTGAGCCTAAACAAACTGCACCACGCAGATTAACTGTTGAACGTGATGTGCCGGCAAGCTCTATTTACAAAGTATATCACATGTGCGCAAGGGTGGATGAAGAATACCACACCGTTGACATTATTTCCGATATTTTAAGTAGGGGTAATTCATCGCGTTTGTATAAAACATTAATTAAGGATAAACAATTATTTAACGATATAAACGCTTATGTAATGGGCGACCTGGATAAGGGCGTTTTTGTGATCAGTGGAAAAATTCCGGATGATGTAAAAATGGAGGATGCCGAAAAAGCGATCATAGAAGAAATTGAAAAATTAAAAACTGAACTGGTGGGCGAAATTGAGCTTCAAAAATGTAAAAATAAAGTAGAGTCGAGCTTAACATTTAGTGAAACCGATGTGTTGACTAAAGCTACAAACCTTGCTATATCAGAGCTTTTAGGCAATGCCGAATTGATAAACGAAGAAATAACACGTTACAGTAAAGTAACAGCCGAAAAAATAAAAGAACAGGCCAACATTATTATTAACGAAAATAATTGCACCACCTTGTATTATTTAGCTAAGAAGAAATGATAGACAAAAACTATATTTCAAACCGATTACAAAAGCTCGGGTTCTCAGATTCTGTTTTAAACAGGTATGAAGAACACCAGCGTTTTTACCATACAACAGCACACTTATTGGATGTTATTCAACAACTTTCAAAAGTACAGGATTTTGATGATGAATTGTTCTTAGCCGCGGTATATCATGATGCTGTTTATGATCCACAGGTATTTGATAATGAAGAAAAATCTGCCAAATTATTTTTAGAAGAAGCAAAAACAACAAAGCTTACAAAAGCACAAAAAGATTCCATTTATCAAATGATAATGGATACAATTACACACACACCATCAAATGATAAATCACAAACTTTAATTAAAGCCGATCTTAATATTTTAGAACAGCCTATTGAGAAATTAATTGAATACGAACACCAGATCTTTAAAGAATATCAGTTTGTAGATTATAAGATCTATCAACCAAGACGGATAGAAGTTTTAAAAAAACTAAACGTTAACGGAAAATTAAATTCTCTTATTGATTATGTAATGCATCGTAAGCCTTTAATTGGCATTTTTTGTGGCAGTTTTAATCCCTTTCATAAAGGACATTTTAATGTTTTACAAAAAGCAGAACGGATCTTTGATAAAGTAATTATCTCTTTTGGTAAAAACCCCGATAAAAAAGAAAGAACCTGGGATATTCCCAAATCTATTAAAAACCGCCAGCTTACTGAATATGAAGGATTACTGACCGATCATGTTGAATCGTTTGGTTACGATCTTATTGTTGTACGCGGACTAAGAAACTCTACCGATTTTCAATACGAACAAAATCAATACCGTTACATCCAGGAATTAATGCCACAAATAAAGATCATTAATGTTTTTTGCGATAAGGAATTTGAGCACATCAGTTCTTCAGGCATCAGAACTTTAGAAAAATATAATAAACATCAATCTTATTTATTGGATTAAACGATGTTGGTCTTAGAGAAGCATTTCAATAAACTTTTTTGGTTACTGAGTTCTGTAATATTTATTGTTGTTTGCCTCCGTGCTTTTTGTATTCCTTTTAGCCATGATGAAACAGCTACCTTTTTCTTTTATGTGCAAAGTGATAATTATCTTCCTTATAGTGCCCACGTTTATACTAATAACCACGTTTTAAATAGCGCCCTTACCAATATTTGTTATCATGTTTTAGGTTCCCACCGTTTTGTTTTACGTATTCCAAACATCCTGGCATTTATCGTTATGTGTTACGGTATCTTTAAACTGTTCAAACATTTAAATACAGTTTCCGCAAAGCTTATTTTAATTACCTTTTTTTTACTCACCTTTAATTTTCTTGATTTTTACGAGGTGTGCCGTGGTTATGGTTTATCTTTTGGATTAATGACCATTGGCCTTTCTTATTTAATAGATTATTTTTCCACAAAAGAATTTAAATATATTCTGTTATTTTCTGTTTTCTGGCAATTAGCATTGGCCGCAAACTTAATACTGGTAGTTATTTTAACCATTCTATTATTTTTTGTTTTTATATTTCAAATAAAGGAAAAACTGTTTTTCAGTGCAAAAAATGTGATTCTTCATCTGATTAACCTGGCAATATTAATTTTCTGGATAAAATTCTCATTCTTTTACAAAGAGCAAGGTATGCTTGATTATGGAGTAGGTACTAATTACTGGAAAGTAACTTTTACTACACTTATTTTATTTTTATTTGGTACCGATCAATTATGGATCCAGGTACTTTGCCTTGGTTTTTTTATTGGTATCGTTATCTTTTCTTTATTCTTCTTTTTCAAAAAACCTTTCTCGCTCTTTTCAATTTATAATAAAACAATATTCTTTACAGTCATTTTAGTAACCTGTGTTCTTGCTTTTTATCTTCAAAAAAAACTATTGGGTGTTAATTATCCGGAAGATCGGACCGGTTTATTTTTCTATTTGTTTTTTGTATTAAGTTTTGTTTTTGTAATTGATAAGGCATCAAAACTTCCTTCAATAATTATTTCAACTTGTGTTTTAGTTGCATCTTTTGGTTATTTTATTTTAAACATAAATTTTAAAGATTTTACTTCTATATATTATCACACAATGCCAAAAGCCTTGTTTGATAAGCTTACTGAAGAATACAAAAAAACAAACCAGATCTTTACAATTGGTGGTCACCGGGTACGCGAATTAAATTATGCCTTTTTAAATTACCGTGGCGGCGCAGTTTTAAATCATATGGATGAGTCAGAACAAATGGTTATGAATTGTGATTATTATTATGCTATGACGCGCGAAAAGCCTTATTATGAACAATTTTATGATGTAATTGGTGAAGATAAGACCTGGGACAGGGTACTTTTAAAACGTAAAGAACAGATAAATAAAAAAGAGCTGTTTTCGTTTCCCGGTACTCCTAAAAATTACAATGGCGATCTTGAATATTTTGAATTCCTTCGTTTTGGCGATACACTTATAAACTCAGGTAATTGCCTGGAAGCAGAGCTTGCCATTACTTTTAAAAATGTTCCAAAACCTTTTAATGCTTTTTTGGTTTTTAGTTTAGATAATGATAAAGGTGAACATGTTTATTTTAAACGCGTACCTTTAAACTGGTTAGCCGATAATTTAAATAACGAAACAAAATATTTTAAGCTCACAACCGGTGTAACACCTAAAAAAGGTTTTACAGCCGTTGTATTTATCTGGAATATTGATAAACAGCAGGTAGAATTTGAGTTAAATTCATTAAAAATAAACGAACTTAGCGGCAAAGGTGTTAATGTAACAATACCTGCTAATTTTTACCCTTTAATAGAAACAATTACTAAACAACCTCTTTTATAAAATGATAAACAGAACAGAACCACCGGCGTTTAAAACGATTGACAGGATAGATATCATAAAAGCTACTAAAGAAAATTTGAATAACGGCATTGAGCTTTATACAGTTAATGCGGGAAGCCAGGAAATAACAAAAATTGAATTCGTTTTTAAAGCAGGTATGTATTATCAACCTGCGCCTCTAATTGCATCTAATACAAATTCTTTGATAGAGAGCGGCACTAAATCATACACCGCAAACCAAATAAGCGATGGTGTTGATTTTTTTGGTTCATTTTTAGAACTGGAAGTAGGGCAGGATTTTGCAACCGTAACTTTATACTCTTTAAATAAATATTTAAACGAAAGTTTAAAATTTATTGAAGAAGTTTTAAAATATCCAACCTTTCCTGAAGATGAATTTAAAATTCATGTTACCAATAAAAAGCAAAAGCATTTAATTAATTCTCAAAAAGTTGATATTCTTGCGCGCAGAAGATTTTCGGAATTAGTGTTCGGAGATAAACATCCTTATGGCATCCAGGTAAATGATACTGATTTTGATCGTGTAAATGTTGCCGAGATAAAAACATTCTTTAAAGATCATTACAGCTCTAAGAATTGTACTATTATTGCATCCGGCCATTTACCAAAGAATTTACTAAATACCTTAAATAGTTTTTTTGGCGAGAACAATTGGGGATATGCAACTGCCAACATCTCGGCAAGCAATATTACTTTGCAAACCACAAAACAGTTAAAACATTTTATTGAAAGACCTGACGCAATACAGTCTGCAGTAAAAGTTGGCCGTTTATTATTTAATAAGACCGATCCGGATTATTTTAAGTTCCAGGTTTTAAATACCATTTTAGGGGGGTATTTCGGCTCGCGTTTAATGGCAAATATCCGAGAGGATAAAGGCTATACATATGGTATTGGAAGTGGCCTTGCCTCATTTGTAAATGGCGGTTATTTTGCAATTTCAACCGAAGTGGGCGCGGATGTTACTAAACAAACTTTAGAAGAGATCTATAAAGAATTAGGCAAATTACGTACTGATCTTGTATCGGATAATGAATTGGAAACGGTAAGAAATTATATTCTTGGCCATTTTTTAAGAAGCGTGGATGGCCCATTCTCATTGGCAGACAAGTTTAAAAGCATTTGGGAATTTGGTTTGGGGTATGATTATTTTGATAATTATTTTAAGGCTGTTAAAACCGTAACGCCAAAAGAATTACGCGATCTTGCCAATAAATATTTTAAGGAAGACGATCTGATAGAGTGTGTTGTAGGCAAAATGTAAGCTTATTAAAGCTGCAATTGTTTATTTCATGCCTTATTCTTATTTTTGAACCTATTACAGTATAACTTATGAGAGTAATTGAATTTAGAGAAGCCTTAAGAGAAGCCATGTCTGAAGAAATGAGACGTGATGAAAAAATATTTTTAATGGGTGAAGAAGTTGCCGAATATAACGGTGCTTACAAAGTTAGTAAAGGTATGTTGGCAGAGTTTGGCGAAAAACGTGTAATTGATACACCTATTGCGGAACTTGGGTTTGCAGGCATCGCTGTTGGCGCAGCCTCAAATGGCTTACGCCCAATAGTTGAATTTATGACCTTTAACTTTAGCCTTGTTGCTATTGATCAAATTATAAATAGCGCCGCTAAAATGTACAGTATGAGCGGCGGCCAGTATAATGTGCCAATCGTATTTCGCGGGCCAACCGCCAGTGCTGGTATGTTAAGCTCCCAGCATTCACAAGCCTTTGAAAACTGGTTCGCAAACTGCCCGGGTTTAAAAGTAGTAGTTCCAAGCAACCCTTACGATGCAAAAGGCTTATTAAAAAGTGCCATCCGCGATAACGACCCCGTAATTTTTATGGAGAGTGAACAAATGTATGGCGATAAAGCAGAAGTGCCTGAGGAAGAATACATCATTCCAATTGGTGTTGCTGATATTAAGCGCGCCGGGACTGATGTAACCATTGTTTCATTTGGGAAAATAATTAAAGTAGCTTATGCTGCTGCAAAAGAACTAGAAGCAGAAGGAATTAGTGTTGAGATCGTTGATCTTAGAACAGTAAGACCTATCGATTATGATACGGTAATTACTTCGGTTAAAAAAACCAACCGTTTGGTAATTGTTGAAGAAGCATGGCCATTGGCAAGTATCTCTTCTGAGATAGCATTTAAAGTGCAAAAAGATGCGTTCGATTATTTAGACGCGCCAATTTTAAGAATAACTACTGCTGATACTCCTTTACCCTATGCACCAACTTTAATTGAAGCAAGTTTACCAAGTGTTGCTAAGGTTGTAAAAGCTGTAAAAGAAGTGATGTACGTTAAAAAATAATTTCTCATGCAATACCGTTTGCCTGTTGTTAAACCTTCAAATCCAAAATGGATAGAAACGGTAATGGCAAATTTTTCTTTCTTTTTACAGGATCATGCCGGTTGCGAGCGAAAAGCTTCGGCCTCTGCTATGAGCCTTGTAGCTAAATATCCAAACAGGGTAGAGATCATTCCTGAATTAATTGATACAGCTCTTGAAGAAATGGAACATTTTAGAGATGTTTATAAAGTAATGCAATCTCAAGGACTTCAGCTTCAACATGAAATTACCGAAGATCTTTACGTAAAAGAACTATTAAAGCTTTGCAGAACAGGGCGTGATGAACATTTTATGGATCGTTTGCTTTTAGTTTCGGTAATTGAGAACAGGGCAGCAGAGCGTTTTAAACTTATATACGAACATTTGCCGGAAGGTGATCTGAAAAAATTCTATCACCAGTTATGGGCAAGTGAAGCAAAGCATGGAGAAGTTTTTGTGAAAATGGCCTTAAACTACTTTGATGAAGAATCAACATACAAAAGATTGAACGAATTAAATAATGCCGAAGGCGAAATATTAGAAGCAATGCCAATTACGGGAAAGCTTCATTAACCGCCACAAAGGCATTAAGGCACTAGGTTACACAAAGAAAATCTGAGTGAAGCTTTCAGTCTTAGCGTCTTCGTGGCAAAAAAACTCAATTATAAATACATGCGCATAGCATTAATTACGGATGGAATTTGGCCTTATGTTTTAGGTGGCATGCAAAAGCATTCGTATTATATCTGCAAATATTTAGCGCAAAAAAAAATCCAGGTTGATCTTTTTCATTTTAATCAAAGCACTTACGATATTTCAAAATTGGAATTCTTTTCAGATGAAGAAAAACAATATATCACTTCTATAATTGTTGATTTTCCAAAAGCAGGCTCTTTACCCGGACATTACATTCGTAATTCTTACATACATTCAAAATTGATTTTTGAAACAATTAAAGATAAGATTCAAACCTACGATTTTATCTATACAAAAGGGTTTACAGGCTGGTATCTGATAGAACAAAAAAATGCGGGTAAAATAAAATGTGCAAAAATAGGAGTGAAATTTCATGGATACGAAATGTTTCAAAAACCGCCGGATCTTAAAATTAAATTGCAGCATATTTTTTTATTAAGAAAACCGGTAAAAGAAATTTCTCAGAAAGCAGATATTGTTTTTTCCTATGGTGGAAAGATTACAGATATTATCAAATCAATTGGTGTTGACGCAAAACATATTATTGAATTACCTTCAGGTGTAGAGGCACAAACTATTTCTAAAGAAATTACTACAACCGGCAAAATATTAAAATTTTTATTTCTTGGTCGTTATGAAAGAAGGAAGGGCATTGAAGAATTAAACTCTGCTATTAAATTATTAGGAGAAAATAAAGAAAGAAAAGTTGAATTTCATTTTATTGGACCAATTCCAAACGACAAACAATTGCAAAACAAATCTGTTATTTACCATGGAGAGGTCCGCGATAAAACAAAATTAACTGAACTGATAAAAAATTGCGATGTCCTTATCTGTCCAAGCTGGAGCGAAGGTATGCCAAATGTAATATTGGAAGCGATGGCCAATGGTTTAACCGTATTAGCTACCGATGTTGGTGCGGTTAATGTTTTAATAAATGAAAAAACAGGTTATTTAATTAATGATTCAGATCCTGAATTGATTAGAAGTGCACTTGAAAAAATACTTGCCTCTTCAAACGAAGAAATAAATTTAAAAAAACAAAACTCTTTAGATCTTATTAAAGAAAAATTTGTTTGGGAAAGATTAATTGATCAACTCTTAAAAAGTATTCAATGAAATATTTAATTTTATTTTTTATACCACTTGTTATTTTAATTTCCTGCACTAAAAAAGTGGCAAGAGACCCAAGTCTTGCTTATTCAGATTTTGCTATCCTTGATAGCATTAAACAAACTACAAATATATATTACAAGAATGACCCGAATACTATTTATCCCAACACCGGCGCACCCCACGGACCTTTTAAATTGAGGTTTAATCCAATCGGTTTTAATGCATTAACCGCAAATGGAAAACTTCCGGTTGGAGGTAAAATGCCCGATGGATCGTTAATAGTAAAAGATGTGTTCGATGGCAATGGTGAAATATCTCTGTACGCATTTATGTATAAACGGTCCGGGGCTTGGATCTGGGGAGAAATTAAACCCAATAAGCAGGTCTTATACAGCGTTTATAAAAACCCTTCACTGTGCATCAATTGTCATAGTCAAAATCTAAACATTGATCTTGTAAGAACATTTCAATATTACTGATCAACCCAATCTGCGATAAACAAATTAGTATCTCTTGTTCCACCATTATTTCTGTTTGAAGAAAAAATTAATTTCTTACCATCTGGCGAGAACATAGGGAAGGCATTAAATATACTTTGATTGGTAACTTGCTCTAAACCCGTGCCATCTTCATTTACCATAAACAATTGAAAGTCGTATCCTTTTTTACTATGATGATTGCTTGAAAAGATGATTTTTTTTCCGCCCGGATGATAGAATGGAGCCCAGTTAGCTTTACCCAAATGTGTTACCTGTTTCAGGTCACTGCCATCAACATTACAGGTATATAATTCCATGGATGTTGGTGCAACCAAACCTTGCGCTAATAATTCTTTGTATTCTTTTACTTCCGCTTCTTCTGTTGGGCGGGATGCTCTGAATACCAATTTCTTTCCATCAGGCGAGAAGAAAGCGCCACCGTCATAACCCAAGCCAAATGTAATTTGCTTTTGATTCTTGCCATCAATATCCATTGTCCACAATTCAAGATCGCCGCTTCTATCGCTCGTAAAAACAATTTTATCCCCTTTAGGCGAAACCGTTGCCTCTGCATCATAACCTTCTGTATTAGTTAATTGTTTTGTAATATTTCCATTTAAGTCGGCAATATAAATATCAAAGCTTTTATACACCGCCCATAAGTATTTCCCTTTTATTTCTGGCACCGGCGGACATTCATCATTACTTTTATGTGTCGACGCATATAAAATATGTTTACCATCCTTTAAAAAATAGCTACAGGTAGTTCTGCCTTTGCCTGTGCTTATCATGGCCGGCTTGTATGTTGAATCCTTTGCAGCTTTTTCAATGTCAAGGTTAAATATCTGATCGCATTTTAAATCCCAGGTTTTGTTGTTGCTTTGAAAAGAAGCATATTTTCCATTAAAACTAAAGTAAGCTTCGGCATTATCGCCACCATGCGTGAGCATTTTTAAATTTTTCAGGTGTTTTTCTTCTTGTTGTGAAAAGCTGGTGTTCACTGAGATTGCAAGAAATAAGAAAAAATTTAGCTTCATATTTATAGATGTTCCGGTATATTTCATAGTCGATATCAAAGTTAAAAACCGTTAAGTTACTATTTTGTCTGTAAAAATAATAGTTACATTTATAAACTATTGTAAAAAACAACTGTTTTAAATGCAAAATAAAAAAGAAATAAAAATGCCGGTAGGAACAAAAGCCCTTATCTTATCAAAATTATACTATGGTGTTTTGAGCAAAAGCCTTGAAAAAATAGACCTTGAACGCTATTATGCGGTACTTTATTTTTTAAATGAGAATAATGGCTGCAACCAGCAATGTATCTGCAACAACCTGGCCATAGATAAAACTGCCATGGTTAAGGTAATTGATCATTTAATAAAATCAGACATTGTTGACAGAGTAATAAACCCCAATGACCGGAGAGAACATTTTATAAAGCTTACAAAAAAAGGCTTAAAACAAACCGAAGAAGTTGTAAAATCGTTTATGGCCATTGATTCTGAGATATTTTCAACAATTTCTAAAGAAGACCAGGAAACATTCATTAATGTATTGGATAAACTTTCATTTAATTTAAAAACATTACCATCCAACGACCTGTTCTTTAATTATAAGAAGACTGCAAGAAAATCTAGAAAAACTAATTCAAAAGTATTACAATGAAAAAAATACCAAACTGGATAATTATTGTTTTAGTGATCGCTATATTAATTGCATCTAAATTTCTTTTCTTTTCTAAAAAAGATGATAAGTCTGCCGGGGCAAATAAAAACAAGAATAGCATGCCTGTGGCTGCAAACTATTATGTTGTAAAGCCAATGGGTTTCACTAATGATATTTTTACGACCGGCAAAATTGGGGCGTTAAACCAAATTGATATCATCCCTGAAGTGAGTGGAAAAGTAACTGCTATTTATTTTAAAGAAGGGGAAACAATAACCAGGGGAAGTGCTTTAATTAAATTAAATGACGCCGATCTGCAGGCACAATTGTTAAAATCGAAAACACAATCAAAATTATCTGAGCAAAAATTAGAGCGGTTAAAAAAATTAATTGCTGTTAGTGGTATTAGCCAGGAAGAACTGGATATCCAGGAAAATGAATTAAATGGTTATAAGGCCGACCAGGCATTTATTACAGCTCAATTAGCAAAAACAACTATTATTGCACCTTTTACGGGTGTTGTGGGCTTAAAAAATATTAGCGAAGGCTCTTTTGTAAACTCAAGTACACCAATAGCTTCATTAGTGCAGGTGAAGCCTTTGTATGTAGAATTTTCTGTTCCTGAAAAATACATTGAGCTTTTTAGAAAGGGTTTGTCTATAAAATTCTCTAACGATAATAATGCTGTAACAAAAACATATACGGCGAGTATTTATGCTATAGAGCCACGTATTGATGAAATAACAAAAACGATAAAAGCAAGGGCTATGTATAATGGTAACCAGGATTTTTATCCGGGTAGTTTTGTAAAGGTATTTGTAAATATGGACGAAACAAAGAACGCTTTAATGGTTCCAACACAAGCCGTAATTCCAACGTTAAAAGGCCAAAAGGTGATCGTGAATAAAAATGGAGTCGCTGTTGAAACTATGGTAACTATTGGTGTAAGAACCGATGAAAGAATTCAAATATTAGAAGGTTTAAATGCTGGCGATACAATTATTACAACCGGGCTTTTATCTATAAGAAAAGATTCTAAACTAAAATTACTAAAGGCAGATAACTAAAATGGATCTTGGCTCACTCAGCGTAAAGCGCCCGGTATTGGCAATAGTAATGTCTGTTATTATTGTTTTATTTGGTGCCATAGGTTTTAGTTATTTAGGCATTAGGGAATATCCTTCTGTCGATCCGCCGGTTATTACCGTCCGCACCAGTTACACCGGTGCCAATGCAGATGTTATTCAATCACAAATTACCGAACCGTTAGAAAAAGCGATTAATGGTGTTGATGGGATCCGTTCTATTTCTGCGTCTTCAAACCAGGGTTCAAGTATAATTACTGTTGAATTTAATTTAAGCTCCAATTTAGAAGCAGCGGCAAATGATGTGCGTGATAAAGTTTCGCAGGCAGTAAAACAATTGCCACAGGATATTGATGCGCCACCTGTTGTTTCCAAAGCAGATGCTAATTCGGACGCTATTATTTCAATGACTATTTTAAGTGATACCCGCTCATTATTAGATGTGAGTGATTATGCGGAGAATGTTATTGCACAAAATCTTCAAACAATTTCGGGTGTAAGTTCTATCCAGATATGGGGTCAGCGCCGTTACTCCATGCGCATTCGTTTAAAGCCCGATCAGTTGGCCGCATATAATCTTACTCCTTTAGATGTTAAACAGGCTTTAGATCGTGAGAATGTAAACCTTCCTTCCGGAAAAATTGAAGGAAATAAAACAGAATTAACGGTTAATACAATTGGCAGGCTCTCAACCGTTAGTGAGTTTGAAGAAATGATCTTAAAAGAAGACGCCAATAACATTATCAGATTAAAAGATGTTGCTAAAGTTGAATTAGGTGCAGAAAATGAAGAAACGATATTAAAAGAATCGGGCACACCTATGATAGGTTTAGGTTTAGTGCCACAACCTGGGGCTAACTATATTGATATTGCAAACGAATTTTACAAGCGTTATGACTTAATTAAAAAAGATCTGCCAAAAGATTATACAGTAAACATAGCTTTAGATAATACGCGCTTCATCAAAAAATCTATTGTTGAAGTAGGAGAGACGTTGGCTATAGCTTTAGTATTAGTGATCCTGATCATTTATTTATTTTTTAGAGATTGGTTAATAGCTTTTCGCCCTTTAATTGATATTCCGGTTTCGTTAATAGGCGCGTTCTTTATAATGTATTTAATGGATTATTCCATCAATGTATTAACACTATTAGCTATTGTGCTTGCAACAGGTTTAGTGGTAGATGATGGTATTGTTGTTACCGAAAATATTTTTAAGAAGATAGAAAAAGGCCTTACCCCAAAACAAGCCGCCATTGAAGGTACACGCGAAATTACTACAGCGGTTATTATTACATCTTTAACATTAGCGGCTGTTTTTATGCCCGTTATTTTCCTTGAAGGATTTGTTGGACGATTATTCCGTGAATTTGGTGTTGTATTGGCCGGCGCGGTTCTTATTTCGGCATTTGTATCGCTTACATTAACACCAATGCTTAATGCAAAACTGGTTAGAAAAGATCCAACTAAAAAAAGTAAATTTTATTTATGGTCAGAGCCTTACTTTGTAGGTTTAGATAATTGGTTTAAAAATACGGTAACAAACTTTATGCAAAAAAGATGGTGGGCCATTATTATCCTCATCATATCTGGTGTTTCAATTTATATTTTTGGTTCTCAATTGCAATCAGAGCTTTCTCCATTAGAAGACCGTAACTGGTTAAGGTTAACCGTTAGCGCACCAGAAGGTACGTCGTTTGAATCAACCGACGCTTTAATGGATAAGATCTCTACTTTTGTTGGTGATTCCGTGCCCGAAAAAAGAGTTTGTTTAACAGTAACTGCCCCGGGTTTTGCAGGCTCGGGTGCAGTAAATACAGGTTTTGTACGCTTGGCATTAAGCCAGGCAAGTGAGCGTAAACGTTCGCAGGCAGAGATCGCCGCTTTTATAAATAAAAACGTTTCGCAGTTTCCTGAAGGAAAAGTATTTGTTATCCAGGAACAGTCCATTTCATCAGGCGGCGGACCTCGTGGTACTTTGCCTGTACAGTTTGTTTTGCAAACCAATGATTTTAATAAGCTGCGTGAAAAACTTCCTTTATTTTTAGAGCTGGCAAATAAAGATTCTGTTTTCCAGGGTGTAGATGCAAATTTAAAATTCAATAAACCCGAATTGGTTATTGAAATTAATCGTGATAAAGCTAAGACAATGGGTGTTTCTATTGCTGATGTTGCGCAAACCATTCAGCTTGCTTTAAGCGGGCAACGTTTTGGTTATTATATTAAAGGTGACAAACAATACCAGGTATTGGGCCAGGTAAATCGCGAGAACAGGGATAACCCAAGTGATATAAAAGACCTTTATGTAAGAAATAACAGAGGTAGTATGATCCAATTGGATAATATTATAACTATCCAGGAACAAAGCAGTCCGCCACAATATTACCATTATAACCGTTACCAGTCTGCCACAATTTCGGCTGGTTTAGCACCGGGTAAAACAATTGGTGATGGCATAAAAGAGATGGATAAAATTGCTGCCAAGGTATTGGATGAAAGCTTTACTACAGCTTTAACAGGCGCTTCCCGCGATTTTTCTGAGAGTTCTTCAAACATTGTTTTTGCCTTCATTCTGGCTGTAATTTTAATTTACCTTTTACTGGCTGCTCAATTCGAAAGTTTTGTTGAGCCCATCATTATTATCATTTTTACTGTACCAATGGCTGTGGCAGGCGCGGTATTTGCCTTATGGTATTTTAATCAAACTTTAAATATCTTTAGCCAGATCGGTCTTATTATGTTAATTGGCCTTGTAACTAAAAACGGGATCTTAATTATTGAATTTGCCAATCAACTACGTAAAAAAGGATTAAGCGTGCACGAATCTGCCATCGAAGCTGCTACAGCGCGTTTACGCCCTATTTTAATGACAAGCTTTGCAACTATACTTGGCGCATTGCCAATTGCTATGGCACTTGGCGCAGGCTCTAAAAGCCGCATGGGTATGGGAATTGTTATTATTGGTGGCCTTTTATTATCCATGCTTCTTACCTTATTTGTTGTTCCGGCCATGTATTCTTACCTGGTAAAAGATAAAAAAACTGAAGATGATGAAACTGTTTAAATATTGTTTTATTCTACTGGTGGCATGCAACAGTATTGTTGCCCAAGACCTTTTAACAGTGAACGATGCTATTAAAATTGGCCTTGAAAAAAATTACTCTGTTTTAATTGTTAAGAATAATCAGGAAATTGCAAAAGCCCAGAATAATTTTGGTAATGCCGGCATGTCGCCAACCGTTAGTTTAAACGCGGGCTTGAATGCTGCCAGCCTGGATTCACACCAGGAATTTAATACAGGTGTGATACAGGATAGGAGCGGGGCAAAAACAAATAACCTGGCCGCATCTATAAATGCTAACTGGACAGTTTTTGACGGTTTAAGAATGTTTGCTGTTAAAAAGAGATTAGATCTTAACGAAGACCTTTCTGTGATACAGTTAAAACAACAAATGGAAAACACGGTTTACAGTATTATTGTTGGATATTATGACATTGTAAGAACAATGGAATTAATAAAAGCGGCTAAACAAAATTTAAGCATTTACGAGGAACGCAAAAAACTAGCAAAACTAAAATTGGAAATAGGCTCTGATTCTAAAGTTGATTATTTATTGTCTCAATCAGATGAGAATAAAGCAAAAAGCACCATCATTCAGTTAGAGATACAATTATTGAATGCAAAAATGGCTTTAAATAAATTAATAATTAAACCCGCAGACTTTGATTTTAAGACGAGCGATTCGATTATTGTAAATTATGAGCCCGGCATTGAAGAGTTAAAAAAAAGTGTGCCATCAACCAACTCATCCATCTTAATTTCAAAACAAAATGAGCTGATCTTTACACAAGGTATTAAAGAAGCACGCTCAGCTAATTTGCCGTTTATACAATTAAACGGCGCTTACAATTTTACGCGTAACCAAAGCCAGGCGGGTATTGTATTCTTAAACAGGCAGGCGGGCTTAAATGGTGGCATTACAGCAAGCTGGTTAATATTTAATGGTAATAGAAATAACCGTTTGGTAAAAGAAAGAAATATACTGGCGCTTAATCAAAAATATGTAACAGAACAAACACAATTAAATGTGGACGCACTTGTGTATACTAATTACAAAACCTATTTAATGAATAAACAAATAGTTGAGCTTGAGTTGCAGAATTTAAAAGACTCTAAAGAGGTATTGGTTGTTTCTTTAGAAAGATATAAAATAGGAAAGGCTAATTTATTAGAGACCATTGAAACGCAAAAGAATTTAGAAGATGCACAAACGCGTTATATAAATGCCTTGTATTCAATAAAAGTTGCAGAGACAGAATTGCTAAGGGCTAATGGAAGCTTAATAAAATAAGTTATTTGTACTGTAAAATAGCTTCAAAAAAACTATAAACAATTATTTTATTTTTTTGGGCGTGCCCCTACGGGTCGCGCTTTCCGCTACAATCTTTTTGCTCGTATCCTCTCAAAAAGGATTTTCGCTGCAATCGCTCACGCGAAGCCGGGTATAAAAATTCGAAAATTGCGTTAGGGATGCGAAGGGTTTAGTTCTTTTGCCTGGTAAGGCAAAAAACCGAGGCGCTAGCCGAGCCCATAGCAGCCCGGGCCGAAGGCAACGCTCAAATGGAAAATTATTTTTAGAAAGAAAGTGTTTTATTTATTAATAGAAAGATATTTCTATTTACTAAAACGCATCTGGAAAACACCCCAAAAGGCTTCTTTAAAGATCTTGGTGCTCATTTTACTTACGCCTTCTACACGATCTACAAATGTAATAGGAACTTCTACAATTTTAAATCCTTTTTTATAAGCGCGGTATTTCATTTCTATCTGGAAAGCGTAACCCATAAACTTTATCTTATCCAGATCTATGGCCTCTAAAACTTTTCGCTTATAGCATTTAAAACCGGCAGTTGTATCTTTTACGTTAAACCAAAGGATCATTCTTACATATAACGATGCGAAATAAGACAACAGAATACGTTTCATATCCCAGTTACTAACGTTACCTCCCTTAACATAGCGCGAGCCAACAGCTACATCTGCACCATTTTCGCAGGCCTCTAATAAACGCTCAAGATCTTTTGGGTTATGGCTGAAATCGCAATCCATTTCAAATATAAAATCATAATCGCGCTTTAAGGCCCATTTAAAACCGTGAATATAGGCGGTGCCTAAACCAAGTTTTCCTTTACGCTCTTCAATATGTAATTTGTTGGGGAATTTTTGCTGGAGCTCTTTTATTTTAGTGGCAGTTCCATCTGGCGATCCATCATCAACAATAAGCAGTTCAAAATCTCTGCTTAATGCAAAAACTGCATGTACCATTTTATCAATGTTTTCAATTTCATTGTATGTTGGTATTATTACTAAATTCTTGCCCATTAACGCCTCTAATATAACTATAATGCTTTTAAATAGTAACAAAAAAAAAGCAATTATATTGTTCTTTTAAATAATTTTACCAATTGTTAGTATTTTCAAAAATTACAGCGTTAACTATTTAATCATTGATCCGTTTTAAAACGTATATAAAACAATCTCTCGTTTTACTTGTCATAATTACTTGTGTCAATTCAATTGCTTCCCAAACAGATAGTTTGATACCTAAAAAGAGGTATAAGATCTCAGGTTTTCCGGTTTTATTTTACACACCTGAAACACGCTTTGGATTTGGCGCTGCGGGCATTTGTACTTTCAATTTCAGGAATGATAGTATTAACGCGCCACGTTCGAGTTTTAATCTTGGTTTTGCCTATACTCAAAATAACCAGGTGCTTTTATACTTGCCCTATTTTCTTTTCTTTAAAAATCGTGCATATCAATTATATGGTGAGCTTGGCTATAACCGTTACAATTATAATTTTTACGGTGTGGGTAACCAACAGCCAAAAGATTATGTTGAAAAATACGGCGTAGAATTTCCCCGGTTAAGAATTACCTTCTTAAAAAAAATAACGCCACATTTTTATGTTGGCCCGCGTTACGCTTTTGATAATTTTAGCCTGTTTAACCTTGATACTACCGGGCAATTGATAAAAAAAGATATTCCCGGCTCTAAGGGTGGCTACGTTTCGGGCTTTGGCGCTGTAACGGTTTATGATAACCGTGATAATATTTTTTATCCTTCGCGCGGCTTATTTGGCGAGCTGGTTATTTACCGGGATGATAAGCTTACTGGTAGCTCATTCAATTACACCCGAGTAGCTTTAGACGTAACAAAGTATTTTCATTACAAACAAAATATTTTAGCACTTAATGTATATTCTATTTATTCAGATTCTGATCTCCCTTTTTTTCAGATGGGAAATTTAGGAGGGATGAAAAAAATGCGGGGATTTTATGAAGGTCGCTACAGGGATAATAATTTACTGGTTATCCAGGCCGAATACAGAAGGCATTTGTTTTGGCAATTGGGTTTTACACTTTTTGCAGATGCCGGACAGGTTGCCAAACGTTATGATGCTTTTATTAATAAGAACTGGCGTTATACATATGGCGGCGGTTTGCGACTAATGTTGGATAAAGCTCAAAAGATCAACCTAAGAATGGATATTGGCATTGGTGATAAAAAAGCGCTTCCATATTTTACAATTGGCGAAGCTTTTTAATTGTGCGCTTTTTGTAAATACCCTGTTTAGGTTAATAACAATGTTTTTTAGTGCGCTGTTTATCCTTAACTTTACAAAGTGGTTACAAAATTTAATGTAAGGGTTTACGGCATTTTAATACAAAACAATACAGTTTTGGTGTCAGATGAGTATATTAAAGGTAATAAGATCACAAAATTTCCCGGAGGTGGCCTTGAGTTTGGAGAGGGCACCAAAGAGTGCCTGGTAAGAGAATTTAAAGAAGAATTAGATCTTGATATTGAAGTGCAGGATCATTTTTATACTACCGATTTTTTTGTGGCATCAGCCTTTCACACTAAAAGCCAGGTTATAAGCATTTATTATTTGGTTAAAGCTAAAAGCAAACTTAATTTTACAATAAGCATTACTCCTCATAACTACGATAAAAAAGAAGGTGCCCAGGCTTTAAGATGGGTAGAGCTGAAACAATTAAAAGAATCGGACCTTACTTTGATCATTGATAAAAGGGTAGGAGAGTTGCTGATAAAAAAATACGGGTAACACCACTTAATTTTTTAACCACATAGAACACATAGTTTTAAACTTTTATGTGACCCGTGTGGTTAATTTTTGTCTATCACTTCAAATTTACACTTAACACTTTCTCCCGCGTCATCGGTTAACTCTAATACATGTAAGCCTTTTTCCGGTAAAATAGATAATTGATGGAATTTTTGAGTGCTGCCAATATAGGTGCCATCCAAATGCCAATAAATAGTAACATTATTTTTTTTATGAGCCGCTTTAAAGATACAATTACTACGTTTGCCACTTTGATCAATGGGTACATAGATCTTAAATCCCTCACGTGGATAAATGATATCCATTTGGTGAAAGCTCATATCGCTTGCACAGCCCGGTAAGTATTCGGGTAAAGGTTTGTAAAATAAACTATGCTGTTTAAAAAAATATTCCTGCGTAGGCGAAACAACAAACCAGGCAACGTGTTTCATTTTATCTACCGGGTAACAATTACTGGTTACGCGATATTGTTCTGTTTCATCTAAATGAATTAATTTATGATATGGACATTGTTTTGTTTTATTACAACCTTTTTGAAAATATTTTACTTCCACATCTTTACAAACTTCCGAAGCTTTATAACCACTTTGTTTACACACGTTTATTTTTTCTACATCGCTTGTTGGTTTATTGAACCATGTTTTGTTTGGCAATACATTAAATATCGAAAACAGTAATGGCGCTGCCGCAGCCGTACCAGTCAATTCCGGCCTTCCTTCACCGTCAGCATTACCAACCCAAACAGCCACTGTATATTTTGAATTCAATCCAACTGCCCACGCATCTCTAAACCCAAAACTGGTACCTGTTTTCCAGGCAATACGGTTCTTCGAAAGAAATTGCATCCAGCCAACGTAATCCTGCGGACGTAACAATTCCGTCATGGCATTAAATGTATACCAAATACTTGAAGCGCTTAAAAGATCAGTGCTTTGAGTCGCGTTTTTATTCTTTACAAGTTCCGATCTTAAATAAACCTGGGGCCTGTAATTATCCGCGCTGTATTTATTTCTTGTATTCGAATAATTTATCAAAGCTCTTCCCATAGATGAATATGCAGCGGCTATATCCCACAAAGTTGCTTCACCGCCTCCTAATATTAATGAGAGTCCGTAATGTATAGTTGGTTTTGTGAACGTTTTAAAACCTAATTGCTTTAAGCGTGCATGGAATTTTGCAGTGCTGTAATCCTGTAACATTTTTACTGCAGGTACATTTAAAGATCTTGCAATGGCCCTGTTTGCCGGAACCAGGCCATCGTAAGTGAGGTTAAAATTCTTTGGTCCGTACGAACCTATTTGCGTTGGCACATCTTCAAGCAAAGTAGCAGGTAATAGTCTATCTTCACTAAGCATAAAGGCATATAAAAATGGTTTTAAAATACTGCCGGTGCTGCGTGGAGAGTTAACAATATCAACATAATTTTGATGTTCGTTCTTTAAAGAAAAACTATTGCCAATATATGCCAATACTTTACCTGTTTCGGTTTCGGATACAATAGCGCAGGCATTATTAATTTGGTTGGCTGATAGATTTTGAACACGTTTATTTAAAAGATCGTTTACCTGTAGCTGCAAACTTTTATTAATGGTTGAATAAAAGATCTTAGAACCACCTTGCTCAGCTATACAACGGCTAAGCAGGTGTGAGGCCACTTGCGGAATTGGAAAAGGTTTAATTGGTAATGGCTCTTCGATAGATAATTTATAAGTAGACATATCAATAATATTTTTATCGGCTAATTTTTTTAATAAACGGTTTCGTTTTTTTATTAAAGCATTATGATTCTTCCCCGGATATATTAATGATGGTGAGTTGGGAAGTACTGCTAATAAAGCATTCTCAGCCCAGCTTAATTTTTCAGGCCCTCTGCCATAATACCGCCAGGCAGCTGCGGATAAACCAACCACGTTGCTTCCAAAGGGTGCATTACTGCAATAGATATTTAAAATAGATGATTTTTTATAGGAAAGTTCTATTCTAACGGCCAATAGGATCTCTACGATCTTTTGATAATAATTCCTGCTTTGGTTATGCCGCATCATGCGGGCAATTTGCATGGTAATGGTGCTTCCGCCGCTTTTTACTTTGCCTGCACTAAAATTTCGCTTAATTGATTTTACGATTGAAACAGGATTAAATCCCGGATGATAATCAAAATACTCATCTTCAAAAGTGGTAATACATTTCTTAAATTTTTCAGGTACACTATCACTTTGCGGGAAGCGCCACTGACCATCATTTGCGATCTGAGCTGCTAATAATTCATTATTCTCATCTAAAAGAATAGTGCTGCATGAATTTGTAAATAGTTGTGAGGGAAGCCACCACCAATAAACAATAGATAAAACAAGCAAAGCACTAAATTTAATTTTATGCTTTTTTATATAAGATATTATTTTTTGTGTGAACGCCAAGCCAATGCCTTTAAGGCTAAAATTAATAAAATATAAAGTGCCGGCGTTTTATTTTAAATGAATTTTGTACGAATGTTTGTTTATTCAAATTCTTTATTAAATTTGTTTTAAACTTTAAAATCTTATACATGAGAAAAACTTTACTATCGATCTTATCGATGATGTCGCTTGCTGCATTTTCGCAATGGCAAAACACACCTTTATTTTTTGAAGGACAGGATTGTTATTATGCCTTTGGAAAAGTGTTTGCCGCACAGGTTACTTCTACGGGCTTACAAGCATCTTCTGATGAAGGCGCTACATTTTCATCTTCAGCTACAGGTTTAAGCGCCGGCGTTCGCCTTGGACTCGTTAATGCCGGAACATTATATGCCTTTGGTGGTAATAGTATCTATCAATCTACAACTGGTAATAATTGGACCGTTATGACAGCGGCAACAGCTACAAATGATGTATTTAAAGCAATGGCAGTGGTTAATGGAACGGTATTGGCATTAACTACTCCAATAAGTGGGGTTAGCTCAAAGATCTTTCAATTAAATGGTTCGAGCTGGACCTTAAGATCAAACTCCAGCCTTTTACTTACAACTATCGAGAATTTAAACGGTACACTTTATGCAGGCACTTCTGCTACTTGTGTCATAAAATCAAATGATGCCGGCTTAACATTTACTAATACATCTACGGGCATTACACCATTAACCAATTTTTTTGATAAATATATAGTGGCTTTAGGATCTACAAGCTCGGCAATATTTTGCAGCACATTAGGTGGCAGAATGTTTAAATCAGTTGATGGTGGCGCTAACTGGACATTGGTGTACAATATTGGAAATGGCTCAACAACACCTGCAATTAATGATTTTTATACGCTGCCTAATAATACAATATTAACTGTAAGTGATTCTGGTTTTGTTTATAGCACAGCTAATGGGTCTTCTGGTACCTGGGTTAAAGATAATGCGGGCTTAACTATGTCAAGCGGAAACTACCAGGTAAATAAAATTGCTGTAACGGCAAATTACATTATAGTTTCTGACAGGAACGGCAAGGTAATGCGTAAACCCATGAGTGAATTGCCTTTAGGCATTAATGAAAATACAATTTCTAATTTAAGCAGTAGTGTATTTCCAAATCCTGCAACCCATGTTGTCACTATTAAAACAGAAGGTTTAGCACTTGAAAATAACTGCGAGGTAAAAATAAAAGATATTTTAGGCAGAGAGGTTGCAACTTATAAAATGATAGAAGGACAAACAATTATCGATCTTCAAAACTATAATAAAGGTCTTTACACTTACCAGGTCTTTAAAAGCAACAAAGCTTTAAGCTCCGGTAAATTAGTTGTAAACTAAAAATTAAAAAGCCCCTCACATAAAGAGGGGCTTTTTTGTTACATTTAAACTAAATTAAATCCCATGTTCGAATTTTTTAAAAAATTATTTGGTTCAAAAAAAGAAGAACCAGTAGAGTACATTCCACAAGAATATATTATTCCAAAAAAAAAACCTGTTACAATTGATGAAGTAATGGAAGGTTCAAAACCGGATCTGTCTAAAAATGATATTATTGATTATACACAAAAAATTGAGATCAAAGAAAAACCAAAATATACAATAGAGCAGGAGTGGGAAGTTTTTGAAGACAATGATAAATATGGCTATGAGGATGAAAGCGGCAACAAAGTAATTGCAGCAAAATTTACTACAGCAAAGCAATTTAAAAATGGTTATGCCATCGTTTGCTTAAAAGACAAATATGGAATGATAAATACAAAAGGTGATTATATTCTTGAACCAGTTTATAATTTTATTGAGGAAGAAAGAGAAGGACTTTTAAAACTCGACAAAAAAGACAGGTACGGATTTGCCAACACCAAAGGAACTGTTGTGATCTTGCCAAAATATTTGGATGCCGGCGAGTTCTCGGAAGGAATGGTTTGGGTAGAAAAGGAAGATGCCCTTGTGGGATTTATTGATAAAGACGGAAAAACGGTTATTGATTTTGTTTTTGATTATTGCGGCGATTTTTCGGAAGGTTTAGCTTCTGCCACTAAATATGCTTTAGAAGAAGGGCAGGAAGATAAATATGGCTTTATAGATAAAACCGGCAGCTTTGTTATTACAATGGATTATGATGAGGCTGGCGATTTTAAGGAGAGCCTTGCTCCTGTTTGTATCGATGGCAAATTTACATTTATAGATAAAAAAGGTAAATTGGTTGGCCCGCCAACATATAGCAGCGCCGGAAATTTTTTACTTGGCCTGTCATGTGTTCAGTTAAAAGATGGTGATAAATGGGGTTATGCCGACAAAACCGGCAAGCTTGTTATTCCCTACCAGTTTGATAGTACCTCTGATTTTATGGAGGATGATGAGGCTATTGAATTTGTAAAAGCGCTAAAACTAAAATTTTTAAATAAATAATTTAACACCTTTTGCAACTTTTTTAATTTTAGTCCGTAATCATAGTTGAACAAACCCTTTTTACGATGGCAACGAGACAACAACAGTACCAGTTAACTGTTAAGTGGACAGGTAACACAGGCGCAGGTACCGCCACCAAAGATTCATACGAAAGAAGTCATGAAGTTTCTGTAAAAGGAAAGAAAAAGATCGAATGTTCATCCGATTCAAATTACAAAGGCGATAAAAGCAAAAACAATCCAGAAGACCTTTTATTAGGCTCACTTTCGGCCTGCCACATGCTTTGGTTCTTACATTTTTGTGCGGAGGAAGGTGTAGTGGTTGTTGATTATGTTGATCATGCCGAGGGTAAAATGATCCAAACCAGTAATGGCGCCGGTTACTTTGCAGAGGTTGTTCTAAATCCACAGGTAATTGTACAAAACAGCTCTATGGTTCGCAAAGCGCACGAATTAAATAAAAAAGCTAGCGATTTTTGCTTTATAGCTAATTCGGTAAAATTTCCGGTATATAACCGCGCTGTAATTATGGAGATGAAAGCAGGGGCCGCGGCTTAATTATTTATTTTCAATTTAGTTAGACCTCCAACATCGTCTACACAATAGTCGCCCGACCATTTTTTATGTTTTGAAGTATTCGGCTTATACTTTTGTATGCTATAGGTCCATTGCATTTTTAATTTATTACCATTCGCTTTTTTAATTTTTAAAGTGTAATAATGATGCCTCATAAACAATGGATGACCGCCAAGCACTTCAAACCCATGCCAGTAAGGAAAGAATGCTAAACTGGAAGTAAAAGTTACCTTATCAGCTTTATCAGAATAAGCCATACAATTATAATTGCAGTTCTGTGCCATGCTATCTGCTACTGCAAAAGCAAATTCTTTACCATTTTGACCAGATAAAATAATAGCATTTTGTTTTCTATATAATTTAACTATCACAGGGTTTATCGAAGGACTGTAAACATCAAATTTTCTAAGAAATGAAATGCTAGTATCAGAAGTTATTGCAGAAATCTCAATCCCGCCCTGGTTAGAATTTTTCGGATAATTATTTCCACCTGAAAAATTTACAGTTAGTTTTTCAATGGTTAAATTAGTGTTATTGATCCTACAACTAATACAAACAATTGAAAGTAGAATCATCAGCAAGTACTTTTTATGTAATTTTAAATTCAAAAGATAGATCTATTTTTCTTTTTTAAGAATTTCCTGTTTTTCTTTCAATTCATGTTTTAATTCAATAAAAGGCGGGTAATCTTTTATTTTTTCAAAATCAACGTCTTTATAAAAATGCTCATAGTTATTAAAACCAAGATCAATTGATTCTTTTAAACTTTTTACTGCAGTTTCACCATCACCTTTAAGGGCGTAATAATTTGCATACGCATATATTACAAATGCTCTCTGAGCTTGTGTTTCGCAATTCTTGTAGGCAGTTTCAAGATGCCCTTTAGCTTTCTCAAAATCGCCATTACGTGAGCAAATGGCGCCTTTTAATAGCCAGAAACCATAATTATCCGGTTCGTAAGTTAAAAGAGTATCCAATAATTTATCTGCCTTATCCAGTTCAAGATTGTTATAATAAACAATAACATCATTCCTTTTTTTTGTGATGTTGTTTGAAAGATCACTACACGTATCTTTCATCCGTATTTGAAAAGGGATCTCTCCTGACTTACAGGAAGTAGAAACATGTGTAACATGCCGTTCGTTACTTAACCTTATGTAAGTATTTTTCATTGAATAAAAAGTAGTACTTGATTTGGAATTATCTGCCCAGGTAGGATCAAAAGCAACCCAACCGTATTGTGGAAAGAAAACTTCTACCCAGTTATGATAACCAATGCCACCATCGCTTCTTGGAATAATACCTTCAACGATCCTTGCCGGTATTTTTTTTGACCTGCATAAGGTGATCATTAACTCAGAATACTCGGTACAATCGCCTTTACCTTCTTTAAGCGCTTGCTTAGCGCCTCTGTCCTGAAAGAAAAAGATCTTATAATCAAGCTTTTCTACAACATAATTAAAAATGCTCTTAGTGATCTCTTCCCGGTCAGTCCCTGTTAAAGTTGCGGCAACTTCTTTAATGCTTTTTGCTTTACTTCTAAAGTTCTCTTCGTCTTTTAAATACGAAAGCGTATCCAGGTCTTTATCATCCTTTACTGGCTGTTTTTTTGCTGTTTTAAGATCGTATAGCTTTAATTTGATCTTCATAGTTACTTCAAGATCTACTTTAGCCAGCTGCGCAAAATTTATTTTTTTCCAATGAATATAGTATTGATCGTTTTCTGCTTTAGTAACATGATCGGGTTGGATGGAATATTTATATTCTGTTATTTCCTGTTTACCGGGCCGGTTGGCAGGTACTAACAAACTATAATTACAAATATTTATAGCGTATTCAGGGTTGGGGCATTTTACAATTAAAGACCGTTTTAAAATAATAGTACGTTGCGAAAAAGAAAAATTCGAAACAAGGAATAAAAATAATATTAGTTTTTGCATCATTTATTTTTTTCAATCCTAAACCAATCACTTTCATCACCATCGTAATCAAAATGTTCAATAAATTTAAAGCCCAGTTTTTTTAATACTTTGTTTGAATTCAAATTCCTGCTATCTGTCATGGCGTACATCTCTTTTAAATTCATTTTCTTAAAACCGTGATCTATACAGGCTCGCGCAGCTTCGGTAGCATAACCTTTGCCCCAGTGTTTTTTCTTAAATCTATATCCAAGATCGTAAATATGAATGTGCTTATTTATAGTTTCGGTAAAATATTTTAAACCACACCAGCCAATAAACTCATTATTTGCTTTCAATACAACTGCCCAACGGCCAATACCGTTATCTGAATATTGTTTCCGTATAAATTTGATGACATCTTTTATTTGTTGCATGTCTTTAACCGGATCGTTTCCTAAATAGCGGTGCACTTCGGGATCTGAATCCATTTCAAATAAAGCGGCTTCATCTTCCGGAAGGATCTCTCTTAATATTAATCTTTCGGTTTCAATTAGTGCTTTCAATTTTTTATTACCAAGATAGTTTTTTTTAATAAAAAAAGTAACTTATTTACAAAAAAAAATGCTGTTTAATTAAAAACAGCATTTTTAGTTTTATTTAGTTAAGATCTAGTTTCCTGAGATCTTTTGAACTTTTATGGTTTCAATGTTTTGGTTAATTGTAATTCTGCAGAAATAAATTCCGCTTGCTACGCTATTTCCATTTGCATTATTTCCATTCCAGTTAAATTTGTAAGTGCCGGCCAATAAAGAAGAGTTTGTAAGTTCATTTACTTTTTTACCTGTATAATCCATTACTTCAATTTTCACATTGCTTGTTTCGTTTAGTTTTACCTCAAATAATGCATTTTCAATAAATGGATTAGGATATACATTTAATATTGATGATTGCACATCAGCGATACCTGTGTTATTTTTTGCGATTTTTCTTCCACCATCAGCACAAGGGCCAACGGTAGCACCTTCATTTACTAAAGCTTCTACACCACTTGGCTCTACACAAAGTGTTTCAGAACCAACGCATACAATAACATTTGTTCCTTGGCAGCAAGCATCTATTACATTAACCTGTGCAATTTGAGTTTGATTGCAACCATTAGCATCAGTAATTGTTACTGAATAAACTGTTGTAACAGTAGGGCATACCGTAACGGTTACATCTGTAGAAGAAGTGCTCCATGAATAAGTGAAAGGTGCTGTGCCTGCTAATGCAAAAGCAGATAAATTAGAGCATTGCGGACCATAGCACAAAGTAATATTAGGAACATCATTATTTACATCTCCTTCAACACCCTCAAAAACACCTACCTGAACTGTTGCAGTTGCAGAGCATCCACTTTCGTTAGTTCCGGTTACAGTATAAACTGTTGCAACCGTAGGGCATGCAACTACAGTGTTTCCTGTTGATGGTGTAGTGCTTGGAGACCATGAGAAATTGCCATCTAAAGCGTGTGAGCCAAGTCCTGTAGTATCATCATTTGCAAATTGATTCCACTCAGAGAAAAGAGTAGCAAAACTTCCAGGGCCGCTTGATGAAGGATTAACTACAACACCAGAATAAACAGAAGATTTTCTGCGTAATGTATGATCTTCGGTTGAATTTCCCCCAAGGGTCCATTTTGAACCTGGATTTACACCAATAACACCAAAAATATCAACATTAGATGCTGTTGAAATTTTATAAAGTGCTAAAGCATCATTACCATTATGTTGTACCGCAGCAGAAACAAGACCACCTGTATAGGGAGAACCTGAGTTTTTAATTACCAAAACAGCGCCATTAGCAAGAGTACCGCTAAGTGTATCTACAAAAGTTGGCGTTGAAGAACCATTGTGATATGCTCTGTAAATATAATCTGATAAATTTACTGTATTACCTGTTCCATTAAATATTTCAATATTTTTATTCAAAGAACTTCCTTCAACATATTCTGAAAAGAAAAGATCGGTTGCTAATGTTTGAGCTGTTAAAGTAGCGCAGTTACCCGGACAAACATTTTCTGAAGAAGCAGTAGCTAAAACAATAGGCGTTGGAGCAACAGTTATGTTAACCGGAGTAGCAGCGCTGGAGCAACCGCTTGCAGTAACGGTTACATTATATGTACCTGCTTGGTTAACTGAAATTGTTTGTGTTGTAGCGCCAGTTGACCATATATATGATGATCCTGCACTAGCTGTAAGTAAAACGCTTCCGCCGCTACAAATATTTGTTGATCCACTAACAGCAATGCTTGAAGAACAGGCAGAACCTGATAAACAAATATCATCAATTCTATACTGTGTTGTGTTATCATTATTTGTAAAACGTATACGCAAATTAGATACTGAAGGTATTGTGCCTGAAGCAGTGCGTAAATACCAATGAGCTGTACCACCACCTGTTGGCAGAGCCGGATAGGTTAGTGTAGTATAATTAATGCCATCAGAGCTTATTTGAACTAAAAAATTAGCACCTGTACCCGCGTTTGTGCTTTTGCTGATTCCGAAATTAAGTCCTAATGAACCAAGCGCAGAAGTGTTGATACCTGAGATTTCGAAATTTTTACCTATTGTATTAGTAAAAAAAACATTCGCGGCAGCAGATGCTCCCGTGTAACCTGAAGAAGGAGAAGTATTTCTTACATCCGCTGAACCTGAATAGGTAAAGCCGCTGTTCGAAAAACCAACCGAAGCCTGGGCAATTGTTGATGTGCTACCAACAGAACCTAAAGGTTCGCAGAAACTTTGTGAGAACGCACTATATGGTAACGCTAATAAGGCACCATAAATTAAACTTTTTAAATGATTCTTTTTCATGTTTTCTATTTTTAAATTACCGGGAAAAGCCCCGGCGCAACAAAATTAATTTGACGACAAGAGTGCATTATTATCACCGGGTTATACATTCTTCAAAAACAGATTAAATTTTAGCGACTAATTTTTAATTTTTAGAAACATTGACTGAATGGTAAAACTATCATTAAGATTTTGTAAATCGAATAAAGGGTATTTTCATTACTTTCTGCATTATTTTGTGCGATTGTTATTTAATTAATCTGATTTTTTTTATTTGCAGAAAAATAGTTTACTTAAAATCCTTCGCTTTGTAAAGGAAAGTTTACTGAAAGGGGCAAATTGTGGAAATTAATACTCACATTTATTTCTTATAATGTGTTTATTCTATCCCAGTTAAATTAATTGCGTGATTTCGCGAATGAAATTGTTTGTTCATATCCATATTAACTTTTAATTATGGACCTCACTAAAGTACTTTGAAATAACAACTATAAAAAAACGCAATAAAAAATAGGTAAAAATACCTATTGACAATTCTATAAACATACACCAACTTTGTTGCGTCATATTATTCTGAGTTGTTGAGAGTATTAAAAAAATTGGAACCACATGATCTACAAAATCAAAGACCATAAAATTGATTTCATTAAAAGAGAGATTGAAAATCACATTTACCCGGCCAATTACCAATCTAATTTTATTCTAATGCATGGAAGCAGCCTTTTGGGGATTTATAATCGCTGGTTTATTGAAGTAACAAACGAGACCAACCTGAAAAAAATTATAAGTGAACAAAACGATAATTTACCCGCCTTACATTTCAAGTATTGGAATGCGGAAAACCGATCTAACGCAATGACCATTGAAAAATATTTTCAAGGCAAGGGAATGCATGGAAAAAAATATATAGAAATGAAAAATTCATTTAAAATTATTTTTGTTCTAAAAGCAAAATACAGATCTTTTTGACGTAAGATCAAATTATTAATGAATTCCTGGTACAGAACTCCCACTTGCTTTTATCTTTGATATGTATCACTGTTTTCCCGATATATTTTTCTGAGGGCAGCAAAGCTGTTTGAATGCGACGAGTATAACAAACTGCTTTAAGATATCACCAACAAAATACGCTTTTGGCTTGTTCATTTAGTAAATTTAAATTGCCTCACCATCTTTGTAGGTAATTGTATCTGTTCTATTCCCGATCCACAATCCTTGCTTTTTACCATTACCATCCGTTCTGTTAATGGTGTCACCGCTATGAATATTCACTTCCCAGCTTTGAAGCATTTTTGACTTGTCTACTTCTTTTTCTTTATTGCCGCATGAGCAGAAAAGCAATATTGCACTAACGGTTAAAAATGTTTTCATGATGATCTTTTTCTTATTTAAATGTAAATAAAATAAGGAAGAGAAACAATTTACAAGTCTCAGTTTGCTAATATTTTAGTTATAGCTTTATCCTGGATCTTAGATAAGAACAACATCATGCAGGTAGCACCAATACAGGCATATAACATATCCGATTGTGTATCCCAAACATAACCCTGCGTTCCTAAAAATGCTTCGGCATCCTGTCCGGATACAATAGCTACAAACCATTCTAAGAATTCGTAAAAAGCGGAGATACTTAAAACAACACATAAGGTTAAAAAAGCTAACCAGCCGCCACGTTTTACAATTTGCTTTCTAATAAATAATTCGCGGATAATTATTGCTGGCACAAAGCCCTGTGTAAAATGCCCAACCTTGTCATAATTATTGCGCGTTTGATCAAAGGTTTCTTTTATCCAATCAAACAGCGGAACTTCGGCATAAGTATAATGTCCGCCAACAAATAAAACGTAGCAATGAAATAACACAAAACAATAGGTGAGATAGGTGAATTGAAATTTCTTAAAAGTAAGAGTTAGAATTATAAACCCAATAATACCAGGAAATACTTCCAGGAACCAGGTAAAATAATCATGTGGATTGATAGCTGAAACAATTAAACCAATAAAAAAAAGCGCGATAAAAATATAATATTTTTTCATTTAGTTTTATAGTGGTTCAAATGTTATTTCTTGTGTACCGTATTTCCAAATGTTATCACCCAATGTTTTAAGTAATTCAAGATCCTCATCAAACACTTTTGCAAAAACGTTACAGGCATCCAGGCCTTTACCTTCGCCATAATAAATGCCCATACAATTACTTGTTTTTGCCCTTAAGGGTTTTAGCGGACCAAAAACAACTTCGCCCGGTTGAGTAAATACAGATGCGTTTTACTGGATAATATCCAAAACGGGTGTATTATCTATCCAGATCTCCTGACCGGAAACCCTTGCATGAAAAAAATTTCTTGTAAACGGTAATAATTTTGAAAAGGCATTGGATGTTACCGGTGCAACGTCCAAATAATAGTTAAAACGAATTGTTTTATTATCCTTTGTTGTGATCTTAAAACCTTTCATTAGCAACACTCGATGATGGTTACTACTTTTTTATCTTTATCTGAATACCCCAGGTAATAATGATTTTCAAGATTCAAAGTGTAATTCAATAACCTTCTGCCTTTGGCTTTCATATCCAAAAACAGATCGTAATTTGTAAATTGTTCTTTTGTGGCAACCTTTAAATAATCCTCATCTCCCAACTTATTAAGATCTACAATTCCTTTATGCAACAATTCATCGGCTTTTTTGAGTAAATAATCGGTCATTGCTTTGTCGTTCTTTAATCCTACAATCTCATATTCATTTATCAATTCTGTGGTGTTAAAGATGTGTTCATACACTTGCGAGCCGCTTTTTGTAAGCACGCGTAAAGTGGTTTTTGTTTTGTTAATATCACCTTGTGGAATAAACACAATAAAACGGTCGTCTGTACTATCGTTAGAAAATTTAGCCGAAACCATATCGTTATAATCCGCGGCCAGGATTGTTTTTGAATAATCGTATTTCGCATCCGGATCAACATTATCTTCTACCGGTGAAGAAGTTGCCAGGCTGTCAACAACAGGTTTCTCCTCAACCGGTGCAGTAGAATTGTTACACGATGATAAAAGAGCGCTAAAAGTAAGTATCGCTAAAAAGTTTAAATTAATTTTCTTCATTTTGCATTTTAAATTTTTAATTTCTATCATATTCTTTGGGCTTCGAAATAAACGGTAATGGATATAATTTCGTTCTTATTGCATTTTAATTTTTCAATAACAGCGTCAAACCAATAAGGTACTGAGAAGGTGAATTTATAAGTACCCGGATCTAAATGATCAATATATATTCCCTTTTCATTCATTTCAGGAAACACAGTTTCAGCATCTACCTGCATTTTTACATGGCTTTTTACCGGTTGTTTTGACGGACCAACGAATTTTATGATCAAATTTTCCTGATCGGCAGTTATAGGGGTAGTGCTCAACTTGCGCTCAATTTTGCAGGTACTTTTTTTAGCCTGGGCAAACGTAGTTAATGAGAACAGAACCGAAAGAAAGCTAATATATAGTAATTTCATGTATTGGTTTTAGCCAATAAATATATCGAAATTAATTAAGATAATTTTTACCTGTTTGCAGGGATCTTATTTAATTTGAGAGATCAACTTAATTTAAAAATGCCTTATCATTTCAAATTGTGAGCCCAAAACGCTGATATTCTTTGAAGCTAAGAAATATGCAGCAGGTGCATAATTATCCTCAACATTAATAATCCTTACACTCGGCGCTAGTGTATGTTTCAGAAGTTCAACGAGCAGGGCAGAGGCAACACCTTTTCGGCGGAACCCATTGTCTACTGCTAATTGTGAAATATCCCCGGTGGCAATCTCAATAACGCCGTAACCAATTAAATTTCTATTAACAAAAGCGCCAATAATTTTAAAATTTTGTGGCGCGTTGGCAAGTGCTGTAAAATTATTTTGCCAGGAAGGCTGGATATCAAACCACTTATTTAAACCTTGTATGGATTCCAGGCTAATTTCTTTTAATTCAAGTCCGGTTAAAGTGGATCTGTGGCCTAATTTCAGATCTTTGATCTCGGTTACATGATAATTTATTTGGCGGATATTCTTAAAACCGATCTTTGTATATACCGATATGGCTTTATCATTGGTGGTAAGCACTTCCAGCAAATACTGTTCGCAACCTGCCGCTTTTAAAACCGGGGCCGACGTTTCAAAAATTTGTGTGGCCAGTCCTTTTCCCTGGAATTCAGCAATTGTTCCCGTTGCTGTATCGTAAGCTGTTTTTTTATTATTGAATGTACCAATGCCATTAAGCGTAAAGCTGACTAATTTGTCATTTTCAAAAGCGCCAAAGGATAATTCGGCTACGAAACTCCTACGTTTAATCATGCTCTCGAATTCATGTTGTGTCCAGCTCCGGGGATAGTCTTTAAAGGCTTCGTTGAAGGCGAAGTAAAGTTCTTCGAGGGTGTTATGTTCTAATGATTTAATCGTTATCATGGCTTAATAACTTGAAATTGAATAGTTGTTTGTTTGGGTGAAGATACTTAGTGAAAAAGCAATAGAAATAAGAGTGACTAGTTTTTTCATTAAAAAATATCTTATAATATTATTAAATAATACATCCAACTAATTTAATAATCACTTAAAATTTGTTCAGTAGAGCATATTTTACTAAACAATATATCTAATTCTTGAGCAGTACATCTTGTTGAATACTCAGACCGAAGAATATTTATTATAATTGGAATCTCAAGAGTTTTATCTACTATAATGTATGAAATATCTTTAGGCTTAAAACGAAATCTACATTTAGAAATTTTACTATTATATTTTTCTTTATCCTTATTGTATAACGAATTTTCAATTGAAAATGCAGCATCGTTGATATCTTTGCTTTCTGGAACTAATCGCCATTCTCTTTCATCATAAAATCTATAGTTTTCATTATCGATATTTTTTCTTTTTAAATGTCCAGAATAGTTTTTCATAAAACACTTTAATCTAAGAATATGATTTTGCTGTTTAGCATTTAAATTAGTTTTTGTGTCCCTCCTGTCTTTCAATAAATCATCGAGAGTTTTACTAATTAAAGACTTTTTATCAATATATAAAACTGGGTTAATTCCTTTTTCATAAGCCCACTCTTTTGATAAACCAATACCATACTTTCCATACGCATCAAAATGCGTATATGATTGAGACAAGGGAATATCACAGAATGAAATAAGAGGATGTGCGGCAATGGAACCCATACCACCTTCAACAATAAGTCGCTCAGAACAATATTTAATTGCAAATCCTTCTTTTAAAATTTTTTCTAAATTTCCAAAAGTATCCGTATAATGGATAATTGAATCTGTACTAATTGCCATAAAATATAAAATTTGAATGAAATCAAATATAAAAGAAATTAACACTTCAGTAAATAGGTAATATTACCTATTTTACTTTTTATAACTTCCAACTGAGGGTATTGTAAGAATTAATCTGTTATTCCGGCCTTAAGCCGGAATAACAGCACTCAATATTCGTTAAGTGCTGAGATGCTAGATCAAGTTCAGCATGACCTTATAATTTACTTCTTCGCAACACCCGCACTCTGTTTCACAACATAGATCCATTGGCCTTTAGTTCTCGCATAAATACTATTATCGTACATGGCTTCAACATTTATAGCAGGTAAATAATACTTGCCTTCGTAGCTCGCGTTCAACATCAGGTTAAAGGTTTTTGTCTCAGTTGTGTTCAGATCAAAGTAGGTGAGTACTTTATCATCTTTAATATCCTGGTAAGTATAAGGTGAGTTCTTTAAAACAGCTTCGTTCTCATCCATACGCGCATTGTGTATTTCCCAACCCGATGGTACGTAATCGATCAAAGCAATATTTTTAATTTCACCCATCATGCCTAAATTTTTAACGGTAACGCTCATCATAAAGTTAGTGCCCTGTACTAATTCTGCCGGAGAAATTATATTACCTACCATATCTTTATAGATGACGCTGGCTGTGATATTTTCGTTAGACTCCACTTCTTCACCAATTGGTGGTTTGCCGCGGTTAATAATGCGCACGTATAAATTGCCTTTACCATTATTTACAATGCTCACATTGCCAGCTGCATTATTTTTAAAATCAATTGGTATTTGCGCAATAGTAGATTTACCATTCAGGTTCACCGCTTTTCCATTAATAGTAACCTGCGCCTGCATAGCCGATGAACCGCCGAATTTTTTAACGAACGAGCTCACAGCAACCAAAGCGTAAGCCGTTGTTTGTGTGCTTAACCAATTCTTAGATCCTAAAAAGTCAGATACCTTTTTCAATTGCACAAAGGCCTGTTGTTTTTTATTGATCAGCGATAACACATCTAAAATAATAGCCATATCACGATCTGACGAACCATAGGTATAATAATTTATACGGTAAGGCGTAACGTCAGTACTCGCAGTTGAAATTAATTTTTCTGCTTCGGTGGTTTGACCAATTTGTCCGTAAGCACCGGCCAGTAACCAACGCGCCTGGTTGGATAAACCTGCGTATTCACGTAAACGGTTCATAGCGCTTAACACCGGGTTGTTTGATAATGCCAATACATATAAGCGATACGCTTGTTGCTCATCATTATTATAATATTTATTGGTGCTGGCCACAAAATTTTGCGCTATACCTGTTTGGTATTTTACCCAGCTTGCTTTAAAGCCTGTAGGTAATTCATAGCCTTTTTTCTCGGCGGCCATCATAAAATGTCCAGCGTAGGTCGTGCCCCAGTCATTCGCTTCGTTCAGGCCCTGCCAGTAACTTAAAGCGCCACTTTGCATCTGGAATTTCCGAAGCTCGCTGATACCATGTTTAATATTGATTTCAATGTCAGCCTTTCGTTCTGCAGATAATTCCATAATATCACTTAAATACAATTGTGCAAATGCCTGCGAGGTAGTTTGTTCAACACAACCATGCGGATAACCAATTAAATATTTTAAGCGTTCATCTAAATTTATTGGTGGAATAGTGGAGAGCTCTAACACGCCTGTATTAGTGCCCGCTAAGCCTAATGGGTTAAATGTTTCTTTTATGCTCTTGCCTGCATCTACCCAAAGATCTTTAATGTCTGTAACGTAAGGATTTGGATTTCTTACATCCAGTTCAATTTCATAAGTAGCTGTATGTCCGCCACCGGTTGCGGTAATTTTTGCTTTTGCAATACCGGTTTGATTTTTTACTTTAATATCAAACACTACTAATTGCTCATCGTTTTTACCAACATTAACCGACTTGGAATTTTTGCCAACGGTTTGCAGCAAACCATTCACTTCAACTTTTACAGTTGTATTTCCAATAGCATTATCGCCACCAAAAACAGAAACCGGTAATTTCACTTCTTCGGTAACACTTAATACACGCGGTAAAGTTCCTAAGATCATTAAAGGTGCTTTAACCGGCGTGGTTTGTTCTGCCATACCATAAGCACCTTTTTCACCGGCAATTACCATTGTTCTTACCGAACCTACATACATTGGCATTTTAAACGTGATGGCTTTTTTCTCGCCCTTGGCAATTTTATACGGACCAAAAAATCTTACCATTGGTTTAAAACGGTTTGCTTTTGCACCGTCATCACCCAATAAGCTTCCATCGCCACCAATACTTAAGATCCGTTCTAATTCAGCACCAAATGCGCCAATCACGTTATTATAAACATCCCAGGTTTTTACTCCTAAAGCTTCTTTGGCATAAAATGTATTGTGTGGATTTGGTGTTTTGAATCTTGTAATATCTAATAGACCTTCATCAACAACCGCAATGGTAAATGCCATTTCTTTGCTGTTCTCTTCACCAACATTAATGGTTACATTTTGCTCGGGCACAATTGTTTTAGGCATACTGATGGTTGGACGTAAATGTGTCTCCGGATCATCAATATTAATTGGCACCACACCGTATAAACGAATAGGCAAGTCGTTCGTGCGTGAATGCGGTTGCATTAACGAAACGTGAACATACACATTTGGCGCCATTTCCGGCGTTACTTTAAATTTAAATACAGTACTTCCTTTTTCTGTTTCTAACCAATGCGCTTCAATAACACGGCTTCCATTTTCGATAGAAACAAGCGCACGCCCGTTTTGTGGAGAAGGAATGGTGACGTTCACTTCTTCACCTGTTTTATATTTTGCCTTATCTGTTGTAAAGCTTAGCATGTTAGAGATAATCTTATTATCGCTTCCTCCGTCACGCTCCATCCAGTTACTCCAGTCAAAATAAACAACCTGTGATGATGAATGTCCGCCATCCAGGTCAATTACACGAATTAAATAACGACCCCATTCGTTCTGCTTGATCTTTACTTTAATTTTTGCAGAACCATTTTTAGAAGAAAAATTTTCTTGCTGAATACTACGGTGATAATCATCAGATGCATAATTTGCTAACTCATCACGGTACTGATCCCACCACCAGCGCCATTCTAATTTATATAACTCGAATTTTAAATTACCGCGCGATGTTGGATTGCCCAAAGCATCAACCGTTGCTATATCAATAAAATGTTCCTTATCAGTATAAAGAATACCTGAATTTCTTTCACCTTCCGGCATTTTAATACCCGTGTAATAAGCGTAAGGAGAATAATCAACCGTAAAACGATCTACGCTAAACGCGCCGCCTTGCTCAAATACCTGTGTATTGAAATTTGCTTTTAATAAACCTGGTGCATTTTTACCAAGATCTAATTTTAAAGGGATGCCCGCATTTCCATTCTCATCCACCTTACCATCAAAAATGGTTATTTGCTGCGCTTCAAAGCGAATGGTTTGATCATCAAAATTATGGTTCGGATATTTTGGGAATTCAGTTTTAGCCGAGCTTAACGATACATTGATGTTAGCCGCCAAACCTCTTGCAGTAGCGCCCGTTAACCAATTGGTATGTAATTTTACAATATTATCTTTTGTGCCAATTAATAATTTATTATCGCCAACATTCACTTCAATTTTTAAACGGTTAGGCATAATGGATTCAATACGCACACTCTTGCTAAAATGCATAGAACCGATCTTTACATCTGCATTCCATAAACCTGTTGGCGCATTTTTATCGGTAGCGCAAGAGAAATTATAAAAACCATCAACACCTTTGCTGCTGATCATGCGTTTGTATAACTGACCCTGAGGGTTAGTTAATTCAAATTGAACAGGATGACTTGCGGGAATTGATCCTAATTTATCTTCTAAAATAAAGGTTAAGAATAAAGAATCACCCGGGCGCCATACGCCACGTTCCCCATAAATAAAGCCTTTCACGCCTTTTTTAATGGCATCACCCGAAACATCATACATACTTAATGATAAAGTTGCACCATCATCTAATTTTAAATAAGCGCGCTGCTTATCTTTTTTAGCGATGATGAAGTAAGGTTTTTGTCCAGGAGAAATAAATGCTTGTCCGTCTGAATTTGTTTTTGAAGAAATGATGAGCTGTTTTTGATAGTCGTACATTTCAATTTCAATGCCGCTCATTGGGTTTGTTGTAACAAGATCGTTCACTACAACAAAAAAGCTGCCATCGTTTCCTTTTTTAACTGTTAAACCAAGATCGGAAGCTAAAATGCTTCTTGAAACAGAACGTCCGTATTGGGTGTAATAAGCATTCTTACAAGGATTATCACGGAATTGCCAGCTATTCTCATTCTCTTCACCATCTCCGCTATCGCCATCATAACCTTCATCGTAACCATAATCATAGTTGTAAGAATACTCATCGTAATAATATCCAAAATACGAAGTGTTGTCTTCATCTTCCGGTGCTTTAATTTCCTCCATTTCAAATTTTTCGTCGTTATTATTTCCTAAACAAGGAAAAGTAGAGTAGGCCTTTTTAAAGCTTAAATACACTTTGTAAATAGCACCCGGTTCGGATTTAATAAGCGTTCCAAGATCCAAAGAGAACTTTTTCCAAACGCCATAATCTGCAGGATTTGTAATTCCTAAATTGATGCGTTTTTCGATGATCTTTTTACCAACCTGTGCAATTTGATTGTTCCCATCCATATCGTTGGTTTGTAAGAATTGAAGAATATTGTTCTCATAAATTTTAATGATCTTAACATCAACCGCTCTTAAATTCACCGTTTCAAAAGGCATAGAAAGGTTGTTGGTAGAAGGTAAAATGTTTCCTTCGCCACTGAATTTAACAGCTGGTTTTGCGTCTTCAAAAACAATGTTGTGCTCAGAGGTCTCGCTTAAATACTGACCTTTGGTATCTCTTACAGATTGAACTTTTAAAATATAAGAACCGCTTTTTACATTGGCAGGATAAATTAATACCTGGTTATTGTTAATGATGTATTTTGTCTCAGTTATTTTATCAATACCAATAAGACCTTCAAGAGATTGATTCTGATCAATGGGATTAGAAAAATTAACCAATACATAAGGATCGGCATCTGCAGAAACAACGCGGGTATTTAAAAGCACTAATTCTTCTTTTGCAGGAATAGTATAACTTTGCTTGGCGGTATAAGTAATGTTCAATCCTTTACCATCGCAGCTTAAATTTAATTTTTCGGTTGAGCTTCCTCTTTCAATACTATCAATTACAAATTTGTGAAGCGTACCTTTTTCGTTATGCGTCCATTTAATATGAAGATATTTACTGTTTAATTTTGCATCTAATGTTTTCTCCAACAAAGCAGCATCTGCAAAATCGGCCGTAGAAACATTTCCTGTTAAGCTGTAAAAACTAAAATCGTTTGAGTGATAACTCTTAAGATCGTTAACCTGCAATTGAGCAGATTGTTGAATAGCCTGGAACCGGAATTCAAATTCCTGTAATTCTTTTTTTACTTCAACGAGTTTATTTAAGTTGAAGGTTGCAGTGTAAATTTGTCCAGGTTTAAGACGCTCTTTAGGCCTGAACTCCATGGTTTGGCCATCCTTCCAAACCGTCTCGCCTTCAATAGAAGGAGAAAAAGAGAAATATTTTTCCTCCAAGGGTTTATTTAATTGCGTTGTATTGGCAAATTCGCTACTCAGCTTAATTTTAATGGTTGAGCCGGTTGAGATATAACCGGTTGTAAAAGCGCTGATATAGCTGGCAAACTCAGGATTTATCTTATTAACCAGTCCATTATTCTTATTGCTTCCGGTAAGATTCTTAAAAACATCGCGGTTATTGTATATTAATACCACACCTGCCGTCATAGCCACACCAATGGCCATGTATTTTACTTTTTGTAATAACATATCGTACGAATTTGATTCTAAAAATAACATTTTTACTTAAAGTAGCGCTTTAAGTGAGAGAAGAATTGTAAGAAATTGTTAACCTAAACAGGGTTATTTTTGAATAAGAAAGGTTTTTGAGCTTTTAAAATTATCGCCCTCAATAAGTAACGAATATACACCGCTTTCTAATGCCGATGTGTTTAGCTCATAGCTATTATCTGTTGTGTTAATAGTTGCATTTTTATGAGACTGAAGAACTTTTCCAAACACATCAATAACGTAAACATTAAGCGAAGTGCCCTTTTCAGCATCTAAGGCTATTCTAATACCAGAAGTTGCCGGGTTGGGGTAAATTGAAAAATGTTCTGATCGTGAAAGTTCGTTTAAACCGCTTGTAAAAAAGTAATAATTACAGCCGTTTGTATAGTTGGTCCAAAACGTTAAAGCAGAAGTACAGCTTTGATATTGCTGATTTGTTTTATTCTTTTTACAAGCCAGGCCAAGCATCCATTTATGTTTACAATTAGCAGGAAATGGCATCATGTTGTCATTCAAACCATTGTTATATGGATATAATAAATGATAGGTTGATCCTATGCTTTCAATGTATTCAAAATAATAGATGGAAGGCATTGTATTATTAACATGCTTTCTAAGATAAAAGTGTTTGCGTGGTCCACAGATCTCTGTTTTTGTAACGATCGAATCAACACGGTAATACCCATTAAATGGTGAATTATATGGAAAACTCAATATTGTTGAATCATTAACATTCAAGCTAAAATCATAAAGAACAAATTCCGGATTGGCTAAATTCTCTTTAAAATACACCTTTTTAGCGATCGTATCTTCTCGCATATAACCTTGAAGTATTTTATTTGTATATACTATAGCTGCAGGAATGGCAAGCTCATAAAGCTTTTTATATACTTTGCCATTAATTGTAATGGTATCAATAGCTGCCATTGAATTCCACATAAGGTTTATTGAAAGTGGCTGGCTGCTTTTAACGCCTAACAATACACCAAAATGCTGCCAGGTAGTGGTATCTGATACTAACATTTTATTATAGGTTTGAGCCGATTGGCTAAAATAAAGCAAACCTGCAAAAAAGATAATGGCTAATTTTCTCATGGTAATAAAGATATGAATTAATTCTATAATTTGTAGCAAGATACCATTGATCTTTCGTTTACCTTTATCTTATGAATGACAATCTAAACCCTGATGGTGAAAATCTGAATACAACGGATAAAGAGATAGAACGCGCTCTGCGGCCTATTGCTTTTGAAGATTTTAGCGGTCAGCAAAATGTGGTAGATAATTTACGTGTGTTTGTGGCTGCCGCAAAACAACGTAACGAAGCACTGGATCATGTTTTGTTACATGGCCCTCCGGGTTTAGGAAAAACAACCCTGGCGCATATCATTTCTAACGATCTTGGTGTTAATTTAAGGGTAACAAGCGGCCCTGTATTAGACAAGCCGGGTGACCTGGCAGGTTTATTAACTAATCTTGAACCCTTTGATGTTCTGTTCATTGATGAGATCCATCGCTTAAGTCCGATAGTAGAAGAGTATTTATACTCTGCTATGGAAGATTATAAAATTGATATTATGATCGATAGCGGGCCGAACGCAAGAACTGTTCAAATAAAATTAAATCCATTTACTTTGGTTGGCGCAACCACACGCAGTGGCTTATTAACCTCACCACTACGCGCACGTTTTGGTATTAACAGCCGTTTAAATTATTACGACAGTAAAGTATTAACAGGTATAGTACAGCGTAGTTCTGAGATCTTAAATGTTAGTATTAAAGATGAAGCTGCTTTTGAGATCGCCCGCAGGAGTAGGGGAACACCACGTATAGCAAATGCCTTATTACGCAGGGTAAGAGATTTTGCACAGATAAAGGGAGATGGTTCTATTGATCTTGAAATGGCAACTTATTCATTAAAAGCATTGAATGTAGATCAAAATGGTTTGGATGAAATGGATCACCGCATTTTATTATGCATTATTGATAAATTTAAAGGTGGCCCTGTAGGCATTGGCACCATTAGTACTGCTGTTGGCGAAGAAAGCGGCACTATTGAAGAGGTTTATGAGCCTTTTTTAGTACAGGAGGGTTATTTGACACGTACACCACGCGGCCGGGAGGCTACAGAAAAAGCCTACAAACATCTTGGAAAAAGCATTTGGAAAAAAGACGGTGGTTTGTTTGATGTGTAAAAGATTATAGTTGTTAGAAGTTAGTCTTTAGTCCTTTGTCATTGATCTTACGTCCGCCTCTAAAAATTTATTATCTTTAAGCCTTCATTATTAAAGTGTAAAGATGTTCCATTTTCTTTTAAGAACCATTCCTCGTCCTGTATTGATCCAGCTTAGCCTGATCTTTAGTAAGATCGCTCCTTTTGTTTATTACGGTACACGCTACGAAGATCCTATTACCGGAAAGACCTATCGCAAATTTTTACCTTACGGCTATAGCGGAAAAGCAAAACGTAAAAATGTTCTTTGCCCCGGGAGCCTTTCATTAGAGCGACACAGGTTATTATGGTTATATTTAAAAGAGAAGACCGATTTTTTTACAAAACCGCATAACATGCTACACATTGCGCCGGAGCAGTGTTTTTATAAATTGTTTAAAGCACAAAGCAATTTAAAATATACAACCGGCGATTACAACAGTCCGATAGCTGATGTACATTTTGATCTGCACAAAGCACCCTTTGAAGACAATACATTTGATGTTATTTTTTGTAATCATGTTTTAGAGCATGTTGAAGATGCTGATCAATGTATGCGCGAATTATACCGTATTATGAAACCCGGTGGCTGGGGAATTTTCCAGGTACCGCTGGATACAACACGCGCAACAACTTATGAAGATAAAACCATAACAAGTGAAGCGGATAGAGAAATTCATTACTGGCAAAAAGACCATGTACGTTTATTTGGTTTGGATTATAAAGATAAATTAGCAGCAGCCGGATTTAAGGTAAAAGCTGATGATTTTATAAATACACTTTCCCCTGAATTGGTTGACAGATTCAGATTACCGGCAGGTGAGCTTATTTATTTTTGCAGTAAAAACTAATAAAACACCCTGAATTTCTCTGCGCCTAAAGTTTCACAAACAAACATGTTTAATGGTGCTGAAGCAGGTCCTTGCAAAACATTTCCATTTGCGTCAAATTGCGAACCGTGACAAGAACAGTTAAATTTATTTAAAGGTTGTAAAAAACTTATTATGCAACCAGCATGAGTACAAGCAGAAGAAAAACATTTAATACCTGAAGAAGATTCGCGTTTTACAAATACATCATTGCCAGCAATATTAAAATTTTTCATTGCACCAACAGTAATTAGCTCTGTATGAACGTTTGTATCAATAACAAATCCATTTGCAGTAGGAATATTTGATCTTAATGCTTCATAACCATCACCTGAAATTTTTATGGAGAGTGGATCAGAGCCGGAAAAAATTAAGGGAAGTATGATCGCAAACTCATTTAATTTAGTATCAATACTCTCGGCTTTTAATTGCCAATCATTGGTTCCGAATTTTGTGTGAACAGAAATAAACTTGATGTTTTCCGATCTCCATGTAACTTTTATTTGGTCTCCCGAAATTGCTTTTTGAGGATCAATATTTATTAACTCAAGCTTTTTTATAATGGGATATTTACCGGAATCCTTCCTACAAGCAGCGATTATAGCCGCAAACAAAGCAAAAAATGACGTTCTTAAATATTCTCTCCTGTTCATTCTGAAATAATATCAGCTATCTATTAGCCACAACCGTATTCTTTTTCTTGTAATTTAAAAAGGTCATAATAATTCCAAGCTCCTCCTCGGTCACCAAAGTATCAGGCATATTCTTTTCGTGCTGTGCGTTTTGCACTCTTAAAGTATAACCTGTTAATTGTTCGGGCTTAAAATCAGGAATGACTTGTTTGCCTTTTACTTTTGTATTATGGCACCCTGCACAATTAAGATCATATAATATCTTTCCCTTATCGCATTGGCCCGCATAAAACGTTTTTACATGAGGGAGCATTGCTTCTGGCAGTTCGTATTCCACTTTTTTTTGTGAGTGACATTTTACTAATACAATAATTATAATGCCAGAAATAATAATTTTAATTCCTCTCATTCTCTGATCTTTAATATTCACCACTTACTTTTCTTTTATTTAAATTTTTAATACTTGAAACAGGTAGTTTTTCAGGCACTTTTTCAAATTCAATTTTTTCGTTCAATGAATTGATAAAGGCCAGTAAATGAGTTTTATCTTCTTTACTTAAATGTAAAGAGTCTGATGATAATGTTTGATTTGGAACATGTAAACCTTTTCCTGCGCCACCACCTGCATCATAAAAATCAAGTACCTGGTTTAATGTTTTAAAAACACCATTATGCATGTAAGGCGCAGTTTTAGATGCATTACGGATCGTTCCTGTTCTAAAAGCATTGGCTGTTTCTGTTGCAGGATTAATACCAAACCTCCCTTTATCAGGGCTTAACTCAATAAATCCTGTATCTTTTGGCACTCCTAAAACTTCAAATTCAGAACTAACGTATGGCGGCTTTACACCATTAAACTGGGGGGCAAAATGACAGGTAGCACATTGCGACTTACTCATAAAAACGTTAAAACCTTTTTGTGCTGATTCATCCAATTTTTCTTTATTATTCATTGCCATATCAAATGGCGAATACTGTTTGCCGAATTTCCCGTAATACAAAGTAATAGCAGATGTGATATGCTCAACCGTGATCTCTTTTTCAGTTGGCGTATATTTTAAAAGATCATTAAATGCATCCTTGTATTCTTTACAGCTCAACACTTTTTTAAGGATATCTGTCTCTTTACACCCTAGTTCAATGGGGTTGGTAATAACATCCCTGGTTTGATGCTGCAGCGAAATATGCTTTCCATCCAGCATGATCAAATGGTTGTATTGAGTATTGATTAACGACGGAGAGTTTCTTGGCAAAAAATTCTTACCATCATATTGAAGAGAAGTTGCGGTTAAAGTATCTGTAAAATATTGAGTTGGTTTATGACACGAAGCACAGCTTCTTTTATCATTTCCCGAAAGAATAGGGTCATAGAACAAAAGCTTACCTATCTTTTCTATCTCTGCTAATACTTTAGGATCATTTACTCTTAAATAAATACCTTTTGAGTTTTGCGCGGTATATAAATTTTTGCTAAAAATAGAAGTGCTATTCTTGTTAATTGAATAATCTACATTGCTTTTACTTATTACATTGTATTCTTTTATTAATTGTTGATTGATGGTAAATAATGGATTCACATAATCTTTTATAAACGTAAAATGGTCAAATTGTTCAAAGTCCTTTGGTTGTTTATTTACAAATACAATAGCATTTTTATAAAGCTCAAGATAATTATACGGAAGCGCGGTGGGCGAAAAACCAGAATTAAACGAAGAATAGGTCTTGTCTACATTAATAAGCATTTGCTGTAGTTCAGGAATTATTTTTTTGGTATCAGGGCATTCAAAACCGGTTGTATAAATGGCAGCGAGGTTTAATAAAAATAAGCGGTTACATAAAAAAAAATGATGATGTTCTTTTAAATTTTTTGTAATAGAATCGGCACTGAAAACCTGTGTAGCGTATATTGAAGAACGCACCAGGTTTAAAAGAGAATCTTTTTTAATACCTTCTTCTTCCAGATAAAGTGCGGCAAGGGTTAGTCCGGCTCCCTGGCGTTTATAGGGCTTTTCAAATTTCTCAAAAACCTCTGTTTCCCATTCAACAGGTAAGGGGCCGTTTATTTTTTTATAAGAGATCGGTTCAAGATAGCGCAGCCAAAAATCAATGCTTTTTAATGCATTACGTGTGTTATTTATTTGTGAGCGTATTCTTTCAAGATCTATTTTTGAAGAGAGATCACTTTTCTCAATACATTCCAACAAAACAGCTTGCCGGCTTTTAAATACCGCTAATTTCGTATCATAATCGGCAACATACTCATTTGCATTACTTTCTTTTTTAAAAGAAATAGTGATACAAAAAGTGGTTAAAAAAAATAATATAGCTGTTAATTTTTTTTTCATTTAGTGCTTGTAATTATAACAGTAAAGGCCAGGCATGCTTTTGCATACCCAGCCTATAACTTTTTAAGTATTTAAATAATTAATGGTTTACAACCATTTCTATTTTAGTTTTTTTGCTTGGAGAAGTAATTTCCACAAAATATAATCCATTTTTTAGTTCAGTAGTACTGATCAATATAGAGTTCTCACCTTTTTCAAGTTGTTTTTGTATTGGTGATTTTACCATTTTACCTTGAAGATCGTAAACATGAAGAGTAACATTTTCAGAGTTTTCAGTTACAATTTTCACGGTTGCTTCGTCTTTAGTTGGATTAGGATATAAACTGATGTTTTCATTTAAATTTGCTACGGAGTTAATACCAGTTGTAACCATTGCGTTACCATCTAATTTATAATCATACCAGCTTTCTGTAATATCCGTATTTACAATATGAATATTGGCAGAACGCGTACCAGCAGCAGTTGGGGAAAACTGTACTGTTATTGTTTGTGATGCAGCAGGAGCAATGTTCAGTGGATATGCAGGAGCACCAATTAAAGTAAATTCGCTTGCATTAGCACCTGAAAAACCAATTTGTGTAATAGATAAATTACCTGCACCAGTATTTTGAATAACATATGTTTTTGTTTGAGGAAAACCAATACCTACGAGACCAAAATTTGTATTATCACCTACTGAAGTAGTAGTTGCACCATCAATAATATTTGTTGCATTGCCTTGAATATTTACCTCAGGATTAACAATAGCTGTAGATGGATTGTACAAAGCAAGTATTTGGCCATGCTCAACAACCGGACTTGGAAGGGCGGCATGAGCCTGATCAACAAATAAAAACATGCCAGGACCTAAAATAGATTGTGCATCAAAAGCACCAGAAGCTTCTTCGTCTTGTGTTATAAAAGAAGGACCCCCTGTGATAAAACGATTTGGATCGTGTTGAGCTATCAGTGTTAAATTATCTGTTGCAATTGTATATTGCCACATTTTTCCGTTGTGAGTATTATTACCAACATCTTCTTGTAGAATAACATGACCTGAATTATCAATAGTAAAATTATCCAACATTTGTTGGCCTTCGCTGCCATCTAATACCGCAGTAATTGTTCCGCCATTTTCCGGCGTATTTATATTTGTAAAATGTAATTTCCACAATCTGCTATTGCTGTTAAAAGCATTTGTAGTAGCAAAATAAAAATCATTTGGATTAGATGGATCCCATGCACCGTCTTCAGGACGTAAAAATTGCGTAACACCGGTATTTGTACTTAATGACTGTAAAGATGCACCGGTAATAGCAGAAACGTTTCCAAGGTCAATTAAAGAAAAAGTTGTATTTGCAGCAGGAGTACTTGCATTTGTTTCAAGGAGTAAACCTGTTACCGCAACACCAAATAGTTTACCAGCTGTTAAGCCTGCTTTATCTATTTCAGTTCCTGTATTTGTTTTTGTGCCAATATAAAAGTAAACCTGGCCCGGAGTTGCATCATCCATACCGGCTACAATTGTTTTGTCACTTGAGTAAGGACATGCCACATAATTCTCAGCCGAAAATTTACCTAAATATGGTAATTCATAAGATGTACCTGCATTTGGTCCGGTTGCAATATGCGCCATAATACGGCCTTCAGCTCCATTTTCTTCGCCATTCATAAAAATACGCTCAGGAGTTCCTTTACCAGTAAACACATTCCAAAAGGCTGATTTTTCAGGAAGATCTGCTGAACAAAAACGGGCAAAAGCCGCCAGAGTTGATGAGTTTGCTGTGTTATAGGTTGTATATGAAGTACCATTCCATAAATTTACATTTTGCATAAGATCCTGCCCGCTTACAACTGCTAAAGTGCTTTTATTAATGATCCATTTCGAAACAAAAGCACCAACAGAACCATGCGCATGAGTAGCTCCAACAGTATTTCCCATTTCATGGTTTATCAACATTGAAAATGTACCGTTACCATTATCCCAGGCACCGGCACCATCAAATAGACCTGCGGCAGTATAGCTACCTACAACCTGGCTGGCAGTTAAAATAGAAGTAATTGTTGCATTTGCAACTGTTGGATTAAGGAACGGCGAAGCAGAGCTACTTGGGCCGGTAGTAGATGTTTGCGCCACAGCCGCACCAGCAGTTATAGCACCTAATAATAAAGTTTGTAAAATGTTTTTCATGTTTGAGTTTTTGATTTGATACAAAACTACTTCGCGCCTTGCGCTCAAATCATTATAACTGTTTAATGAAATTATTAAGTTTATAAGATTCTAAATGATTTTAAGTTTATTTATTAATGTTTAATTAACCTGTTCATTGATCTTAAAATTTTGGAAAAAGGATCATTTTTAAGCGCAAAAAGGCCTACAAATTTCCTAAAAATCTTACATATGTCTGCAAGAATAGTTTAATGAAATGTATTATGCATCTTACCGTAATACCTTTATAATAGAATTTAATATTATGCATATGTTCAATAAATTATTAAATAAACAGGTGTCTGAAATTTACCAGGACCTGGGCGAGATACCCGAGAAGTATCTTAACTTATTAAAGATAATAAACAAAACTTATGAGAGCAACGATAAAGAAATAAAGGCACTAAAGAAATTGGTTTTACAAAGTTCAGATGATCTGATAAAATTAAATGAAAAATTAAAGAATGAAACCACTGAACTTAAAAAAAGTAATCTTGAGTTTAAAACCCTTTTTGAAAATATTGCAGATGTGTTTTTTTCGGTAGATATGGAAAGCAGCTTTTCTTTGCTTCAAATGTCGCCAACTTGCGAAAAAATTTATGGTGAACCATTATCTGAATTTTATAAAACCCCAAATTTATGGTTTGATGTAATTGTTGACGAGGACAAACATATCATTCTTAATAATTACCCGGCAATAAATTCAGGCAAACGTATTAAGCAGGAATACCGAATAACGCATAAAAATGGAGAGATCCGTTACCTGGAAACCAAGATCACGCCAACTTTAAATACCGAAAATAAACTCATACGTATTGATGGTTTAACGACAGATATAACTGAAAGAAAAATAGCAGAAATAAAAGCATATGAAAGTGAGATCCGATTCAGAAAACTAATTGAAAATAGTCATGACGGAATTGCATTAATTGACTCCGAAGGAAAAATTACTTATGTAACACCATCTGTAAAGCGTATTTTAGGTTACGATCCTGAAGATCTGATAGGTAATGATCCTGCTGATTTTATTCATATTGCCGATAGGGACACGGTTACCAGTGCTCTTGAGAACCTGATCCAACGTTATGGTGAAACAGAATACCTGAGCTATCGTGTAAAAAGCAAAGCTGACGACTGGCGATTGATAAATGCAAATGTTACTAATATGTTGCATGAATCCAGTATTAATGCCATTGTTTTTAATTATAAAGATGTTACCGATAAATATAATGCAACACTACAGCTGCAAATTGACAGGCGTAATACAGAGTCGCTGATAAATAGCACAACAGATCTGGTATGGAGTATAAATAGAAAAAATCAATTGATCATTGCCAATAAAGCATTTATTTCGTTTGTTGAGATGATGACAGGTATTACATTAAAACGTGGGGATGATCTTACCTACATACAGGGATTTTCAGATGAAAGCTTAGCTAAATGGAAAGGACACTATGAAAAAGTATTTGTCGGCGAAAGTATAACTGTTGAAGAATACAACAATTTTGATGGGGTTGAAGTTTGGAACGAACTATCTTTGCAACCCATTTTTGAAAATGATACGGCTATAGGGGCATCTTGTTTTTCAAGAAATGTAACCGAAAGCAAAAAAGCTCATAAGATCATTAAGCAAAGTGAAGAGATGATGGCCGAGGCCCAACGTATTGCCCACTTTGGCAGTTGGGAGATGAGTTTAATAGAAACGGAAGATAATTCATTAAACACATTGATTTGGTCTGAAGAAGTTTACAGGATCTTCGGTTATAAACCCGGACAATATGATTCAAGTATAAAGAATTTTTTTGATTCTGTTCATTTTGAAGATCGTTTTTTGGTTGCTGAAGCAATTGCTAAAGCAGTAAAAGAAAATTCAAAATATATTATCGAGCATAGGATCGTTCGACCAAATGGAGAAATTCGTTGGGTTAGAGAAAACGCAAAAATCATTCTTGATGAAAAAACAACGTTACCATTAAAACTGATCGGTACGGTTGAAGATATAACGGAAAGAAAAAAAGCAGAGCTGGCCCAGAAAAAAGCTGAAGCTAATTTGCGGAATATTCTTGAAAACACTGATACTGCTTATGTCCTGATAGATAAAAACGCAAAGGTGCTTTCATTTAATCATCTAGCAAAAGAATTATCCATATTACAAACAGGTAAGGCAATTACAGAAGGCATTAATTATATTGCAATGATGTTAGAATACAGAAAAACAGATGTAAAAGCAAAGATCGATTTTATACTGGCCAATAAAAATAAAATGACCTACGAAACTTCATATATTGGGCGGGGTGGAAAAGAACAATGGTTATTTGTTAGCATGAACCCGATCATTAACGAAGATAAGGAATTGTTAGGTTTAAGTATTGCCGCAAGAAATATAACCGAACGTAAACTGCATGAACTGGAACGTACAAAGATCACAAACGATCTTACTCAAAGAAATAAAGACCTTGAGCAATTTACTTATATTGTTTCTCATAATTTAAGGGCACCGGTAGCAAGTATTTTGGGCTTATCAATTTTACTGGATACACCTGAAATAACGGAAGAGACGAGGAAAGAATGTATGAAAGGATTTATCTCGTCGGTAAAAAACCTAGACAGTACCATTATTGACCTTAATTATATTTTACAGGCAAGGAAAGAAATAAGCGAGAAAAAAGAATTGGTTGAATTTTCGGATATTGTTGGAAGCATTAAAGAAAGTATCAATACAATGATCGTAAAAGAAAAAGTAGAAATTGATATGGATTTTTCGCACATTAATGAAATGTTCACTTTAAAAAGTTATTTATATAGTATCTTTTATAATCTAATATCCAATAGTATTAAATACCGTAAAGCGCATGAGGCACCTATCATCAGAATAAGAAGTAAACGTATAGACAGGAAAATAATCCTTATTTTTTCAGATAACTGCATTGGTATTGATATGAAAGAGCACGGTGATAAGGTATTTGGTCTTTACAAGCGTTTTAACCTAAATGTAGAAGGAAAAGGAATGGGCTTGTATATGGTAAAAACACAGGTAGAAACCCTTGGTGGGAAAGTGAGCATGCAAAGCAAAGTAAATATTGGCACCGAAATTACGCTCGAATTTGAAAATTAACCTTCTGCTTTTAAACCCTAGTTTGTACATTTACAAAAAATAAGGTTATGGTAATATCAGCCAAAAAAGCTCAACATTATAGTTGGGGAAAAAATTGTGATGGTTGGCATTTATTAAATTCAGATTCGTTAAGCGTAATTGAAGAAAAAATGCCGCCTTTTACAACAGAAGAATTACATTATCATCGTTTTGCACAACAGGTGTTTTATATTCTTTCAGGCGATGCCGATTTTGAGATAAATGGTAAACTAGAAAAACTCAATGAAGGAGATAGCATTCACGTTGAACCCAAAACATTACATAAGATCTCAAATATTTCAAAAACAGTTCTTCATTTTTTGGTTATTTCAACGCCAAAGGCACAAACAGACAGGGTAGAGATTGTAAATTATTCTGAAGAATTAAAAGAGCATATTAAAACCTTAAATATTGAATGGCTTGAGAAATATTTTAAAGTTGAACCAATTGATGTGACACAACTTTCAGATCCCGGCAACGAAATTATAAATAAAGGTGGTATGATCTATTATGCAAGACATAATTCAAAGATCGTAGGTACAGTTTCATTATTAAAGACCGAAGAAGGTATATATGAATTAGGTAAAATGGCCGTTACCCCATGTGCGCAGGGATTGGGAATTGGGAAAGCTTTAATGGAACATTGTTTTACAATTGCCAGCAAAAATAATATCCGCAAGCTAATCCTTTATTCAAATACAAAATTAGAGCCAGCCATACATATTTATGAGAAATATGGCTTTAACAAAGTGCAATTAGAATCCGGACATTACGAACGTGCTAATATTAAAATGGAAAAAATAATTTAAATTAAGCTTTATCAAACAATTTTAAGAATTCTTCTTTTTTACGCGACGAAACATCAGCCAAAGTACCATTAGAAAGAAGCACCTGGCTTTCGGTCTTTAAAAATTTACGGATGTGATTTAAATTAACGATCCACGATTTATGGGTTCTAAAAAAAAGAGTAGGGTCAAGCAATTCTTCAAACTCACCAATATTTTTGGTTGAAAGCGATTTTAGTTCTTTATCAGCAATGATCTTAGTATATTTTCCATCTGCTTCCAAACTAATAATATCAGACACATCAATAAAAGCATAACCATCATTTGAAGGAATAGCGATCTTTTTTAAAGTATGGTCCTTTGTTTTTAAATTATCTAAAAGCACATTTACATTCTGCGTTGGATCAGATTTTTTTTCCTGTTCTAACTTTGAAACTACTGTTATCAGTTCCTGGATATTAACGGGCTTTAATAAAAAATCATAACAAGAACTCTTTATAGCTTTAAGAGCATATTTTTCATGAGCAGTTGTAAATACCACTTCAAATTCGGGTGAAGGAAAATAATTAAAAAGATCAAACCCCATTTCATTACCGATCTCTACATCCAAAAAAACCAATTGTGGGCCGGTAGCATTAATTAACTTTACAGCATCAGAAATGTTATTTGCAGTACCCAAGATATTTAATTTAGGGCAATAGGTATTAATTATCCCCGAAAGCGCGGTGATACAATTAACATCATCATCAACGATAATAGAATTCATATTTTGGAATTAAAGGTAAATAAAATTTTACAATCGTACCATTATCAATTGTTGGTTTAGAAATGATTTCAAAATAATCAGGTCGTAATTCGCATTTTGCTTTCTCAAATATTAATTTTATCCTTTCACGTAACATCGAAATGGCGTGTGATCGTTTAAAAATATCTTCAGCTGCAGAATTAAAACCCATACCATTATCGGCAATTTCAACCTTTAAATATTCGCCTTCTTTCGTAAAACTAAGGTTAATCTTTGCATTATTTACATTTTGTAAACCTGCATGTTTAATGGCATTTTCAATAAAAGGTTGTATCAACATGGGTGGAATTGCTATATCCGCGGCATCTCCTCTTACGTCTACGATCAGATCTATTTTATTTGGAAATTTTGCCTGCTCAAATTTTAAATAACTTTTCAAATAATCAATTTCTTCGGTCAAGGGCAAGCTCTCTTTAGTTGAATTGTTAAGCGTGTCTTGCATAAGGTCAGAAAACAAAGTGATCTGTTCGATCGTTTTTTCTTTTTTACGGGTTATAACAAAACCCTGTATTGTGTTTAAGGCGTTGAACATAAAATGCGGGTTCATCTGACTTTGATATCTTGCAATTAGTTTTGCCTGCCTGCTTAAAACCTCCGATTGGCTTTCTATCTCTATATTTTTTTCCTGGAGTTTTAGGTAAGCATTTTTCCTTTCTGAAATTGTTCTCATTAGAAAAGCAGTTAGAATGCCGAGTATAATTATTACTAATATAACCGAAATAATAATGATCGTTAATCTCTTTTTAGTTTCCGCTTTTTTCTCTAATTCCAATTCCTGGATTTTATTGTCCTTGTTAAGCCGGATTATTTCTCTCTCTTTTTTCTCAGTTTCATATTGCGTTTGCAATTCAATGATCTGTTCGTTGTGGTTTTGCTCTAAAAGAGAATCCTTTAACCTTGCATATTTTTTTAGAAAAAAAATCTCTCGTTTAATATCTCCTAATTTTTCATATACCAGTGCTTTATTCTTATAAATATCCAACAGATCATTATTTAAAGAATATTCTTTATTGATATTTTCGGCAAGATCTAAATAATAAAGTGACTTTTGATAATTCTTACACTCGAAATAAGTTCCTGAAAGACTGGCGTAACAGGATGAGATCTTTTCCGGAATTCCCAAGATCAAATAAAGATCAATAGCCTTTTGAGTATACTTAATTGCCTGTGGATAATTTTTAATTTGCTGATAATTTCCACCTAAATACATGTAACATAAGCCCAAAGGATCGCTTTTTTCATTTGTATCTAATAACACAACTGCCTTTTTTAAGTAGACCAAAGAGCTGTCAGAATTTACAAGCTCTATAAAAACGCCTCCTAAATTAATATAAGAAGAAGCGAGATCCATTTTTGAACGATTGCTTTTATTCTCATCCCTATAAATTATCTCCCTCATTTTAGAAGCCTTTGTATAATAAAACTTCGCTTCATTATTATTTCCTATTTTTCCTAATGTAGCACCCAGATTACTTAGTAATTTGGCTGTATTCTTGTTTTCATTAAAGTGTTCTGATATCTTTAATGCTTTTATACAGTATTCAACTGCCTCTTCGGAATTTCCAAGCCTAAAAGCCAAATGTCCCTTTGTAGCAAACACCCGTGATCGTTCCATTTCATAGAACTTTAATGTTCCTTCTTTTTTATTTGAAATATTTATTTCATTCAACGCGCTATCGGTATATAGTTTGGCGATATCAGCATAGTTACGTGAATAAACAATTGCCAGCCTGTTGAAAGTTCTGATACGTGTTGTATCTGAAACGGCATTATAAACAATCTGTTTTAACGAATCAATATTTGGCTGTGCAGCTAAAACTAACTGGAGAAACCAGAATAAGAATAATAAGATATATTTATTTATAATTTTCAACCCTTAATATCTATAAATTAATGGCAAACAAAATTCAACTTCTGGGTTTAAAGCCAACTCAGATGCTGATTTAACAACAAAATATCCCGGTCTCATTTCCTTTTTTAAAGTATTAAAAAGTATTTCTAATCGCGAATGCATAATATTTAAACTGTGTTCTACTTTATAAATAGCAGTATCAGTAGAACTCAATACATGGTTATAATTTATTTTTATTTTAAGCACTTCATTTTCTATAGTTATAATAAGATCAATAACAACATTAAATATTTTTTTTTCATCAGCAAGCATTATTACGCTTTCTATAAATGGTTGTAACATCATTGGCGGAAGTAATATTTCGTCAATATCTTCAGGAATTCCCAAAATAAGTTCGACCTTATTACTCAGACGCTGTTGTTCAAATGCAAGGTAAGTTTTTAAATAATTTATCTCCGTTTCAAGGGTTATATTCTCTTTCTCTGAATTATTGAGCGTCTCACGCATGAGCCTAGAGAATAACTGCAGTTGTTGTATTGTTTCTTCTGATTTATCACCTACAACAAGTTCTTTAATCGATCTAAGCGCAGCAAATATAAAACCTGTACTCATTTGGCTCTGATATCTTGAAAGTATTTTTGACTGCTCACTTAATTTTTCTGATTGGTTCTGGATCTCAATATTTTTTTCCTGCAATTTTACATAAGCTCTTTTACGTTCGGCAACCGTTCTGAACAAAAATAAAATTAATAAGGCAAGAAGTAAAAACACAAGTGCAACAGAAATTACAATGGTTATCAACCTGTTCCTGATCTCCGACTCTTTATCTAACTGTAGTTCCTGGATCTTATTATCCTTACTTAATTTAAAGATCTCTTTTTCTTTCTTTTCTGTTTCGTACTGTGTTTTAAGTTCCTCAATTGATACTGTATTATTTACAAAATTTAATGAATCTTTTAGCTTCCTGAATTTTTTTAAATAGACCAGTTGATTCTTTAGATCATTCAGTCCTTCGTACGATAACATTTTTGTTTCATATATGTATGCTAAATTCTCATAAAGATTATTTCTAACACATATCGTTTCAACAGAATCTGCGTACTTCAAAGCCATATTATAATTTTTTGTATCAAAATAAATATCTGAGAGACTTACGTAAGTTTGAGACATTTCTGCTTCGTCACCCAGTTTTCTGAAAATTTCAAGTGATTCACTACCATAAAATAATGCCTTTTTAAAATCCTTCTTCATTCTATAACCTGTAACCATTCCATTATAAGAAAAAGCTATACCATTATCGTCTTTGTTTTTTACGTACAATTTCAAGGCTTGTTCATAATAATATATAGAAGTATCAGCATATGAAATTCTAAAAATTGAATCGGCGCTGGAAACTTTTGAGTAAACAGCCCCAAGGTTTATAAAAGATTCAGCCAACGAAATCTGCAGGAAACTATTATCCGGATGCTTTTTAAATATCTCCTCCGAAATGATCATACTTTTTTTAAGATATATAATGGCATCCCTTAACTTACCGCTAATAGTGAAAACAGCGCCTGCATTGCTTAATGATACAGATAATAAACGCTCGTTCTTTAATTGCTCATATATTTTTGCGCATTGTAAATTAAGTTTAATGCTTTCATCAAGATTGTCATTTACTAATTCAATATTGGCAAGTGTTGTTAAAGAATTAGCCTTATATAAGAGTTGATAATTGAATAGTTTCTTATTTTTCTTCTCATAATCATCCACACTTGTTTGAATTGTATCTATGTATCGCCTGGAGATGGATTGGTTAATTGGCCTGTAACTTTTGGCCAATAACCAATATGCTTCTAATTTAACGGAATCATTTTTAGTTTTAGCCACAACATTTTTTAAAGCAGTAATATCTTCCTGAGCTTTTAGATCAGGAAACAACATTAAAAGAAGAATAAGTATTAAAAAACGAATCATTTTACGATATAAATGTAAATAATTAAGCGCTCATTACAGCACACAAAAAGTAAATTATACTTACCTGAACATGGTTTGAGTTTTTTGCTTGAACTTTACGCAACGGCATTTCCAATAGATGATAGTACCATACTGTTTATTACCCCCGAGCGATTCTACCAAGAAAATGAAATATGATCCAACAATTTACCAAAAAAAACGATAGTTCTACGCGTTGGTTCCCAAAATCTTAGCGTAGGTTAAAATTGAAAATTATAATGTTTATTAATAGCAATCTTTACGCTATAAAACGTATACAGAATTTCGATTATTTGTATTACAAAGAAAGGAATTTTCATAGAGAGAGAGAGCAAATTTAAAAAGTGGTACAAATGAAAGCTATTATTATAACCTGCATACTTGTTTCGCTATTAATATTTCTTTTTTGTAACATGGTTTATGTACGCAGTTATATTCCTGATAACTGGACCTACACCGTTTTTTTATCTTATAAAGAATATAATGGCATAAAAGATAATTTTAAAGAATACGAATTTGCGGTAGATACTATTTATTGTACCATAAGTGTGAGCGAAGGGAATTCTTCAACGCGTAAGCTAAATCCTTCTCAATCTGATCTGGCTGAGCTTTTAAACCTGTTAAGAACGAATACAGCCGATAAGCTTAAAACAAAAAAACGCACTTCGGTCATTAGTGACAATGATTATTACCTTTTAAGATTAAGAAAAGGGGGGAGGTTGCTTTTTACTATTGACATTAATGCAAATGAAGAATTACGTGAGAAAGATATAGAAAAGTTTAAGAACATTACCACTCACCTAAAGAAAATACTAAATGCAAATAACTAAAACCTATAAAGATGATCTACGAAATGTTACCTGACGAGAAAGTGGTAGATACCTGGACCATTTTATACGAAACACCAAAAGGTGGAAAATACAATGGGAAATTAACTGTTACCACTAAACGTTTATTATATGACGCAAAGTTTGATGTATCATCAAAAGGCCTGATAGAAGAAGCACTATTTATAAAATGGGGTTCAGAAGATTTTGTAGTAATACCAAGAGATAGAATTAAAGAAGTAGAAGTATCCAAAAGCTTTTTCGCTAAAAAAGTAATACTAACGCTCGATAATGATTCTAAACACATATTTAATTATGGTATGCTTAATGTAGACCCTGTAGTTGACGCTATACTAAAAAGATAATGGATCAACAAGATTGCCATATTATTCGTGTTATTACAATACCATTAACGAAAAAGCCGCGGGTAATTACGAGGCATGAAATAGCATTGCTCGATGTATGTATAAATAAGGAAATTATTCAGCAACGCCCGGTAATTGAAGTGATACAGAATGGACAAAAAGAATTTAGAGAATATGAAGTGATAAAGATATTTAAAAATGAAAGTGAAGCTAAAATTTATGCAGATGAGAATGGTTTAATTGATATTAAACTCTGATATAAAGCTAACGTTCATTCTGAATATCTCCACGATATTTCCTTTTAAGAATGCTTTGTTTAAATAGTTCAATTTCACAATTTATTAATACTCAACTTAGTTTAAAATTATTTCAATATGAAAAAAAAATTACCTCTTTTAAGCGCTTTTTTATTACTAGTTTTTACAATTAATATTAAAGCTCAGGTAAATTTAGACTGGGTAAAAAGCATTGGTGGTACAGCTTATGATCAGGGTAATTCAATTACTACAGATGCATTTGGAAACGTATATACAACCGGCTTCTTTTCTGATATAGTAGACTTTGATCCGAGCGCAGGTGTTTTTACACTAACATCAAATGGAAGTAATAGCGATTTTTACATTACTAAATTTGATGCGCTGGGTAATTTTATATGGGCAAAAAACATTGGCGGAACCGGAACCGAAACCGGTAAAGCAATAACAATTGATGCGAATGGAAATGTTCTTATTGCCGGCAACTTTCAGTTAACCGTTGATTTTGACCCGGGTGTAGGTGTTAATAATGTAAATGCCCTGGGAGTTACAGACATGTTTATTTTAAGCCTCGATGCTAATGGCAATTTTAATTGGGTAAAAAATATAGGAGGTTCATATCTAGATGCAAGATCTTTAGTGAAAGATAATAATGCTAATATATTTATAACAGGCGCATTTAGTGGCACAAATGATTTCGATACAGGAGCTGGAGTTTTCTCGCTTACATCTCAAGGTAGCAGCGATATTTTTATCTTAAAATTAACGTCTACCGGAAATTTTGTTTGGGCTAAATCGGTTGGTGAACCTGGTAATGATATTGGCGAATCTATTACTGCCGATGCAACGGGAAATTGTTATGTGACCGGTTACTTTGAAAGCGTAGCCGATTTTGATCCCGGTGCCTCAACATATTCACTGACATCTGCCGGAGGTGCCGATATGTTTGTATTAAAATTAGACGCAGCCGGTAATTTTGTTTGGGCAAAACAAATAGGGAATACCGGTTCTGATGTTGCGCGCTCTATCACTTGCGATGCATCAAATAATATTTTTTTAACCGGTTTCTTTTCGGGTACTGTTGATTTTGATCCCAATACCAGTGTTTTTAATTTAATAGCGGGTGGCCCTCTTGAAACATTTATTTTAAAACTTAATTCAGCCGGCAATTTGGCCTGGGCCAAATGCACTGATGCCGGAAGTAGTACGTGTGAAGGTTTAGCCATTCAATTGGATATTCAAGGTAACATTTATACAACCGGTATTTTTCAGGGCACTACCGATTTTGATCCAAGCGCAGCCACAAACACTTTAATCACAAATGGCGGCAATGATATATTTATATTAAAGCTGGATGCTTCCGGAAATTTTTTATGGGCCAGGAGTTTTGGTGATGTGAATTTTGAAGCCGCGTACTCAATTGCCATTTATAACACTAATGTTGTTTATACTACAGGTGGTTATACCGGTACAATTGATTTTGATCCTAACGGAACAGTATCAAATTGCACCTCTCAAGGAAGCCAGGATATCTTTATTCATAAATTAAGCGAATCAACAGTAGGAATAAAAACAAATAATTCATCTGTTTCAGCTATCACCGTTTATCCAAATCCATTCTCTACCAGGCTAAATGTTGAATTGTTTGTTCCGTTACAAGAACATCAAATTGATATATATAATTTACTAGGCTCTATTGTTTACTCAAACAAAGCAGCATCTTCTGACATGGAAATTGATATGAGCCAACACCCAAAAGGCATCTATTTTATTCAACTCAGTTCTACAGAAGGAATGATCTCAAAAAAAATAATAAAAGAATAGCTATTAAACCTTTCACCCATGAAAAAAATAATTTTACTTTTTTGTCTTTCAATAGGCTATATAAATGCCATAACAACTATTACCGCTCAATACAAAACAAACCCAAACGAAATAAAAGTTGAAAAAAGTGCACTCTACTCAGGAAAAGCTTTGGAAAGTTTGTTCACTGCGAAATTTGAAAATAACAAAACAAAACGCTATTTTGAGGTTATTAAAACAAATAATGCGTTAAGAGATTTCTTTTTAGCGGAGTTTTTGTTGGTAGAAAAGGACAATGCAAATAAAATACTATATTATCCAATGGGTTGGACAACAGATAAAATAAAAGCAGAAGAAATAAAAGCCAATTGCATTTTAATAATTTCAGGTAAAGTAGTTGCGGTAAAGCCCGAATAATCAATTAAAACCGATATCATGAATAAAAAACTATTTTTTATTTCAACTTTGGCACTAATGAGCTTTCTTGTTCATGCGCAAACAAATATTGCAGTTAAAAAATTTCACCCGCGGGTTCTATTAGATTCCGGTATTATTTTAAAATTACAAAGCCGCGCTGCTGCCAATACAATAGAATGGCAACAATTACAAACGCGTATTAGCGCCATCGGTTCGTTAAACTCAACGCAAATAATGAATACGGTTTATGAAGGCCAACAATATGCTATCATGAAAGCATTATCTTTTTACGCAAGCGGCAATACTCAACACCGCGACTCAGCGGTAAGTATTTTTAAAGAATATTTTATAAAGCATACAAAAGACAGCTCCATGTATTATGATTCAGGTTATGAATCGCGTAGCACTTTGGCCGAAACAGCTATGCTTTATGATTGGCTATATACTTATTTACCCGAACCATTTAGAACAAACGTAAGAAACCGTTTAATTTACTGGGGTAACTGGATCTTAACAAAACCTAATATTTATGGTATCTGGGGTAGCCCGTATTATTTTGAAGGAAATAACTATACAATGGGGCACTTTTCAGGTATAACACATTTAGGTTTTGCAATTCACTCCGAAGACTCTATTAACGCTAAAAAGTTCATTAAAACCTCCGATTCTATTCGCCCGCATTTAATGAATTTTGCAAACACACGTTTAAAAAATGGTGACGCCAACGAAGGCTGGGGTTATGGCGCGGGTTATGCTATAAGTTATTTAAAAGCATTGGCTATTTATAAAACAGGTACAAAAAATAACCTCGATCATTTTGTAAATACAACTTATGATGAAGATGCTATAAAATTTTTGCCGTTTGCAACATTGCCAAATTTAACACACATGCTACCGGAAGGTGATTGGGCGAGAGAATCAACAGGAGAGTTATGGGAGTATCACCGACTGGTAGCTGATCTTATTTCAAGTTATTCAAATGATGCTTCCTCGAGGCAGGTTGCACTTTTTTATGCTAATGAAACAGTGCCATTTAATAGTTTTGCCGTAACTGCTTACAGGTGGTTCCCTTTTTTATTTTCAAACAAAGAAATTACATCTGTTGATTACAGAACGCAAGCTGCGTACCAAATTAATTATTTATATACTGATACAAGCGGAACCGATCAGTTCATTCGCCGTACCGGTTGGAACACGAACAGCCAGTGGGTTAGTTATAGAGCAGGAGGGAGATATGGCGACCACGCACATAATGGTTCAGGTCATTTTTCGGTATACGATAACGGTTGGTTGTTAGTAGATAAAAACATTTTTACTTCTTCAGGTATCGAAGGAATGGATTCAATGCACAACTGTATACATGTTCAAAAGATGAATAATTTTGAAATGTATGCCATTAATGATTATATCTCTGCTGAACATAGCACCAATGTTAGAAGAGATTTAAATAGTGAATATTCCTATTTATGGAGTAATTCAGCGCCTATTTATTTAAAACGAGGCACTGTTACTTTTAATAATGTAAATCAAAATGAAAGGCAATTCTTATATGTTCCAGGTATTAATAAGATCGCAATTTATGACATTGTAAAAACAACAACTTCTTCTTATAAAAAATGGTTTGGCTTTAGCTTTTACGGTACACCAACATTAAGTAACGATTCTTCTTACAGTTTTTATTCTAACACTCAAAAAACCGCTTATGTGCATACGGCTTATCCCTTAAATAAAAGTGTAACAAAATTTGGAAAGTCGATCAGAGTAAATAATACAACAGCTCAATCAAAAGATTATTTTATGCATTTGGTTTCAACTTCACCAAATGCCGCATCGCCATTAAATGTTGTACCTCTAAATAAAGATAATGGAAGAGTGGTTGTCTCCGATTTTTACGGCTCCTATCACCAGGATGCTGTAAAGGATTATGCTATTTTATTTGCAAGTGATAATACTGCTTTCAGTTATGATTCGTTAGTGTACGATATTCCATTTTCAAATAAACCCATACATTCATATATTATTGGTTTAGATGTCCTGTTTAATTATTACGTTTCAAGCTCTTTGGCAACAAATGGTGATATAAGAATAAGAATAAATAAACAAAACCATACCGCTTCAACCTTATATCAGTCAACAAGTGGTGGCGTTCTATCTTTTGATCTTTTAGATTATGTTGGTATAAAAGAAACTAAGAGCGTTAATTCTGATTACCATGTTTATTATAATTCTACAAACGAAACTATTTTGCTAGAAAATCTTTTAGATGTAAACAATAATACTGTGTCTTTATTTGATATTAACGGTAAAATAATTAAAAATAATATTTCATTCAATACTAAAAACTTTACTATTTCAACCGATGGTTTAGCAAAAGGCATGTATATTTTAAAAATTGCAGGCACAAACCAAAAAGTTTCTAATTATAAACTTATTATCTTTTAAAAAATGAAATTTTTTATTATAACCAGTTGCATTATTTTTTTTAGCTGTAATAGCACACCCTTAGCAGAGAAAGAAAGCCAGGTAATACCAATAAAAGAAGTGACGGAAACTCCAAAAGAAACAATTGTAATACCAGATCTGCCAGCTGATTATAAAAGCCACGATCTTAAAAAGTTTAAAATAGATGCTGATATTTTAGCGCCAGAAAAAGCTTTTATTTATAGTGGTGAAGTTATTAATAACGAAGGAAAACGACCTTATATAAATGTTCAGTTATTAGATACATCAACAAAGTGTTACTTACAAATTACATTAAGCAACCTGGATTTTTCTGTAGCTAAGAAAGAGATACACGATGATCTATACAGAACCATTAAAGAGATCATTCAAACAGATTCTAATTCTGTTTTTTATTCTTATAGATCACTAGATAATAATAAAGAACATTTATTTTATGGTTTTTTAATGGTAGCTAATATAAATGGGAAAACATTTCATCTGAGACCGCCAACCAATGGCTATCATATTACAACCAAAGATGAGATACTGAATCTTTATGCAATGGCCAAAAGTATAAAAGCTCATTAATTATTTATGTAGAAAACCTTTTGCCTTGTTTCTGAAAACATAGTATCTTTAACCGGATATTATGAATAGAATTGACAGAGTTTCGAATATTTTAATTCAGTTACAATCAAAACGTGTGGTTAAAGCACAGGATATTGCTTCGCGTTTTGAGATCAGCCTGAGAACCGTTTATCGTGATATAAGAACATTAGAAGAAGCAGGAATTCCCTTAATTGGAGAAGCAGGCGTTGGTTACTCTATTATGGATGGTTACAAATTGCCACCGGTAATGTTTACTTTAGAAGAAGCTACAGCTTTTTTAACCGCCGAAAAATTAGTTGAAAAGTTAACCGACGCTTCCACAAAAACAGCTTATACATCAGCCATGTATAAAGTAAGATCTGTACTCAGAAATAATGAAAAAGATTACCTCGAAAATATTGAAGATCATATCCAGGTAATTGATAATCCTTATTTACCAAAAGGTGAAGAGAATAACCACATACAAACTATTTTACAAAGTATTTCACTTAAAAACATTATCTCTATTAATTATTTTGCCAATCACGATCAAAAAACAACAAAACGTAATGTTGAGCCCTGTGGTATTTATTACCAGGGCAATAAATGGTATTTAATTGGTTTTTGTCAATTAAGAAATGATTATCGTAATTTCAGAATAGACAGGATTTCTGGAATAAAAGTTACCGACACAAAGTTCAGCAAAGTGCATCCAACATTAAAAACATTTTTAAAACAGATCACAAAAGAAAAAGAATTGTTTACGGTAGTAATGACAATAAATAAAGATGTTATAAGTTATCTTGGCGATCAAAAATATTATAATGGTTTTGTTTCTCAAAAAGAATTAAGTGACAAAATAGAAATGACCTTTTTAACCTGCTCACTCGAAGGTTTTGCACGCTGGTATATGATGTTTGGCGATAATGCGGATATTATAAGTCCTCAAAGCTTAAAAGATAATATTAAAAAAATTGTATTAGCAATTTCCAAAAAAATAAAATAATTTTTTCCTGTTGACATACCCTTGTCACTACTCCATACTTACTTTGTTTTATAATTTAAAATGAATAATATGGAGACACAAAAGATCAAAGAATTTAACATTATTGGTATTTCTGTAAGAACTACCAATCAGAATGGCCAGGCGGCAAAAGACATTCCTTTATTGTGGAGTAAATTTTTTGCAGAAAATGTACCAGATAAGATCACAAATAAGATCAGTACTGACATTTATTGTATTTACACAGATTATGTGAAGGATCATACAGAGCCATACACAACTATTCTTGGCTTTAGAGTAGATGATTTGGATACTATTCCCGAAGGAATGGTAGGGAAGTTTGTTTCTGCCGGAAACTACACACCGTTTATTGCGCAAGGAAAACTCTCAGAGGGTATAGTATATAACCAATGGTTAAAGATCTGGAACGCGCCAATTGACAGATCTTTTACCGCCGATTTCGAGATTTACGGACAAAAATCACAAGATCCTGAAAATGCAGAAGTTGAAATTTTAATTGCCTTAAAATAAAATTATTTTTTACTACTGACATGCGGCTGTCACTTACCCAAACTTACTTTGTATTATAAACCAATTTAAACCTAAAAATATGACAATGATCAATGTATTCCTAAAGGAACTGGAAGAAGAAAGTAAAACAACAAAAAAAATGCTTTCAATTGTACCAAACGATAAATACGACTGGAAACCACATCCAAAGAGTATGAACATAAGAAGCCTTGCAACACATATTGCTGAATTACCGGGCTGGATAACTTATGCCTTAACTACCGACGGATTAGATTTTGCAACAACGCCTTACGATCCTGTGGTTATAAATAATACCAATGATCTTTTAGAGCTTTTTGAAAAAACATTAACGGATGTAAGAACACATCTTGTTGCTAAAAACGAAAGCAAACTAAACGAAACCTGGACCTTAAGAAACGGTGAAGCAATTTACAGTACAGATAGCAAAGCAGAAACTATCCGTCATGCACTTTCACAAATAATTCATCATAGAGCACAACTGGGTGTTAACTTACGTTTGCTGAATATTCCAATTCCAGGGAGCTATGGACCAAGTGCCGATGAAAATAATTTTTGAATTAAAAACACTGCAGATGTCGAGAAATTGGCATCTGCATTTTTATTACTTTAAATATGACAAAATTAGATCTTACAAAAGAGTATAAAAGTTATTACACAGCTAAAGCAAAGCCTGCTTTAATAAATATTGAAGCAGCTCAATATATTTCCATTGTTGGTAAAGGAGACCCTTCTGGTAAGATTTTTGCCGAAAATATTGAAGCGTTATATTCGGTTGCTTACACTATTAAATTTTCTTTTAAGGCATTAAATAAAGATTTTGTAGTGGCAAAGCTTGAAGGTTTATGGTGGTTTGATGAAAATATATACAAAGATATTGCTATAGATGAATCTCCACATTTGATCCCCAGAAGCGAGTGGGATTACCGCTTACTGATTCGCATGCCCGAATTTGTAACCGAAAAAGATATTGATTCGGCAATAAAAATAGTTCTTGACAAAAAATGGATCCAAAAAGCAAATCTGATAGAATTATTTAAAATGACCGAAGGTAAAGTAGTACAAATACTGCATGTGGGCCCGTTTGATAAAGAACCTGAAACATTACAAATTATGGTAGCGTTCATAAATGAAAATAAGTTATTGAAAAATGGCCTTCATCACGAGATCTATTTATCAGACTTCCGAAAAACAGAGTCTGCAAAATTGAAAACAATTTTAAGAGAGCCTGTAAAATAAAAATCATATCTTTAAATTAATGTTAAGCGACCTGGATAATTTTTATCTAAAAAAAGAAGAGCCTGCAAAAGGCTGTTTATTGGCTTTGCGCGAGATCATTCTTTCATATGATACCAATATAACCCACACTTTAAAATATGGCATGCCTTTCTTTTGCTATAAGAACAAAATGTTTTGCTATTTATGGGTACAAAAAAAAACCGGCATTCCTTATATCGGCATTGTAGAAGGAAAGCACATTGAACATAAAGATCTTATCCAGGAAAAACGTTCGCGTATGAAGATCATGTTATTCAACGCAAATAAAGACCTTCCAGTAAAAACTATCCGTAATATTTTAAAACAAGCGCTTGATATTTATAAAAGTGGTAAGGTTAAAATTTAACATCGATCTGCATTACATTTTTTTTATTTCTTCTAAAAAGAGTATTTTTAAATCCTAAATTAATTTTATGGAAGGAATTCAAAATATATTCAAGAATAATGAAAAATGGGTAAAGGAAAAGCTTTCTCTTGATCCTGATTATTTTACTAATCTTAATAAAGGACAACATCCTGAATTTTTATATATTGGTTGTTCTGATAGCCGCGTTACAGCCGAAGACCTTATGGGGCTCCAACCTGGTGAAGTATTTATACATCGTAATATTGCCAACCTGGTAAATAATGTTGATTTGAATGTTATGTCTGTTATAAATTACGGCGTGCGCCATCTTATGGTACGGCACATTATTATTTGCGGTCATTACAGTTGCGGTGGTATTAAAGCGGCTATGCAGGCAAAAGATCTTGGTATCTTAAACCCATGGTTAAGAAATATAAGAGATGTATACCGTTTGCATAAAGAAGAATTAAATGCCATCACAGACGAAGAGTCACGATACAACCGTTTAGTAGAGCTTAACGTACAGGAGCAATGTGTTAATTTAATTAAAACAGCTGCAGTGCAACAGGCTCATAGCGAAAGAGGCTTGTTAGTGCATGGTTGGGTATTTGATATACATAAAGGAAAACTGATCGATCTTAAAATTGATTTCCCTAAAATACTTGAGAATATTATAGAGATCTATAAGCTCGACTAATTTTTAGAGACCTACTTTTGAAGGTGCTTTAAAATTGCAAGGCCAATAAAATCAATATTAGTAGATGTATTTGAGAAAATTACAACACCTGCTTTTTTTTCCTTTATAAAGCCACAAAAACCACTAAACCCAAAAGTAGCGCCATTGTGCCATATAAGCTCATTATTAAATTTTGTATTTATTATGTGCCAACCAAGTGCAACATTAGAACCTTTATTAATTGTAGATATATGTGCCAACTTAACAGCGGCATCTTTTTCTTCTATATTGTAGCGTAAATAATTAACCATATCATTAGTACAAGATATTATTCCACCGGCAGCTGCAAAAGTGCCCAGATTCCAATGTGGCATTGTCTTTCCATTGTTATCATAGCCGTCACAAAGCTGGGGTAGTTGATAGGGAGTTAAATTAATGGCAGTATTATTCATGTTATTTGGATAGCAGATCTTTTCTTTTACTAATTCATCAAACGTTTTGCTGTAAATATTTTCTAAAACAATTCCCAACAATGCCATACCGGTATTTGAATATTGACATATTTGTCCTGGCTCAGCAGCAAGTTTTACAGTTCGTAAATACTCAAACAATTTGTTCCTATCATAATTCTTATAAGGATTAAGGGAATCGTAATCTTTTTGATCTCGCATATTTTCAGGTACGCCCGGCAAACCACTAGTATGATTTGCCAAATGTTTTATTTCAATTTTGTGTTTATTTGTTTCAAGATTTGGGTATTTGCCGGGTAGATATTTACGAATATCATCATCTAATTTTATTTTACCTTCCGTAATGGCAAAGGCTAAAATAATTCCACAAAAAGTTTTGCTTATTGAGCCTATTTCGTACAATGTGTTTTGCTGCGGTAGCACTTTATTATCACGCTTGGTTTCCCCGTAATTGTAAAAATAAACAGAGCTGTCTTTGATCACACCAATACTAAACCCGCAATTTTGAGGGTTTTGAATAAAATCGATCACTGCATTTTCAACTACTGTATCCAGTGCGCTTTGTTTTTTATTGTCGGATAAATAATTTAGTCGTTTGGTTTGAAGCTGCACCTGGGCATAATAACCATTAAAAAATACCAGTAAAACAAACAAGTATGGCTTTATATAAAAATGCATGTTTTTAAGAGCTATAAATTACTATTTGTTTTACAATTAGCCGAAAATAATTACCAACGCAACATACTTTTAATAAGCCCAATAGCGTTAATAACTAAGGTTTTTTAGTATTTTAGCTTAGTTATAAAAGCTCTATATTTAATGTTTAAATGAAAAGATCCTTAATTGTAATTGTGCTGCTTTTTTCCCTTTGTAGCTTTGCTCAGAAAGAAGGGCAGGAGAATGCGTTGGTGACCATTAGGGGTAATATTGGTATTCCACGGGTAATTGGCAGCCAAATGTACCGCACCTGTTTTGCCGGGCTTTACGAAGGTAATTTGTCTGTAAACCTTCGGTTATTCAACAATTTTTTTGTTGGAGTTGGATATCAAAACTCACAATTTCAAAATAATAAATTCTTAAAGTTCAAGTATTTCAATGCCAACCTCCCATACAACACGCGTTTAATGATGAATACTCCTTTTGTTAAGCTGGGCTATGATAAATTCTTTTCTGATAAAGGTTACGTTACTTTTGCTGTAAATTCGGGCATTATGTTAAACCATTATTTTAACGTAAATGCAGATACGAGCCTCTCTAATCGCCCATATGTGCTCCAGGATTTTTCCGCACCATTTGTTCAGCCTGAGTTTGCGGTTAATTTCCAGGTAGATAAATTATTAAGTTTTTCATTAATGCTTAATTATACCACCCTGTTTTACAAATTCGATCCAAAAGCCCCGCGCTTTAACCATTTCCAGGAAGTAAAAGATACACGTAACCGTTATTTTATGAACTGGTTCAATATTGGATTTGGTTTCAATGTATTATTAAATAAAAAATCTAAAGAATAAATTACAGAATGATGATCACCGCCGAAATGCCCGTTAAGTTTGACCGCAAGAAACATAAAGACAGTACTTTATTAGAACTTTATGTAAATATCTTAAAGCCCAGAATGATAGAAGAAAAAATGCTATTGCTTCTTCGCCAGGGAAAAATTGCAAAATGGTTTAGTGGTATTGGGCAGGAAGCTATCTCTGTTGGAGTTGCTTCTGCCTTAGAAAAAGATGAATACATTTTACCAATGCATCGTAATCTTGGTGTATTTACAACCCGCAAAATTCCATTGAACCGCTTGTTCTCACAGTTCCAGGGTAAGCCCGGAGGTTTTACGCAAGGCCGTGACCGTTCTTTTCACTTTGGCACTAACGAGTATAAAATTGTAGGTATGATCTCACATCTTGGCCCACAATTAGGTGTTGCTGATGGTATTGCTTTAGCAAACAAATTAAAAGGCGACAAGAAGGTAACCGTTGTGTTTAGTGGAGACGGTGGTGCCAGTGAAGGTGATTTTCATGAAAGTATAAATACAGCTGCGGTATGGGACCTACCTGTAATTTTTGTTATTGAAAATAACGGTTACGGACTTAGTACACCAAGCAATGAGCAATTCAGATGTAAATCATTTGCAGATAAAGCTATTGGTTATGGTATTGAAGGCGTAAGTATAGATGGTAATAATGTTTTAAAAGTTTACGAAACTATAAAGAATTTATCCGAAAGTATGCGCGAAAATCCGCGTCCTGTGATCTTAGAGTGTGTTACCTTCCGTATGCGTGGCCATGAAGAAGCCAGCGGTACAAAATATGTTCCAAAAGAGTTATTTGATGTTTGGGGTAGAAAAGATCCGGTAAATACATTTGAGAAATTTTTGATCAGCGAAGGTGTTCTTACTGAAGATCTGATTGAAAGAACAAGGGCAGAAATAAAACAGGAAATTGAAAGCGGTTTGGAAATTGCTTTTGCAGAACAAAATCCAAAACCTGATACAGAAAAAGAATTAGCAGAATTATTTAAACCTTATCACGCCTCAGATACTACGCCAACAAATGGTTCTAAAACCAACATGCGTTTAATAGATGCCATTAGTAATGCCATGAAGCTTGCAATGCAAAAACATTCTAACCTCGTTTTAATGGGACAGGATATTGCAGATTACGGCGGTGTATTTAAAATTACAGAAGGCTTTTTAGAAGAGTTTGGAAAAGGAAGAGTAAGAAATACACCCTTATGCGAAAGCGCCATTTTAGGCACGGGCTTTGGCCTATCTATTAATGGACATAAAGCAATGGTTGAAATGCAATTTGCCGATTTTGTAAGCGAAGGTATGACACAGATCATAAATAATTTAGCAAAAAGTCACTACCGTTGGGGTCAACATGCAGATGTTGTAGTGCGTATGCCAACAGGAGCGGCTGTTGCGGCAGGGCCGTTTCACAGCCAAAGCAACGAAGCCTGGTTCTTTAAAACACCGGGATTAAAAATTGCCTACCCTGCTTTTCCATCTGATGCTAAAGGATTATTATTGACAGCCTTTGAAGATCAAAACCCGGTAATGTATTTTGAGCACAAAGCTTTGTACAGAAGTATTAATGAAGATGTACCGGATGATTATTATACAATTCCATTTGGTAAAGCAAGATTGGTACGTGAAGGGAATGAATTAACCATTGTTACTTATGGTTTAGGTGTGCATTGGGCTATTGAGGCTTTGAATGAAAATTCAGATCTGAGCGCCGATCTTATTGATCTTAGAACATTAGCACCACTTGATATTGAAACCATTTATGCCTCTGTTAAAAAAACAGGTAAGGTAATTGTAATGCATGAAGATACGTTGACAGGTGGTATAGCAGGTGAGATAGCTTCATTAATTACAGAGAATTGTTTCGATTATTTAGACGCGCCAGTGATGCGTGAAGGTAGCTTAGATACTCCGGTACCAATGAATGTAGACCTTGAACATAATTTTTTACCAAAAGAAAGGTTCAAGCAAAAATTAATGAAACTCTGGAAGTATTAAATACATGAAGAAGGATAAAAAAATATTCTACTATTTTATTTTTTTAATTCCTTTTCTTTTTCCATCATGTGCTTTAATAGTAAATAAAAAATTTCAGACCATTCATATCCATTGCGACTCAACAATTAAACTAAGCAAGGTTGCAAATTGCTCAAAGATCGTAGATCTTGATTCAATGCCGGCCTACCTTGTTAAGCGCAATGCAAACGCGTTGCCATTAGAATTTAAATTAAAAGATTCCTCAATTGTAAAATACAGGCTGCCCAGTGAATTAAGTCCGGCTTTCACTTTCGGGAATTTTTATCCGTTTTGGCCTTTAGGAATTGGCATCGATCTTTTCTTTCCAAACAAATTCCGATATCATCCAAATAATTATTTTAGTTATGATACGGCGCGTCAAAAAATAATTTATAAAAGACGCTTACCCTTACCAATATTAAGTCAAAAAGGCCTGGAAATAAAGTTTGGCTGGAGCTATCTCAACGCGTATCATAATAGTTTATACAATGGTTTAAACGGAGGCGCATCACCATTTGGTTTGAGTGGGCAATTGGATTACAAATTTAAGAAAGACCGATCCGTTTACATGGAAATTGGTATGGCGGCAATGATCGCACCACGCTCACCTTATCGCTGGAGAAGTTATAATTTCGACCTTGTAGACAGTATAAATCATGTTTACAGTAATAATTTTTGGTTTGTTGCCGGCTATAAATATCATATAAACAGGCTAAGCGGTGGAGTAGGTGTAGATTTTTCTCCAACAATGATAACTGGTAGAAATTATTATATTTCTCATAAAGATTCACTTTTTAAGGGTGATACTGCCGTAACAAAATACTATGATATTACTGAAGTCTCAAAAAACACACTTCTCTATAAGGTTGGTTTTATATTTAATTTAGAGTACAGGCTTATCAAAGAAATATCTTTGGGTATGAACTGGCATCTGTTTATGAAAGATCTTAATAAAAGTAGTGGCGTATACGCCTCTCATTTTTTTAATTTTTACCTTACTTTTAACATAGGAAGAGTTAATTTTAACAAAAAAACAAACAAACATGAATATAATTGACCTGAGAAGCGATACCGTTACCAAACCATCAAAAGCTATGCTGGAAGCCATGTTCAAAGCAGAAGTGGGTGATGATGTTTTTAAAGAAGATCCAACCATTATTGAATTGGAAAAATTCTCTGCGGAGCTTTTTGGTAAAGAAGCAGCTTTATTTTGTCCGAGTGGTACTATGACCAATCAAATTGCTATCAAAGTGCATACGCAACCCGGTGATGAATTATTGTGCGATGTAAATTCGCATATTTATAATTACGAGGGTGGCGGCATTTCTTTTAACTCAGGTGTACAGGCAAAATTATTACAAGGTAATGAAGGGAGATTATCGCCACAGCTAATTGAGCCAGCTATTAATGGCGATTTTGATTGGTTAACACGCACGAGTTTAGTTTCTCTTGAAAATACTGTGAACAGGGCAGGAGGGAGCTATTATACTCTTGAACAAATAAAGCCAATTGCAGAACTTTGTAAAAAAAATAATTTAAAATTGCATTTAGACGGAGCTCGAATTTTTAATGCCCTTGCAGAATCGAACGATTCAACAAAAGATACGGGAAATTATTTTGATTCGATCTCTATTTGTTTATCAAAAGGTTTAGGTGCGCCAATTGGTTCATTATTATTAGGTGAAAAAGAATTTATTAAAAAAGCACGTAAGGTGCGTAAGATCTTTGGAGGCGGCATGCGCCAGGCTGGGATATTGGCTGCAGCAGGTTTGTATGCTTTAAAAAATAATGTTACCCGTTTAGAAGAAGATCATTTACGTGCTAAAAAGATCGAAGAAACATTAAAAGGTTTATCTTATATAGAATCTATTTTACCGGTTTATACCAACATTGTTATCTTCAATTTAAAAGCAGATAAAATTACCGGCGAAGCTTTCGAGAAAAAATTATCTGATAAAGGTATTAAAATTTCTGCCTTTGGAAAGAACACTATTCGTATGGTAACGCATTTGGATTTTGATGATGCGATGATGGCTAAGACGATTGAGGTGTTGAAGGGTATTGTGTAATGAACTATTTGACATTTTGCGCCAGGGATGCGAAGGGTTTAGCTCTTTTGTCCCGAAGGGCAAAAAGCCGGAGCGATAGCGGAGCCCGTAGCAGCCCGCTCGGGCGCCCTAATTAAAGCTATAAAATTTTAATAGTGTGATCTTTCTAATATAATAGCATCAAAACACCAGTTTTATTTCATCCATTTTATCCATGAACTCAAATACCTGTCCGGTTTGCATGGTTTTTATGTTTTCGTAAAAAGGAGATTTAGAAGAAACAACCATTATTTTTTTATCTTCAATTTTTAATGGGCCAAGGCCTATTGCTATGAAAAACGTTATATCCGACATCTCAAAAACAGAACCAATTTTTATTGTTTCTGAAATTTGACTCACATCTATCTTTTCCAGAAAAGCCAATTCCTGTTCTGCTTCGATCAATTGTTTTGTATTCATATCGCTATCTATTTGCCCCATAGCGCGTGAGATCTCGTATTTATCGCCAGCAGTACTTTTATCATTGCTATTCGCGTTATCCTGCGCCTGTGCAATGGCGGCTTTAGCGTTAGCAATACGTTTATTTATTTGCGCAATACATTCTGCTTTAAGCAAATTCTTAAAAGCTATCTTACCAGTTGGAGATTTTAGATCGATCATTAAAATGAATTTTGAAATTAGAATTTAGGGCAGCTCACTAATACTTTACGGTTGCGCTTACGTTTTGATGCAATTTCGTAAACGATAGAAACTTCGTGTGCCCCTTGTGTATTATTTATTTTTAAGTTGGATATAGTAGCATCGTAACTGTAGCCAACCCTGAAATTTTTATCAGGTATTTCAAGGCCAACTAATAGTGCCATACTCTCTCTACTAGAGTAACCAGGTTTGTAAGTTTTAAAAGGTAAACCACGGTACCATAAACCAACATTAACAAACGACTTAAAATAATAAGCGCCAATATCCAACTGACCGTATTTTTGTTCACCGCGAATATTTACACTGGCGCTTACAAATTCTTCCAGTTTAGTTTTACCTGAACCTCTTGCACTAATAATAAAACGATAGCCGCCGTGTATACTTCCTGAAATTGGCAATGCCTCAATATTACCAACCATACTTGCGTTGGGTTGATTAACATGTCTTGCGGCAAAGCCAAACCAGTAATTGGTTGAATTAAATAAACCACCAAGCCCCATATCAAAATAACTGATCTTATCGGCAGATAAAGCATCCTGCGAAACTGCGGCACCGGTAACAAACTGATCATTAAAAATTAAACGGGTATTATCAATTTTCTTTTGGTTCATTACTAACGAAACGCCGCCACGGGCTTCCGAATATTTGCCAAGCTTTACACGGTAAGCATAATTTATTCCACCCATAGTTGTTACCAGGTTAGAAGTACCCGCATGATCCTGCAGAACAAAACCTCCGATACCGCTATTTATATTACTTACATTATAGTCGTAGGAGGCCATATATGTATTGTAAGCTGTTTTTATACCCGGCCATTGGTTACGGTAGTTGGCAGCAAAACGGTGCTCATAAGTTAAACCAGTAAAAGCTGGATTCAAGAACATAGGCGCAGCATAAAACTGCGTGAACTGAGGATCCTGCGCTTTAATTTCTAATGATGAAACAACAATTAATAATATAGTACAAACTCTTTTAAACATTATTTTTTTACAATTTTAAACTCAAGGTCTTTATCAACTTTTTCAAAAGCTAAAGGATCAAGGTCAACAACCAAAGTAGTGTAACCTTCAGCTTCAACAATTGCTTTATATGATTTTAAAGGATTCATCACTAAAATAAATTTCCCGGTCTTTGGGTTTGAATTGTATGTTCCGTTCACTGCATTACCTTCATTATCCAACAGTGTTATTTTTACTTTAGAAGGCATATCATCCTTAAAAGCAACACCGTGCTTCACCTTGAGGTCATTGTCACCAAAGCGCGTATCTATTTGGTAAATATCATTGTTACCAATTGTTTCTTCTTTTAGCGAGGAATAATATCCCCGCTGACCATCTACACTTAAAACAAAAAAAATATCGTTACCTACATTGTTTATAGGATAACCCAAATTTTCCGCTTTAGAGAACTGGTTGCTCTCAGGGTCATAAACACTTTTAAACACATCATATTCACCCATTGTATTATGGCCTTTGCTACTATAATACAAAGTTACATTATCAGGATGCAAATACGGGCTATCCTCATCATATAAAGTATTAATGTTCGGGCCAAGATTATATGGTAAGGCCCAACGTCCGTTCGGCAATTTTTTTATCCTGTAAATATCTTTACCTCCATAACCCCCGGGGCGGTTACTGCTAAAATAGATTTGGCTTGTATCATTACTAAAGCAGGCACTCGTTTCAACAAATTGAGAGTTTATTTCTTTTGCCATTTTTTGTAATGGTTCCCATTTATTATCGATCCCTAATTTTGTAATATAAAGATCTCCCGTAACCTGGTCTGAGGATGTTCTGTAAACGACCATGCTTTGTCCGTCAGGGCTAATGGCTACGCAGGCATCATTGGTCTCTGAATTAATGGGTGTTTTTACATTTTCCGCTTTTGTCCATACTCCTTTTTCTTTTACCGAAACATATACATCTTCATAATAACTGCCATTAACATCTTTTTTATTATTAGAACTTCCTTCGCGCCTTGAAGTAAAATAGAGTGTATTTTCATCAGGAACAACTACGGGAACATAATCCGCATAGGTTGAGTTGATCTCTGGTCCCATATTTTTGATGATAGAACGGTGTGGTTTATTTATGAATGCTTTTGCCGATTCACACACATTGATCATGTAATTTGACTCTTCAATAGTATGTAATCTTTTTTTAGGGCTTACTTTATTATAATCCGTTAGTAATTGAATTGCTTCTTCGAAATTTTTCTGCTGGTGCTTAATTTTTGCCAGGTAATATTTTGCATCAACTAAAGTTGAAGATGTTAAGCTTGGAATGAAGAACTGAGCACTATCCAAAATATAATTTAATTTAAAAAATGAAATAGCGCTGTTCACACCGGCCTTTTCATTCTTTGGATCCAGCAACAATACACGCCTGTATGAATTCCATGCGTTAAAATGATCTTCAATATCAAAACTTAATTGTGCTTCTTTTAAAAGTTCTTTTACCTGTTTTTTATTTTCTTTATTTTGCGAAAGCAACACCAATCCGGAAAATAATAAAGCAAATAAAATATAATTCCTCTTCAACATAAAATTATTTTAACAATAACACGTCACCTGTTTTATTAAAGGTCTTTCCATCAATAAATGCAGCGGTGATCTTCCAAACGTACACATCCTGTGTACACATTTTCCCTTTGTAATAACCGTCCCAACCTTCGTCAGGGTTTTTTGTCTCAAATAATAATTCTCCCCAGCGTGAATAGATACTGAGCACATATTTTTCTACACCTCTTATGTTTGGATGAAAAATATCATTGCTTTTGTCCAATGGATCATATGCGCTTCCCGGCGATCCTCCAGCGTTTGGTGTAAAAGCATTTGGCACTTGTACAAATGTTTCTTCTAATGCAATGATCTTTGAGCCTAAATTAAAAGTATCTCTACAAAACTTCTCACTTGTGGCAATGAGGATAATTTGATATTCTCCTGGTTGTGTATATGTATGCGAAGGCTCAAAATCGGTTGATGCTCCGCCATCTCCAAAGGTCCATTTATAGGATACAGCCCCGGTTGAAAGATTGTAACATTGAGTTGCCTGGTTGGGGACAAAAACAGTTAGAGGATCCGCTTTAAAAAATGCGGAAGGTTTTGGGAATACTTTTATAATTTTTGTGGCTGTATCAGGGCAACCATAACTGTCTTTTGCAACCAACTGAACAGTAAATGTTTTATTTAAAGAAGTTGAATTTATAAATGTATTGCTTACACTTCCTGTACTTGCAGTATTGCCATCACCGAATGTCCATTGATATTGCGATGCACCTACAATTGATGGAAAGAAAACTTTAAGCGGGGTACAACCACTATCAGGTTGCGCGGCAATAAAAAACACCGGTTGCGGATGTACAATGATCGGCACCTTTACTGTATCCTTACAACCATTGCTATTAGTAGAAACAAGGGTTACAATATAGCCCTGGTTAACAGGGACAATATTTGTGTAAACCTGCGAAGGGTTAGTTTGTGTAGATGTATTCGAATTCCCAAAATTCCAATTATATGAATTTGCACCTGTAGAAGTATTTGTGAAAGTTAACTTAGCCGGTGAACAGGCTGGCGTATCAACCAGCATGGCAGACATTGGCCTTGCAAACAAATTTATTGGCTTTACTATTGAATCGTAACAATTATTTGGAGTACCTACAACTAATTTTACACTATAAGTAACCGGGCCCGAACCGGGAGCATTAGTAAACGTAGTGACCGGATTGCTTAGAATAGAAGTATTTCCATTACCATATGCCCAGGCACTGCTATTATTACCAGTACTTGAATTTGTAAACGTAACAAGAAGAGGCGAGCAGCCTGAAACAGGCGTTGCACTAAAATTTGGAATTGGTTTTGGAAACACAATAGGATTCCCTAAACTCGAATCAATACAACCAAAACCATTACTGGCAATAAGCTTCACTGTAAATGTTTGTGTAGCACTTGTGGTATTTGTAAAAACATGGTTGGATGGAGCAGTAGTGGTAACAACAGAAGGGGATCCATCACCCCAACTCCACGTATATGAAATAACACCTGGTACTGATGGAAAGCTTACTGATAAAGGTGTACAGCCGCTAGCCGGTATCATTGTAAACGATGTAAATGTTTTAGGAAAGATCTGTATAGTATGAACAGCTGTATCAGTGCAACCTACACTATTAGTTGCAACTAACGTAATGGTATTAGTAACTAATAAAAATGTATTATTTGTATAAGTATGGTTTGGGTTCAAAACTGTTGAAGAAGTATTGTCACCAAATGACCATGAATAAGTACTTGCTCCAATGGTAGAATTTGTAAAGGTTACAGGAAGAGGTGAGCAGCCAGGACTTAAATTACCTGTGAACGATGCTACAGGTCGTGGTAATATGGTCACTACTTTTTTAATTGTATCGCTGCAACCTGCACCTGTTGATGCTATTAATGTGATTGTATTATTTACTGTTGCCTGTAAAGTATTACTATACGTAAAACTGGGATTTACTACCGAAGAGGTAGCTGTTGGAGTGACACCAAAATTCCAGGAATAATTAATACCATTTAAAGTTGTATTGGTAAAAGTAACAGCAAGCGGTGGACAACCCACGGTTGGTGTAAATACAAAATTGGCTGTTGGTTTTACGTTTGCTGTAATTATATTTGTTGTAGAGTCCTTACAAAATGCTGTAGCAACAATTAATTTAACGGTATAAGTAGCCGCTGCTGTATAAGTATGTGGCGGATTTTGAAGATTAGAAAGTGGAGAAGTGTCACCAAAATTCCAGGTATAGCTATTAATTGCATTTGTGCCGGTAACAGTAGATAAATTTGAAAAACTTGTTATAGATCCAACACAAGTTGATGTTGGTGAAAAGGCTGCAACAGGGTTTGGCCTCACAATAATACTTGCTGTTTTAGTATTAACACAACCGTTTGCACCTGTAACGTTTAAGGATACGGTATAAACACCTACAGTTAAATAATTTTGATTTGGTGGAATCTGCGCTGTACTTGTATTACTATTTCCGAAATTCCAGTTCCAGGATACTGCGCCAATTGAAGATTCGTTAAAGACGACGTTATTTAGTGTATTACAACCGGCTGTAGGTGTGGCAACAAAACTGGCGGTGGGTGAAGGTAAAATATTTATGACGACCTGAACTGTGGATGTGCAAGCTGCTCCGGCTCCGGGAATAAAAGCTGCTAGCTGCACAGTATAAGTTCCGGGAGTTGAATATACATTTGTTTTAGGCCCCGTTCCAAGATTAACAAAACCACCACCTGTTCCAAAATCCCATAGGTAAGAAAACCCCGGAGGGCTCGCGTTTGTAAATGTAATTGGTGCGTTTTGACATAACGGTCCTGGTGGTGCCACAAGACTTGCAGTTGGCGGGTTAACAATTTGCACATTAATAATAGCAGTATCTACTCCACATAAATTACTATCTCTTAACATTACAGAGTAAGTTCCAACCGCGGGATATGCAATGCTTATTGGCGTTGTGGGTGGCCAGGGCTTCCAATCAATAATAGAATCATGATTTATGGGTGGCCAGTACATTCCAAAATTCCACCATTCCTGCCTTTGAAAAGTATTACCCTGCGCTAAACAATTTCTTTGTGTTGTATTGGTAAACGTAAAAACATTATCGGGCCAACAACGAATTAAAAGATCGGGGGTGATGGCCGCATTATCAACATCATAAATTTGAATTGGATTAAAATTTGCAATGGTTGGATTACCGAAGCTACAATAATTAAGTGCCTGCAAAGTGATCTGTGTTTGGCAGTTGACCGTATTCTTGAGATAGGTATGCGTTATGGTTTGCCCGGCGTTTGTATATGTAAAAGGAACGGGAGGTGAGCCGTCGCCAAAATTCCAGATAAAATTTGTTGTAGGGCTTACGTCGGTACTTGAATTTGTAAATGATAACGTTTTTGGCGCGCAGGCCTGCGTAACACCACCAATTGGAATTTGAATAGACGCATTTACAGGCTTTTCCATTACAACAATACCTGTTAAAGTGCAATTTAGTGCAGGAATTATAAGTGTAACAACAAACGTATCTACAGTTGCTGCGTAGTTATGTGTAAGAATTGTATTTGCAGTGTAAGAGCCGCCGGGTACAGTTGGGCTTCCATCTCCCCAATTGATAGTATAAGGGCCCCAGCTACTTGCAGACTGAAAGTTAAGCATGTAGGAAGTGCCTGTGCAACTTATAAAATAAGGGTGGGGTGAAGGATTGCCAAGGTAATCGAATACAGTAGGGCATTGTGCCCTTGCGTAAAAAGAAAAAATTATAGCTATAAAAAACAGTAAACGTTTTATCATTCTCAATATTTTGGTTCTACAAATTTTGCAAGCTTGTAAGCCGGGTTCTGTTTCATCGCGAGTTTAACCCCGCAATATATCTATCATTTATCTTTGCGACCTACCCATTGCGGCTTCCATTTCTGGAATAAGACGAGCCGCCTTAACTACCGCAACCTATTTGGCCTTTCAACACCCGAGGTTTACCCAACACAATTATCACTAACCATGCTTGTGAGCTCTTACCTCACATTTTCACTATCACCAAACAGCTTGCGCTGTAAGGCTACCTTGTTTTCTGTGGCACTTTCTGTTACAAAAACATTTCGGTTTTTGTACCCACCCTTTCAGGTGGCGGATTGCCCTATGTTGCCCGGACTTTCCTCCATGAATTTTCATTCATGGCGATAGAACAACTTGCATTTAAATTTACGCAAAAATATTTAAAAAGGTTTAAGGTAATATTTAACAAATTGCTATAATTTATTAAGCAATAGGGTACATTGAGTGGCGCATTTACGTATTTATACTGGTTTTTGAGTAAACGCAAAAAGCCGGGCAATAACCCGGCTTTTTAAAAAGTATTAATTTGTTAAAAAATTTTTGCTTCTACGCTTATTTCAACATTAGCATCTTTTGGCAGGCGGGCCGCTTGTATTGTGGCACGGGCAGGGAAGTCATTCTTAAAATACGAGGCATAAACCTCATTTACATGCACAAAGTTGTTCATGTCATTTAAGAAAATGGTGCTTTTAACTACATTATCATAAGTACAACCTCCGGCTTTTAAAATAGCGCCAAGGTATTCCATTACCATTTTAGTTTCCTCTTTAATAGTTGTTTTAACAAGCTGTTTGCTCTGAAGATCCATTGCAATAGTACCGCTAATAAACATGCTATCGCCAACAATTACCGCTTGGTTATAAGGTCCAATTGGTGCCGGAGCGTCAGGAGTATTGATGATTTTTTTCATAAATTAAAGTTTTAATGCTTAACAAATATAATTAAAGATTCGGAAAATGAAACCCGCTAATTTTGAACATTTATCTTGCTTTTTCAATTCTTGTTTTGTTTCTTTGTTTTTATAGATGAAAGATCAAACTCATAAAATGTATTTTATTCCCTGCAATTTTTCTAATTGCTGGCATATTATGGCTTGTATCATGTGCCGATATTAATCTTCCGGCAATTTCAATTTCATTTTTTACCAATTTATTTTTTAAAATAGTATGCAAACGATCTCAGATCTTGTATTAGACAAGTTAAACACATTGCTTGTTGTAGTAAACAACAAAGGCGAAGTAGAGTACATCAGTAACTCCGCAAAAACGTTACTTGGTTTTGAGCCTGAACAGCTTTTAGGAAATAACTGGTGGATCATTCCCCGCCAGAATATTGATGAGGGACAAGCAGTTAAAGAGAAAATATTGTCTATTATGTTACACGATTCCTATCGCGTTGATCAGGGTTTTGAACATGCTTTAAAAACCTCAAAGGGCCTTGTTAAATGGTTTAAGTGGAGCTCCGCTATGATGCAGGATGATAAATTAATTGGCATAGGCATTGATATTACCGAGAAAAAAAGATCAGAGCAACGAACATTAGATATAAACAGATCGTTAACGGCAAAAAATAAAGAAATAACCGATAGTATAAATTATGCGCAAAAAATACAACAGGCTATTTTACCAAGCGACCAATTCTTAAAAACAAATTTTAAAGATGGTTTTGTTTTATACCTGCCAAAAGATATTGTGAGTGGCGATTACTATTTCTTTTACGAAAATGAGGAAACAAAATATGTTGCCGCTATTGACTGTACAGGCCATGGTGTGCCGGGCGCAATGATGTCGGTTATTGCCAACTCATTGCTAAAAGAAGTTTTTTATAACAAAGAGCTTCAAAAACCTGATGAGATCTTATATGCATTGGATGAATTATTATTTGATTCGCTTAATAAAAATAATTTAGATGAGATACGTTATGATGGTATGGATATTTCGTTATGCGCTATAAATAAAAAAACAAATGTTTTAGAATTTGCCGGCGCTATGCGGCCCTTATTTTTGGTAAGCGATAACGAGTTAATAGAAATAAAAGGAAGTAAATATCCGCTTGGTTATTATTTTGATAAAAAAGAATTTGCTTTAAATACAATCCATCTAAAAGAAGGTGATCGGCTGTATCTCACTACTGATGGATACGCTGACCAATTTGGAGGAAACAAAAATAAGAAGCTTAACCGCAAAGCATTTAAAGAACTGTTGCTTTCTTTGGAAGGGATGGATGCGGATGAACAAAATTCTTTTTTAGATTATTCTTTAAGAAACTGGAAACAGGATGAAGAACAGACCGATGATATTTTAATAGTCGGCTTCTTTATTTGAAATCGAAATTCTATAAAATAAAAGATCCCCTACAAAAATTGCAGGGGATCTTTATAATAGAACAGTATTAATTTATTAGTCGATAATTAATTTGTGAATGCTTTGAACGGTGTTTTGATCTGTGATCTTAACGGTATAAATACCAGCAGCCATATTTGTATTGATAACATGTTTTGCGCCGTTTATTCTTTCAACAAATACAAGCTTACCTAAATTATCAAAGATCTCCACAAATGCATCAGGTGAAAAACCTTTGCTTTCAATGGTGAACATACCTGTATTTGGATTTGGATATAAAAGTATATCTGGGCTATTTGAATTAGTAGTTAAACCTGTGCAAAGTGAAACGGTTACATTTACGGTTGCTGTTTTAGTACAACCATTAGGGCCTGTGCCTGTAACGGTATAAACCGCAGTGCCGGCAGGAGCAAAAGCTATGCCATCAACAACAGTTCCCGACCATGTATAAGTTGTAGCACCTCCACCTGTTAAAGTAACACTTGAACCTGAACAAACAAGTGTTGAAGTTGCATTTGCTGTAACAGGAGGAGCAGGACTAACAGTAATTGCTACTGCAGCAGTACCAGTACAGTTACCAGTTAAACCGGTAACAACATAAGTAGTAGATGTAGAGGGTGCAAAAGGCACGTTATTAGTTGCACCACCTGACCAGGTATAAGTTGTAGCACCACCACCGGTTAAAGTAATATTGCTTCCCGGGCAAACGGTGTTAGTAGTTGTATTAGCTGTAACAGTTGGATTTGGATTAACAGGAATATTAATAGATGCAGTACCTGAACATGCTCCGGTAGTTCCGGTAACTGTATAAGAATTTGTTGCTGAAGGAGAAAATGGAACAGCATTAGTAACGCCACCTGTCCACACATAAGAAGTGGCACCGCTACCTGATAAAGTTACGTTACCACCTGCACAAACAGAGGTTGCTGTTGTATTTGCATTTACAACCGGGTTTGGAGTAACTATTACTGAAGATACTGCTGTATTTGTACAGCCATTTGCTGCAGTACCTGTTACAGTGTAATTAAGCGAACTACTTGCCGCAAAAGGCACAGCATTAGTAATACCGCCAGACCATACATATGTATTTGCACCCGTACCTGATAAAGTTACATTAGCACCATTACACACTGTTGTACTTGAAGGATTTGCACCAACCGTTGGATTTGGTTTAACCAAAACTGTTTTCGAAGCCACAGCATAAGAACCACAGGCATCAGTCGTTAATAAATAAGTTGTAAAAGTTCCGGCAGTTGGATATGTAATAACCGGCGCTGCTAAACTTGAAGTAGGGGTTGGAATTGTACCAAAATCCCAATAAAAAGAACCACCTGATGTAGAACCCGCTGAGCTATAGTTAGTGCTTTGGTTAGCGCAAATACTATTGCTTGAAACAGTTAAGCTTGAAATTACAGGTGTTTGAATTAAGAATGGGTGTATTAGTAACGAAATATTTAAGCTCCATGATGAAACAGAATTACTATAGTTATACCAAAGATTATCGCTTTGTCTCTCCCATGCTTTAGATGGAACTGTTTGGCCATGTGTGTTACTTACAATGCTTAAAGAATCTTTAGGGCTCGCAGTCCAGGATAAACCTGTAATATCAACACTGCAATAGAATTTTTTTGAAGCAGGTAAAGCAATTGGTGCAGGAAATAAAAAATCAGAATATTGATTAGCTGCTACGTCTGCTATAATCTCACCCATGGTCATTGTGGTTGAGCCAAGCAATGCACCAATAACATTTGTTGTTGTACCGTCGTATACTTTCAAAGTAACTATTTTAGCAGGATTTGCAGTGGATGCATGACTAAATCCAACATACACATGAGTTATACTTGAATTTGAACTGGCAGATACATCAAAATACATAGCTTTTTCTTTATCAGCATAAGTATTTGGGCCGCTCACAAAACCATTAGCCGCAAACGGAGTACCTGTTCCGTAATTTACTAATGACCATGTTGCAGGTACCGGCAGATCTACCGACATACATGTTGATGTTGTTGTAGAAAATGCCGCGTTAAGGCCTTTTACCTTTAAAGTCGTTGTGTTGTTTGAATAAGAATTATCGCTCACAGCAGAAATACTATTCTGCTTACTTTGCTGGGCAAAAGTAAAATTGGCGATCAATAGGGGCAAAAAGATCTTAAGGAAATGTTTTTTCATGTTTAAAAAATTTAAGTGATATAAGCAAAAATATAAAAAAATGCATAGCAACATTCTTAATTAACATATGAATCTACTTAAAGCCAACAAATTAATTAAAAGTTAAACAATTATTTATTAAAAACGATTTAGAAGAACATAAGGAAAACAGGTATAATATTTTTTGGGCGCCTTAACGGGTACTTCTACACGAGCTCGCTCAAATACCTACAAGGCATCTGCCGTGGGCTCGGCTATCGCCTCGTTTTTTTTGCCTTACCAGGCAAAAGAACTAAACACTTCGCATCCCTGGCGCATAATAAAATACCCAAAAGCTATTTTAAAATCAGAATTTAATTCCAATAACACAAACATCGTCAACCTGCTCTAATTCACCTTTCCAATCCTCAAAATTTTTAATAAGTGCTTCGGCTTGGTTCTTCAAAGGCATTTTATTTATGGCCAGCAACTCGTTATTTAACTGCTTGTATTTATATTTTTTTCCTTTTGGTCCACCAAACTGATCGGCATAACCATCAGTATACAAATAAAGTGTATCGCCTTTTTGTACACTAATTTCATTTAATGTAAATACATCTTCGCGCTCACCTTTACCAACAGGCATTTTGTCTTTTTGCAGTTCAATTATTTCCTGGTTATGAATTATAATGGGAGAGTTATTTGCCGAGGCGTAAGTTATTTTATTTACTTTTTTATCAATGCAAATTATCACACCATCAAATCCATCCTTTTGTTCTTCTTTACTTATCGAATTTATTAAACGTTCCCGTGTGTAATTTAAGATCTTATCCGGCTGAAAAATTAATTTTTCGTTAATGGCCTCACTTAAAAAACCAATGTTCAATAAACTCATAAATGCGCCAGGCACTCCATGCCCGGTTGAATCACATACCGCCAGGAAAAATTTATCATCCTGTTCACACGCCCAATAAAAATCACCGCTTACAATATCTTTAGGGTGAAATAATGTAAAGTAATTATTCTTGCCAAGATGTGTATCTAGAAAATCGGTATGCGCAAGCAAAGTATACTGAATTCGTTTTGCGTAGTTAATGGAATCCGTGATCTCTTTGTTTTTATTTTCGATGATCTCTTTTTGTTCTTCTGTTTGTTTACTTTTTATTTCAATGATCTCTTTTTGTTTACGAATAATTCTAAAACGGTTAAAAATAACTACTCCAAAAATAAAAACTAAAATAAAGCCTGCTGTTAGTGCGATCTTCAAGATCTTATCTTTATCTATCTGGGCAATACTGGTCTTTATTTTTTCATCTTTAATGATATTGGCCTGGGCATTTTTAATACTATCTCTAACAGCCCGGCGGTTAAAATCAAATTCAATTTCTTTTTTATGAAGTTCTTCTTTAGAACTTGTTTCATTTAGCTTTTCAATAACAAAAACATATTTTTCATATTTCTCCAACGCTGTTTTAATATCATTGGTCTCTTTGTAAATTTTGTAAAGGTTGCTGTAAACGCTTTGCAATGTGCTATAATCCTCAATTTCTTCCCCGATCTTTTCAGCCTTTAAATAATAAGGTAGTGCAAGGTTGTATTGTTTTCGTTTATAATAGATCTCACCAATATCCATGGATGAAGTACATTCTTCATATGGATTCTCGGCCTCTTTAGCCAATTCATTGTTCTTCATAAAATTTTTAAGCGCTTCATCCAGGTTATTTAAGTTCATGTAAGCATTACCAATATTACCATAGGCAGAACTCATTCCGTTTACATTATCCATTTTTTTATAGATGACCAATGATTTTTTTCCATATTCTAATGACTTATTAAACTCACTAAAATTATTATACAATAAACTTAAATTGTTATAAATACTGGCCAGCTTATTTTCATTGTTTAGCTTCTCGGCAATAGCAAGACTTTTTAACTGGTATTCGAGTCCTTTTTTATTTTGGCCAATGGTTATGTATATTGCCCCAATATTACCTAAGGCAACCAAAACAGCCTCATCAATTTGTTTTTGCTCTCCTAAATTGAGTGATTTTTGATAATAGTCAATAGCTTTTACATAATCTCCCTTAACCTGGAAATAAGAACCCATTAAGTTTAGGATCTTTGTTTGAATGCGGGCAGAGCCTGATCTTTTAGCAAAAACAAATGCCTGTTTAGAAAAAGTGTAAGCTGAATCGGGATTTGAATATAGGTAATCCCAGGCCATGTCGTAATAAATAAAAAACTTAACACTATCTGTAGAAGAAGGCTTATTGGCAATTTTAAGCAAAGAATCTCTATTGGCAGAATAAAGATCTGTTCCAAAAAGTATGGCAAATAAAAGTATTGATCTCGTAAACTTCAAAAGATAATAAAAACCTAAAATAAGAAAAAAAATTGAGTAACAATTCAGAAATTAGGCAAGCGGGTGTTCTGGTGAGATTAAACGAAACTTAAACTCTTATGCCAATAATACAAACATCGTCAACCTGCTCAAGTTGACCTTTCCAATCACAAAAAGCCTTATCAATTAATTTATATTGTTCTTCCATATTAGAGGCATTAACCGAAAGCAGCAATTCTTTAAATTTAGCGGTTTTGAATTTTTTTGCAGCTTCGCCACCAAACTGATCCTGGTATCCATCAGTAAAAATATAGATACAATCGTTTGGCTGTAATTTTATTGAATGAGTTAGAAATGGCTTAGCCAATTCGAATTTACCTATTGGCTGCTTATCAGGTTTAAGATCTATTAATTCATTATTTCTAACTATCCATAAGGGATTATTGGCGCCTGCCCAGTTCAATTCTTTTGTTTTAAGATCGAGTACGCACAATGAAATATCCATACCATCAAGCACTTCTTCTTCGCTTTTTTCAAATTCAGAAATGACCAGGTCTTTTGTTTTATCCAATATTTTGCCCGGATCAATAACACCATATTCTCTCACTGAACGGTTTAACGCGTTATGGCAAACAACACTTACAAGGGCTCCGGGCACACCATGGCCGGTACAATCTGCAACGGCGATCATTACCAGGTCTGCTACAGGTAGTTTTTCGGTTTGCGATAACTGCATACTGCCAACTGATTGCTTTTGACTGAGAACTTCCATCCAATAAAAATCACCCGCAACAATATCTTTAGGCTTATATAAAATAAAAGACTCTTTAAAATATTCTTTTACCAAACGTGAAGAAGGCAAAATAGCATTTTGAATACGTTTAGCATAACTTATTGAATCCAGGATCTCAGTATTCTTTTCTTCAACAATTCGCTTTTGATCTTCAATAATTTTTGAAGCCTGTTTATTCTTTTTTAAACCCCTGTAAATATAAAACGCCAGGATAGCTACTATTAAAAGCGAAAGGAGGGAGATGACAGAAACATTTCTTTGTAAAGAAGCACTTCGTTTATTGTTTTCCACTTCTTGTTTTAAATACTTTTGTTTGGACTCAGCTTCTAATGAATCTGCCAGGTGTTTTTTATCAAATTCGTAATACAATTGTTTTTTTGTTACTTCTTCGCGTATTTCATCATTTATGATCGAATCTTTTATGCTTACAAATTTGCGCATATAAGATATTGATCGTTTCAGATCGCCGGCTAATTCATAGCAATCGGCCATCTGTTTGTAAGTGCGTTCCATTAAAAGCGGTGAGCCTGTTTTATCGCAGATCTTAATGGCACGTTCCATTACTTCAACAGCCTGTTTGTATTTTTTTTCACTTATAAAAATATCGGCATCAACCGATAAGCAGGATACAATGCTATATGGATCTTTAAAGCCTGTAAAAATTTCAAGGGCAACTTTATTATATTCTTTTGCCTTTTCTATGTTTTTTTCTTCAATTTCGCATGAAGCTAAGTTCATGTAGTTATAACCAAGATTATGCTTATTATCAGACAGCGTATTTACTTTAACTGCCTTTAAATAATATTCTTTTGCTTCTTTTGAGTTTTTTAAATTAGATAGGGCAGAGCCGATATTATTATAGGTTTGACCAATTACTTTATTATCGTTCTTTTGAATGGCCATTTCTAATGTTTTCTTAAAATAGTCGATGGCTGTTTTATAATCAAGTTGGTCAAAATACACACCTGCAATATTGCTATACAATTTCATTTGCATAGCCACGTTATGTGTTGATTCGAATATTGGTAATGACTGATGATAGAAAGCCAGGGCTTTTTTAAAATCGCCAAGGCGGCCGGCACACATGCCCAAATACATTTTACATTCGGCAATGACATCACGGTTATTTAACTGTATAGCAAGGGGTAAAGTTTCTTCACCAAGCTCATAGGCCAATTTAAATTTGCTTTTTTTATAATTGAACATTACATTTTTAATGGAAATAAACAGTTCGCATTCTTTGCTTTTTATAAGCGTGTTTTCGTTATGAGCCCTTATAAGGTATTTTTCACCTTCTTCTATTTGGCCTGAATTAATATACTCAACCGCAATTTTAACCAACGTATTTATTCGCGCACTATCTTTTTGTGACCTGGCACTATTCTGAAGGCTATCAAGATCAGAAAAACAAAAGTGGGGCATGACTACCATTAGAAAAAGGATAAATGGTAATTTAATATGTTTGAAAGTAGCCATTACAGATTCTCAAAGTTAAATTTTAAAACCAATAATGCAAAGATTGTTCGATGGGGTATGCGTAACTGATACTTTATAGTTGGCCTTTATTCCAGCAATGCAAACATTTTCCATCTTTGAGCTAAGTCGCAAAGGCTCTGATAAACTGGCTCGTTCGCGTTTTATATTTTTATTCCAAGGATGCAAACATCGTCCACTTGTTCTAAAGAGCCTTTCCACTTTTCGAAGGCAGAAACATAAACATCTCTCTGTTCCTGCATATTTAAATGGGCATTTGCCGCAAAGAGTTCCTGTAAATTTTTTAATTTAAACTTTTTGGCGCTATCCCCTCCAAATTGATCGGGGTACCCATCGGTAAACAAAAAGAGAACGTCATTTTTATTTAAATAAAGAGTGTGTGTTGGAAAATTAGTTGCATTATCCGTTACCCCAATGGGTTGTTTATGTGCTTTAATATCTTTCATAGTGCCATTTTCAACATACCACAAAGGGTTGTTTGCACCCGCCCATTTTATTTTGGTCTTATTCTCTTTTTGATCATAAATAGCTAAAAGAGAAATATCCATGCCATCTTTTACTTCCTCATCGCTTTTGCTGAATGTTTCAAGTACAAGTTCTCTTGTTTTATCAAGTATTTCGCCAGGTTCAGTTATACCAAATTCTAATACAGCGCGGTTTAAGGCGTTACTACAAACCACGCTTACCAAAGCACCCGGTACACCATGGCCGGTACAATCTGCCGCAGCAATAAAAGAAACGTTATTTACCCTTTCAAACCAATAAAAATCCCCGGCAACAATATCTTTTGGGCGATATAAAATAAAATTACCAGGAATGAATTTATCAACCAGTTTTTTTGGAGGCAAAATCGCATCCTGGATCCGCTTTGCGTAATTGATACTATTAGTTATATCCCTGTTCTTTTCAGCTATCTGGTAATTTTGTAACTCTAACTGTTTATTAAGCTTGTTTTTAATGGCGTACCTATTGAAGAATAAAAAACCGAGGACACAAAGAATTAATATGCCCAACAATAATATATTTTTAAAATTCCTTTGCTTTTGAAGTTCCAGCTCTTTCTTTGAGCCTTCAAGCTCTGATTGCACCTTTTCTTTTTTATAGGTCTCTATCTGGTTAGATTTATGGGCATCGTCATACAAAGCCTGTAGTTCAGCTATTTTTTTTGAGTTCTCAATTTTATAAATAGTATCATTTATTTCAATACATTTTCTGAGGTTAGCATATGCTTTTTCAAACTCTTTAGACTTTGAGTACATACTTGCCAGTGCATCATACCCGGCTTTTTCGATCTCGGGCATTTTATTCTTTTGAGCAATTCCAATAGCCAGTTTTAAATATTCTTCTGCTTTTTTTTCTTCGCCAACGTATTTGTATACCTCTCCAAGATTTATGAGAATGCTGGTTCTTATATAAGGATCGGTACTTTCTGAAAAATACTCCCACGCTAATTCAAAATATTTTTTTGCCTCCTTATAATTTTTCAGCTCATAATTTAATTCACCCATATTGTTGTAGGTAGAATATAAACCTTCTTCATCATTAGTTCTTTTTCTTATTTCAATTGCTTTTTCAAAATTATATTTTGCCTTAGAGTAGTTATTTTGTTTTAGTTGAATATTAGCAATATTATTATATCCGGCACTGATCCCATAATCATCTTTAAGCTTTAACATAAGTGCCAGGCCTTGTTCCTGGAATTTTAGCGCCTGAACATTATTATTCATTTTATCATAAACATTACCAATATTTGTAAATGCACGGGCAATACCAATACTATCTTTTATTTCTTCTTTAATTTTTAAGGCCAATAAATTATATTCAATTGATTTAGTATAGTTGGCAAGGTTGAGGTAAATAGAAGCAATATTATTTAAAGTACTCGCGATTCCTTTTTTTGAGCCTACGGTTGTACCATCTTTTTGTTTCTTTTGTCTAACATTAAGCGTTTTAAAATTATACAATAAGGCATTTTGATAATCACCCATAAAATAGTAAGTACCTGAAAGATTATTATATGCCGTAGCAATAAATTTATCGGTTTTGGTTCTTAATGCCAGGGATAAATTTATTTTAGAATAATTTAAAGCTTGCTTAAGATCGATCTTCCAATACTGGAAAATTAAAGCATTATAAGCACCGAGCTTTATTGTATCGTGTACATGTTTCTTGGTAATAGATTTTAAGCTATCTATTCCGTTTTGTGAATAGAAATAGGGTGAAGCCAACTGCAAAGCAATTGTTATTATAATTATTTTGTAAAATTTTTTAATCTGAAACACTCTATACAAGTATAATAGAAAATATGCATCTAAAAAAGTGTTAGCCACTACTTTTAGGGTTTTAAACTATAAATCAGGCCTTTTATATTGAAAAATATGGCTTTACAACCAAATGCCTATCACACAAACATTGCTTCGACAGGCTCAGCATATACAGACTCGTTTGTATCATAGTCGAATGCCTATAATACAAACATCATCCACTTGCTAAGCACAATCTTTGCCAATTCAAATTAATTACAAAACAATTTAAATAGTTTTAAATTTTAATCCCAATAATACAAATGTCATCAATCTGATCAAGTGAGCCCTTCCATTCAAGAAATCTATTTTCTAAGATACTTTTTTGCTTGTTAATTGGTTCATTGGCAACGGATATCAAAAATTCGTTTAACTGTCTCGATTTAAATTTTTTAATATCCGGGCCGCCAAATTGATCGCCATATCCATCTGTATAGAGGTATAAAGTATCTTCTTTTTTAAGATCTTTAATTTCGTGTAAAGTAAATGACGTCTCATTTTCACCTTTACCCACCGGCATTTTGTCTTTTGGTAATTCTATCATTTTATTATCGCTGATCAAAATGGGAGCATTGTTAGCGGCAGCGTAGGTGACTTTTTTACTGGTATTGTTTATGCACATCAAAATGCAATCCATGCCGTCCGCAGCGCCATCTTGTGAAATGTGTTCTATAAGCCTGTTTCTTACGTGGTTTAAAATATCGTGCGGCGCCAAAATATCTTTTTCTTTAATGGCTTCACTTAAAAAGAACATGTTGAGTAAACTCATAAATGCCCCAGGAACACCATGTCCGGTGCTATCGCATACTGCAAGGTAAAAATTACCATTGTGTTCGGTTGACCAATAAAAATCTCCACTTACAACATCCTTTGGTTGAAAGAAAATAAACAGATCTTTTAAATTTTTATTTAATAATTCATCGCTGGCTAAAAAACTACGCTGAATGCGCTCTGCATACTGAATGCTATCTGTTATTTCTTTATGTTTATCTTCAACTAAGCGCTTTTGCTCTTCAATAATAATGTATTGACTTTGCGTTTGTTTTTCCTTTAACTCTATAATTTCTTTTTGTTTATTGGTAAGCTTAAATCTTTTAAATAATGCAAAAGTAAAAATGGTTGTTATTAAAAGTATTCCAATAATAATATAAATGATCAATTGGTTGCGCTTTTTTTCTGCTAAACCAATAGCAATTTGCGCCTCCGACTGAACTTTTAGTTCGGCTTCTTTCTTTTCTACTTCAAAATTAATTTTGGTAGCACTAAGTTGGTGGCTGTTTTCAATATTAAAGATGCTATCTGTTAATTGCTTGAATTTTACATGACTAATATAAGCCTCCTTATAGTTACCTAAACCAACTTCCGCGTTTGATAATATTTCATAACCCATACGTTCATTATTTAACGCGTTGATCTCTTTTGATAATAGTATTAATTTTTGAGCCAACTCTTTTGCCTTATTATAGTTTTTTAAAGTGATGTTGATATCACTGATATTTACTAAGTCTAAAATTATACCTTCTTTATTACCTAACTCTTCATCCATTTGAAGGGATCTGTCAAGGTATTGCAATGCGTGTTCATAATCTTTTTTAGCATCATAGATCAGCCCAATATTTGTATAGCATGATGAAATTCCTTCCTTGTCATTTAATTCTTCTTTTAGTTTTAAGGCTTTATTATAACACTCAAAAGCTTTATCATATTTTTTTTGTGTTTCATATATAGCACCGATATTTAGAAGATCTCCTGAAATACCATTTTTATCTTTCAGCTCTTGATCTAATTTCAATGATTTGGTATAATATTCCAACGCCATTGAAAAACTTCCCTGAGTATCGTAAATTAGTCCAATATTATTAATACACCTTGATATGCCGGCTTTGTCACCAAGCTCTTCATATATTTTTTGTGACCTTGTAAAATATTCTAATGCCTTAGGATAATTACTTTGATTATACTGAATAAGTCCAATATTTACTAATGAATTGGCCTGATCGAGCTTTAAATTTAGTTTTTGACTTAATAAAAGACATTTACCATAATAGATCATAGCCGAATCGTAACGTGCTTGATCATAATAAACAGTACCAATATCATGAAGGTTGTTTACCTTTAATGAATCATCTTTTGTATTAGTTTTCAGAGCTGTATATAAAGAATCTAGCTTTTTATTTTGCGCAAATGCAGATCCTCCAAAGAGAATAATAAAAATTGAAATTAATATTTTATAAGTGCTGCCTTTCATTTTTTTCAGATCTTAATCCCAATAACACAAACATCATCAATTTGTTCTAATGGTCCTTTCCAATTAATAAACTCTGTATTTAAAATATTTTGTTGAGTTTCAACAGGCTTGTTTGAAATAGAAAGAAGTAATTCGTTTAAACGACGTGATTTAAATTTCTTGATCTCCGGCCCGCCAAACTGGTCGGCATAGCCATCAGTATAAAGATATAAGATATCTTCTTTTTTAAGATCTTTAATTTCGTGCAAAATAAATGAAGTCATTTTTAAACCTTTACCAACTGGCATTTTATCTTTTGGTAATTCGTGTATTTCGTTATTGCGAATCAAAATTGGCGCGTTATTAGCGGCAGAGTAGGTAATGTTTTTATTTTTTTTATTTATACGAACCAATATACAATCCATCCCATCCTGTCCGCCATCCTGCGAAATATTTTCAATTAATTTTTCTCTTACGTAATTTAAAATTTCGTTGGGCTCAAGAATATTTTTTTCTTTAACAGCTTCACTTAAAAAACCAATGTTCAATAGGCTCATAAATGCTCCGGGCACACCATGGCCGGTGCTATCGCAAACAGCAAGATAAAAGCTGTCATTATGTTCGGCTACCCAATAAAAATCACCACTTACAATATCTTTTGGTTTAAAAAGTATAAAGTGTTCACTAATATTTTTGGATAATATTTTATTGGCAGGAAGCAAAGCATATTGAATACGTTTTGCATAATTTATTGAATCAACTATCTCAGTTTGTTTTTCTTCAATGATGCCTTTTTGTAATTCGATCTCAACCTGTTTTTGCTCAACCTCTTCTTTTTGTTTGCTTATAAGAATATGAGCGTTCTTCTTTTGGCGATAGATCCTGAACATAAAGATCCCAAACAGAACAGAAACAATTAAGCTTATAATAATAAACGCATTAATTGTTTTTTGTTGATTAATTGTTTTTGTAGATAGTTCATCTTTCTTTATCAACAAGGTGTTTTGTTCTTCTTTTTTTTCTGTTTCGTATTTTGTATTAAGTTCAATTACCTGTTTGTGAGCCTCCTCATCAATATATAACCTGTTAATAGAATCGTACATTAAACGGCAGGAATAGGCCTGCTTGTATTTTTTTTGAACGGCATACAACAAAGACATCTCGTCCAGTGCTATCTTTAAATTCATAATGTCTTTTGTGCGTTGCGAATATGAAACATATTGATTGTAAAATTCTTCTGACCGGGTGTAATTACCAAGATCTTTATTTAAAGCGCCTAGCAAGCCATAAATATAAAATATAGCGGATGAGTCTTTGTCCTTGTAATGTAAAACCAAAGCTGTATCTGCATAGGCCTGCACCATTTTAAATAAAGAACGGTCATCGCTATCCAGTGCTTTAGCATAATAAGCGTTTGCAATATTATCGAGAATGATCACTTCATTGTCATGAAAATTATACTTACGCGCTATCGTTAGGCCATTATTTAAAACCCCAATTGTTGAATCAAGCTCATTACGGGCATTATAATACTCAGATAGATTTACGATGCAGCTTAAGTAGGATTTGTAGTTCTTTTCAAGAATAGCGATCGACTGTTGTTGCTTAAAATATTTATAGGCCTCTTTATTTTGATTAAGTCTTAAATAGATATAGCCAATCTGGCCTAATAAAGTAGATATTCCAAATTTATTCTTTTCAGCAATGGTTCGGGCTTTTAGATAATAATTCAGGGCATCATTAAATTTAAATAAACGCGTATAAGCAACGCCAAAATTAGTGTAGGCTTTAATTTGATAAGGAATAGAATTTGTTTTTAAGGCCAGCTTCAATTGAAGATCGGCATATTTTAAAACAGAGTCGGCATCCGTTAATTCATATTTATTGCAAAGGTTATAGTATTCAGAAAGCCTGGCGGTATCGGCCGGGTTTTGTGAAAAAGCAGATCCACTTATTAAGAATAATAAGATGGAAAAAACAAAGGCGGATATTTTAAATTTTAATATCACTATTTTGTTTTTCTTTTAAACTGCTCATACTTCTCTCGATATACTTATCACTTGGTAATGAAGCTTTTTGTATTCTTTTAGCGTAATTAATAGAATCCAGGATCTCTTTTTGTTTTGCCTCTACAATACTTTTTTGCATGGAAAGAATTACGTTCGATCTTTTCTTTTGACGATAATTAATGATCGCAAAAACCGCTAAGCCTGAAATAAGAATAAGCCCAATGATAATGGCGATGTTTATTCGCTTTTGCTGAAGGATCACAAGATCTTTATTTTTTAATTTCTCATTCTGAACTTCGATCTCTTTTTGCTTGCTTTCATTTTGATATTTAGCTTCCAGCTCCTGCATCTGTTTTAGCTTTTGTTCATCATAAACCTTTTTAAGCAGGTCAACATATTTTGATTGAAATTCAAAAGCCTTTTCATAATTCTTTGTGCGGGAATGCGAATAAATGTATGATAAAACCTGGTAAGCAAATTTTAAATGATCTTTGTTATTTATCTGCTCAGCCATACTTAAACCTTTTTCGGCAAAAGTGACGGCTTTATTTTCATCTCCACTTTTAAGATAAATATCCGCGATATTACAATAAGCGTCAGCCAGACTACTTTTGTTATTTGACGCTTCAAGGAGCGAGATTGTTTTTAAACCGGCATCAATGGCTGTTTGATAATCTCCCAAAAGTACACTTGCAGTAGAGATATTTGAAAGACAGGTTGCGATCATTGGATTATCACCCGCCTTTTCATAATAACTTAATGCGGTCTTAAAATTTTCGATAGCCTTTTTCAATTCACCTTTAGAACCATAAACAATACCAATACCTATTAAAGCCACTCCCGAAACTTCGGGCGCATCAATTGTTTTACTCAGATCAAAAGATTTTTGATAATACAGCAAAGCATTATCAAAATCTTCCCTATCGGTATAAATAGTAGCCATATTTGATAAACACGAAGCGACCGAACGGGTATCTTTTAATTTTTCATTTATAGTAAGTGCTTTGCGCATGTAGATGAGCGCCGTATCAGAAATACCCTGTTTCCTGAAAAAATTAGCGTAATCCTCATAAATATCTGCGAGAAGATTTTCATCATTTTCTTTTTTCATTAGCTCAAGCGACTTATTGAACAATCTACGTGATTCGACATAATCATCTGTAAGCCTGTAATAAAGTGCCAGATCAGCAATGCAATAAGCGTATTGAAGAGAATAGTTGTTTTTTTCAGCGAGCTCTTTTGCCTTTGTAAAATATTCAAAGGTTTTGGGCATATCGTTTCTAAGATATGATCTTCCTAATTTAAGATATGCCTTAATACGTACCTTATCGCTTTTAGTTGTATCGATTTTTTTTAGAAGGCTATCCCTGTTAATAGCGTCAAGATCATTGATGCATACGATCAATAAAAAAGATAAAATTATTTTTTTTATAATATAAAAATTCATTGATCTTATTGCTGTTATTTAAAATCAAAAGCGCATTATAACTTTATTAATTTTGTTTCTTCTTTTTTACCATTGTTAAAATGGTGGCAATACCAACTGTTTGTCCTGCCTGGTCAACTGCATCATATTTTTCTAATATATTCATTGAGCTTGCATCATAAATATCAACCACCCATTTTACAATACCCACGTTAACCTCGGTACCATCAGCTGCTACTAATGGTTTATCGTTCTCAATTTTTTCTTTGCATGTAAATTTTACACCAATAGTCATACCCGGATAAATTGGGCGTGTAAAACGGCATTCATCAATACCATAATTTAATAATACCGGCCCTTTTGCAGGATCAACAAATAAACCAGCCGCTTTAGCTAAAATAAAATAACCATGCGCTACAGTGCGTTTAAAAATAGTTCCTTCTAATGCATCGGGTTGTAAATGCGCATAAAATTTATCGCCACTTAAATTTGCAAAGTTTACAATATCTTCTTCACTTACCGTATGAGTAGGCGTAATGGTTGTTTCACCAACTTCAAGCTCTTCAAAATAGTGACGGAAAGGATGAACATCTTTAATAATTTGTTTAGCGCCAACCTGGTAACTGTTTAATATGGCAGTGATCATTGTTGGAGAGCCTTGTATAGCAGTACGTTGCAGGTAATGGAACACACCGCGCTTGCCGCCCATTTCTTCACCACCACCGGCACGGCCAGGGCCACCGTGTACTAACATTGGCATAGGAGAACCATGACCAGTACTTTCTTTAGCGCACTCCGCATTCAAAACTAAAATACGGCCATGCATACAGGCAGCGCCAAGTGTATACATTCTTGCAATTTTTTCACTGGCAGTAATTATTGAGCTCACCAAAGAACCTTTGCCCATTTTACTTAATTCAATGGCATCTTCAATGGTCTTGTAAGGCATGATGGTGCTAACGGGTCCAAAAGCTTCTATGTTATGGCAATCGGTATTTTTAAATGGATCATCATTATAAAAAATAATTGGCGGCATAAACGCGCCTTTATTTTTATCGGCACCTTTTACTTCAAAATTCTCGAAGCTGCCAATTATTATTTTTTGTGTCTTGCTTAACAATTCAACTTTTTCTTTTACCTCAATTAACTGAGATTTGCCTGCTAAAGAGCCCATACGAACGCCTTCTACATTAGGATCACCAATAACGTTTTGCGCTAAGCGTTTACCTAAAGCAATCTGTACATCTTCAACCATATTTTCGGGTACAATGATGCGGCGCACAGCAGTACATTTTTGCCCCGCTTTAGTAGTGATCTCTCTTGACACTTCTTTAATAAAAATATCAAACTCAGGCATAGCAGTTGTAACATCAGTTCCAAGCACACAGCAGTTTAAAGAATCGGCTTCCATATTAAAATGAACCGCTTCCTGTAAAAGGCGCGGATGCGATTTTAGCATTTTTCCGGTAGAGGCGGAGCCTGTAAACGTAATAACATCCTGGCTTTGCACGTGATCTAAAATGCCATTAGCGCTACCACAAATTAGTTGTAATGCACCTTCGGGTAAAATTTTACTGGCAATAATTTCTTTTACTACAGCTTCGGTTAAAAAGGAAGTAAGTGCCGCAGGCTTTACTATTGCAGGAACACCGGCTAACCAGTTAACAGCAACTTTTTCCAACATTCCCCAAACAGGAAAATTAAATGCGTTAATATGAATTGCCACACCTTCTTTTGGTACGCAAATGTGATGACCAATAAATGTATTATTCTTTGATAAGCGCGCCACATCACCATCATAACAAAATGTTTCGTTTGGGAATTGACGGCGTAATGAGGCATAAGTAAATAAATTACCAATACCACCTTCAATGTCCACCCAACTATCAACACGTGTTGCGCCTGTAGCCCAACTTATCTTATAAAAATCTTCTTTCTTGCTTAATAAATGCGTGGCTAATGCTTTTAGCATTAAACCTCTTTGCTGGAAGGTCATTTTGCGAAGCTTTGGCCCACCTACTGTACGTGCGTATTCGCACATCTTTTCAAAATCAAGTCCTTTGCTACTGGCTGTTGCAAATACATCTCCGGTAATTGCATTAAATAGTTCTTGTCCGCTGTCTGCCCCGGCAACCCATTGACCGCAGGCGTAATTATGTAGTTTGTTCATAGTTGGTAAATCGAATCATAAATATAATAAAATAACAACATAATACTTTTTAAAATGCAATAAATGAACGCATTAAACACCCTGTTTTAGAGGTGTTTACATATTCTTAAACGGAAGGTGTTTTATTTATATGCCTATGTTGTAAAAACAAGCGCATAATTTTAAAAATTTATAGAATTTTAAGAATTTGCTGGTATATTTAGCACAGTGTTTGAGAAATACTATCAAATTAAAACCCACACGTATGAAAAACAAATTTTTACATTTAGTAGTAGCCATAACTTTTATTTCAAATGTTTTTGCGCAAGACACTGGCAAAATAATTATCCGTAATGCCTCGAACAGTTATCCGAAATTTATCAGCTCATTAAATGGTATTCGTTTAATTAATGATTACAGTGATGTTTCGAGCTTTTCTTTTTTAGATGAAACGCGTTACCGCTTAAAAATATTTCAGGCCGGGTCGGGCACCTTATTAACTTTTACTGTAAACAGCGAACCCAAATACCTTTCAAAATATTTGATCACAAAAGATGGCGCTGGTAATTACTTCGTGGTACTTGAAAGCAAATCCTTAATGCTTGATGGACCTGAAACAGTTGTTACCAATACAACCGTTGTAGATCCGGCGGTTATACACACTGTAGTTGTTACGCCAACAATTATTCCTACAACATCGGTTGCAGTTACAAATATGACAAAAGCTGAATTTGAAGAAAGACTTGCCGCAATTAAGAATACAAGTTTTGATGATAAGCGTTTGGCAAAAGCAAAACAGGTTTATGATGATGAGATCTTAAGCACTAACCAGGTTATAGAAGTAGTGAAAGCGCTTTCGTTTGATGATTATAAACTGGATTTTGCAAAATGGGCTTATAAAAACACTATTGACAAAAAGAATTATTATAAACTGGATGATCAATTCTCATTTAGTGGAACAAAAACTGCTTTAAGTGATTTTATAAAAAAGCAACCTAAGTAGGTTGCTTTTATTTTATGATTCTACCTCAATAATCTGTGGGGCAATAATAAATTTGCTGATCAGTTTTTCAACCTTCTCATTTAATTCATTTGTAAAAACAAGATGCTGGCACTTTGGTAAACTCAATGCTAGCCTGTCTATTTGGCCCTGCCAGCGGTTTTTTATCATTTCTTCAGCATCATCAATAATAAATAATTTTATTTTATTTAAGTTGAATGTGCGTTTAAAATAAATATCCATAATACGGTTAGCGGTTCCAATTACAAGATCGCAACCTGCATAAATATCAACGGTTTGCACGTCAATCTTTCCTTCTTCGGTAACAGTTACCACTCTTAAATCAGTTTCAGCGCTCAGCAATCTAAATTGTGCTTCCATAGCCAAAGCTTTTTCTTTGTTGGCAACCAGTATCAAAGCACGAGGAGGATCCTCAAAATCATTTTGTAATTTATGAATGGCTGCAATAACGGATAACGTTGTTTTACCTGAACCTTCAGGACCAATACCAATGATATCAAAACCGCCATTAATTTTTGCAAGGCTTTTTAATTGCATTTCTTTTGGTTCTTCAATACCATTAGCAAGCAAAGCAGCGTTTAGTTTCTTATTTAATTTTTCTTTGAACATGAAACGCAAAGATAGTATTCTTCAGGCAATAAATTTATATCCTACGCCTCTTATTGAATGAAAGTGAACCGGTTCTTTAGGATTAGCTTCAAAATATTTTCTGAAATTTAAAATATAATTGTCAATGGTGCGTGAAGACGCGTTCTCATTCACATCCCAAAGTTTTTCAATGATCTCATCGCGCGATATTACTTTGTTCTCATTCTCGGTCAATAATTTTAAAAGGCCTATTTCTCTTTTAGAAAGGGTAGAGGAGGCACCGTGAACATCCTTTATCTCAAAGGTTTCAAAATTAATACTGCAATTATTAAAATTAAAAACAGCAGGTGTTTCTTTTTGGGTACGCTTAATAAGATTACTTACGCGTAATAATAATTCTTCAAGATCAAAAGGCTTGGTGATATAATCATCGGCACCCAGCTTTAATCCTTCAATTTTATCGGAGATCTGATTTTTTGCAGTAAGAAAAATGATCGGTACCGAAGGCTCTGTCTTTTTAAATTGTTTACACAGATCAAAGCCATTTATTTCCGGTAACATTACATCCAACAACACTAAATTAATGTTATTGGCATTTGCTGTAAAAAGATCGATTGCCTGCTCACCGCTGGTAGCAAGCATTACTTTATAATTCTCTAATTGCAAATTAAGGGCAATAGTTTGCGCCAGGCTTTGCTCATCTTCTACAATTAATATTTGAAACTGTTGCATCAGGCAGGGAATATTATTTCGTATGCAACTCCCAGTACGCTATCCACACCAACTTTTCCATCCATTTGTTCGGTTAACATATAAATAAGCTGCATACCAAGATTTGAATCACGTTTAACATCAAAATTAAGTTTTAATCCAATACCATTATCCTTTACTATTAATTTATAATGTTTCTCGGTTTTGCTCATTTCAATATCAATTCTGCCTTCATTATTTGGAAAAGCATATTTGTACGAGTTGCTAATTATCTCATTTAAAATTAAACCCAAAGGTATCATGTGATCAATGTCAAAATACATATCGGCTTGCAGGTTGTAATAAAACTCAACTTTTGCATCATTCTTTAATAAAGAGTTCTGGATACCAAGACTAAGTCGTTGTACATATTCGCTAATTTCTATTTTGCTAAGATCTTTTGATGAATACAGCATTTCGTGTACAAGCGCCATCGAATTTATACGGTTTCGGCTTTCGATAATAAGATCGAGGTAACGTTTATCTAAAATGTTTTCAGATTGAAGGTTAAGTAAGCTCGAAACAATTTGTAGATTATTTTTCACACGGTGATGGATCTCTTTTAATAATTGTTCTTTTTCTTTTAAAGAGATGGTGGATGATTCAAGTTCTTCGCCCAGCATATTAACACCAGCGCCAATAGCGTCAAGTGTATCGTTACCAATTACCGAGGTTTTTTTAGAGAAATCGAATCGCGCATAGGACATAATTACGTCAAGAATTTCTTTTACGCGATCGGAGCTGTTATCATTTGAGTTTTGGGACATTATTATACATATTTTTTAAGCCATTCAACAGCTATATTCTCATCATCAAATAATCGTGCCGGAATCTGGGGCTTATTTAATCCCATAAAAAAGTTGCCGATGATCCTGCTTAAGGGTGATTTTACCATAATGGCCATTGAATTGATCTTAGTTGTGCGGCCATTGGTTGAAAAATGTTTCCTGGCTTCTTTTGCCATGGATCTAACATCGCGCGCATCCACCAGCAATGGAAATTTTTTGTCCTTATAAAAAGAACTCACGGCTGTCGAATTTTCTATGGCTTCTTTTATAGTTATATCTGCCTGTGGCTTGGTCTTTGTTCTGCATATCCCATCTTCACCCATCCAGGTCCAGAACATGGAAAGCTCAGTTGCTTTATCGGGTGGGGTTAGATGTTCCATGTCTGTTAAAACACTAATGTAAATAATTAATGGTCTTCAAAAATAAATTATTGTAAATTTTATTCAAAAGCGTATGTTTACTATTAACAAACGCAACCTTTTGCAAAAGAACAAAATAAAAATATATACCGATGGCAGTTGCCATACACAAATAAAAGTAGGGGCATGGGCCGCTTTGATATTTTTTGACGAGAAAAAGATCATTTTAAGCGGTGTTGAGAATAACACTACACATAACCGTATGGAGCTTTTAGCAGTTATAAAAGCAATAGAGTGGGTAGATACAAATGGTTTTGAGAAAGCCGGAATAGATGTTTATTCAGATAGCCAATATGTAATAAATTTAAACCTCAGAAAAGAAAAATTGAAGGCAAAAGAATTTATTACCAATAAAGGTACACCCATACAAAATGTTGACCTGGTAAAACAATTATTGAATTATTATAACTCACATAACATTCACTTAAACAAGGTAAAAGCACATCAAAAACCCAACGGAACCGAAAATTTTAACAGGGAAGTTGATATGATTGTACGTAAATTAGTACGCGAAAATTTAAGATAAAATGACCGATAAAACGTCGAACGACCCTTTGCATGGCAAAACGCTTGAAATGATCTTAAAGCATTTGGTTCAATATTATGGTTGGGAACATTTGGGAACAAAAATTGACATTCGTTGTTTTAATAATGACCCAAGTATAAAATCGAGCTTAACATTTTTAAGAAAAACCCCCTGGGCAAGAAAAAAAGTAGAAGAGCTTTATATTACGCTTATAGAGAACAAACAATTTTAAAAATAAATCATTATCTTCAAATAAAAACACCATGTTAAATAAGGGCTACATACTAATGCTGGAAGGCGATGAGCACGACAGAGAATTAAGCAGGAATTATTTTGACACGTTGCAGGTATCCTTCGAGCAAATAAAATTCAGTAACGAGGTAATTGCTTTTTTAAAAGATAAAAATAATATCGGTGAGCTGCCTTCTTTGTTATTACTCACATTAAACTCTGTTCCACAAAATGGTTTAGAGGTACTTAAAGAAATAAAGAAAATTGACGCGTTTAAACATATACCTGCCATAATTTTAGGAGAACATACGCAGGAAGAACTTATAAAAGAATGTTATGCAAATGGGGCCAGTACATTTATTAACAAACCCTTTACCAATGCTTTAACCGATCTGTCTATTAAAACATTTGTTCAATATTGGTTTGAAGTTGCCCAAATTCCTAAAGCTGAAAAGAAATACAATACTCCTAAAGTTTAGTTCCCTTAAAAAAATTTTGGGAATAATTTTCCACATTTTTATTTTTGCATCACCTCAAAAGCCTTGTAATTACGGATTTACAGGCTCTTGTATTTAAAATAATACTGGTCTGATTCTTGATTTGAATTAAGTAAATCACTAAACATTTTCTTTATGAAAAAGATGAACTTTAATACAGGCTTTATTTTATCAATACAAATTTTTGCTTTTTCTGTTTTGTTCTTTGCCTGCAAAAAAGATAATTCAACAGCGCCTAATTCGCCCACAGCAATAAGCGCAAATGCTAAAGATTATTTAAGCTCTGCAGATTATGATAAGCTGGTGATACAGATACAATACGTTAACGGCTTGCAACCTACAGCAGGCGCGGTAGCTGATATTAAAACTTTTTTAAGCAACCGTTTAAATAAACCCGGTGGTATTGAAGTGGTTTACAGTAACATTAATTCACCCGGCCACTCGGTTTATACTATTGAAGATATACGCAACATTGAAACCATTAACCGAACTGTTAAAAATGAGGGCAGGATACTTACAGCCTATGTACTTTTTTTAGACGGGGAGTATTCTCAAAACACCGGCAATTCAAAAACCTTAGGCGTTGCTTTTGGAGCATCATCCATGGTAATATTTGAAAATACGATCAGAAATTATAGTGGCGGGCTTGGCCAGCCATCTTTAGGCGCTGCCGAGGTTTTGGTTACTGAACATGAGTTATGTCATATTTTAGGATTAGTAAATAACGGAACCAATATGGTAACTTTACACCAGGATGAAGCCCATGGTAAACATTGTAGCAATACTAATTGTTTAATGTATTATGAAGCTGAAACAAGCGCTATTTTAAATAACCTTTTAGGAAATAACATTCCTTCATTAGATCAAAATTGTATTAACGACCTTAAAGCCAACGGTGGTAAATAACATGGAAAATGCAGAATTAAACAAAATAAGCAAGCAGATTGAAAAATTACAATGTGGTGATACCAATGCGGTAGGTAATCTTATCTCATTAATTGATAAAGTTTACATCATCTTGGATGAATTAAACCACATTAGTTTATTCAATGAGCGCTTAAGCTCTATTAAAAGCGACCTGGCAAGTGTTGATTGCCATGTAGAAGAAGAAAAAGAAAGATTCAACACAAGTAAAACACAGCTGTTAGAGCTGATAGAAGAATCACACTCACTGGTTTAAAAAAATAATTATGACACTTGACGAAGCAAAAAATTTTATTGTAAAGCATTACGAAGAATACATTGATAAAAAGGTTTATTTTGCATCGAGCAACGAAACTTTGGTAATAAAAGCCATTGATGTAACAGAAAAAGAAAGTGGCGAATACGACGCCACCTGCTACACGGAAGACGCTTTTAAAGAAGACGCAAATTTTGAGGACGGCATTTTTGAACACCGTAGTTTAAAAGACGTTATTGAGAACGGAAAATTGGTTTAAGACTATTTACGTTTTTTTACCGGGGCCTTTTTTTCAGATTTACGTTTAGAAGATTTTTTTCTCTCCGTTTTTTTAGGGCCAATTTTTGATTCGTTGGCTTTTTTTACATTTAAATGCTTCATAATTAATTCCTGGTTAGAAATAATGGTTTTAAGCATTTCTTTTGCGGCTTTATTCATAATTATTGGTTTATTAACTTATTATGAAGATAACAAAAAAGGGTTGAATTTGTTTAGGATGCTAAAATTAAATACAGCTACAAACCGAATTCTCGACGTATTGTTTTTGCCCGCTTTCATTTAGATAATAACAATTGTGCTGACCATCCTTATGCAATACATTACCATCAACAGTTCCACAACTGGTATCTTGTGTTTTAAATTTGATCTTATGGGGAGTTTTAGTACATGCAAAAAACAAGATGCTAAGAAGGGTTGCTGGCGCAATAATTAAAATTTTTCTCATGATAAGGGCGTATTTACTAACAAATATAATGTTATGCCAACAAAAAATTGGGTAATGCCTTGCTGAAAATGGGGAAAAACACCTAATTACAGGCTTTTGTAGATAAATGGCGAAAAAAAATCGCTTATCTTTAAATTGATCTTAAACGATCTTATTTAAATGAAACAAAAGCGATTCAAAGCTCTTTTCATAATCGCGCAAAAAGCCGGGTGAGTTATAGTCTTTGGGCTGTGTTTGAGAAAGGTCGTCAAAATTTCGCAAAGCAAAATTATAATCAGATGCATCCATTTTATCCAGGAACAGCTTTCTGTTACTCTCCAGCAGGCGCACTACGTTTAAAGAAGAACGGTGGTTCTTTTCTTTTTGAAGATCTTTTATCTCGTCTATGATACCGTCTAAGCGCGACATGTTTTCAGATCTAAAGGTAAACAATTAAACCGAAGCAAAATAAATACCAACTGATGGGTATTTACAAACAAAAGTGTATGTTTTAATTTTATACTATGAAATGGAAAAATGCAAAACGCGACGATCTACCCTTGCACAAACAGGAGGTTTTAATAACAGTAGATGGTATAAATTATCTTGCTACTTATGATGCTTTAAAAGATGAATTTAAGTTAAACAATAACCCTGGTGCATCGTTTTCAACAGATAAAAAAACAATTTATTGGATGGAAATTGTAGGGCCGGAAGAGTAAGAGGGGATTAAAAATCAATTCAAACCTTTAAAATCAAAGGTATTCTTGGTTATTTTTTCAAAGTCTTTACCTAATTCAAGCATTTGATCATCATCTATCTGGTATTTCCAGGTGATCTTTAATTCACTTTTTGATGAGGCATTGATCAGGTTCATGATCTTTAAGATCATTTTAGTGCTGGTAGTGTTTATGTATATCAAATAAACGTCGAGGTAAACCGGTTTAGAATTTTGAGCTAAGAAAAGTTCTAACCATTCCCATAACTCAGTATAAAATTTAATAGGGTGCTCCATATAGGAGTTGCCGCTAATTTTAAAATTACCGTCAGTCCGAAACTCAATTTCGGGAGTTTTAGTAGTAGCGGATCTAAAATAGGTTTCCATGGCAGTTTTTGTGAATACAATTGGGTGTATTACAAATTTAATAAAATTAGAAGTGAAAATCAAGAAATATTAGAATTTTGATAATTAACCGGTTATTAACAGAAATGGCGAAAAATAGGGGAAATAGTTAAAAACTTTGGCTAGGGCTGATACCTGTTTAGGGGTAGAAACGGTGAAGCGTATTATATGTTGTAATTAGATTTATTAAGGGCATAAAATAAGAGAACATTGGCTTAATTAATTCATAGTTCGATGGTGTGATTTATTTTCGTGAAAATTAAAAATACACCGAATAAAAGTATAGATTGAATAGTGGAATTCATGTTTTTAAATATATCCAACGTTCTCTATTAATTTCACTCTCAATTAGGGTACATTTATACATATCGCTAATAATAGAAACCTATCATTGACAAGTGTTTTCGGTTTAATTTAGATATATATAATCAAGTTTTATGTTAACATAGCTTAGGACTGTGCTGTTGCGTCGGGTTGGGTTTGAAGAGGGGAAAGTCCTTACCTGAAAGCGACAAATATGCTTCTCATAAAAAACCTTTGTTTATGATTAGTTATAAATGACCAATATAAAAGAAGATTATACAATAATATTAAATCTAGAAGAATCAAGTCCATCTTCCTCAAAAGTTTTTTTACAAAATAAAAAACTTTATAATGAGCTTTTAAAAAGGAATCTATATACTCAGGTAGTTGGCCAAGAAGACGAAATACATTATATTATTGTTTCTTCGATGAAACCCCAATCGTTGGAGCTTTCTACAATAATGGACAAGTCCAATTAAGTTTATCAGACTTATCTGCATTCATTTTCCAATTTAATGGTTGTAGATTTGATGTTACATCAGTACCTCCATTTGCGACTGGATCAATATGGTCAATTTCCCAACCATTAACTGAATTTCTATCTCCATATTTTGAAAATTGCATTATTCTGCCACATTTATCTTTTCTATACTCATCAGGATTTTGATTTTCTATAACTTTTCCTAAAAGCCACATTGCATTTTTAGTAAAATCAGTCCACTGTAAGGCGCAGACATAACGATAATTATATTTATTTTGTGTTTCAAAATCTATTTATTGATTTATAAATACAAATATATATAATTAACATTATGTTAAATAGTAATATGCAAAAAAAGAGGAAATCAAACCTCTTTAATAAGATTAAACTGAACGCTTATTGCTCTTCTCTACTTTAGAGTATGCAGGACATTTTTCATGACTCTTGCAAGACGTAAAACTGATAGCAACAAAAAGAACAACAATCGATAGGGAAATTAATTTTTTCATAAGTCTGTGTTATAGAATATAAATTTAAACAATTATTTTATTTCTTGAAACTAATCAATGTACTTTTGTACATTATTTAATAACAATTTAACGTTAGTACTAACATGTCCATCAAATCGCTTTCCCCCGAATGGAATCTTCTTCTTCAACCGGAGTTTGATAAACCTTATTACAAGGCTTTACAAGAACAGGTTAATACTGCTTATAAAACGCAAACCGTGTACCCGCCGGCAAACCAGGTGTTCAACGCGCTTAAGCTTTGTCCTTTTGAAAAAATAAAAGTGGTTATCATTGGCCAGGATCCTTACCACGGGCCCGGCCAAGCGCATGGCCTAAGCTTTTCGGTTACTGATAGCGTTCGTAAACCACCCAGCTTGCAAAATATTTTTAAAGAATTAGTTACCGATATTCCCGGTTTTGAAATCCCCCAATCGGGTAATCTTGAGGCCTGGGCGCAACAAGGTGTACTGCTCTTAAACGCTGTATTAACAGTACAGGCAGGACTTCCGGGCTCACACAAAAATTTTGGCTGGCAACATTTTACCGATGCTATTATAAAATTAGTAAGTGCCGAAAAAAAACAGGTCGTATTTCTTTTATGGGGCGCCTATGCAATAGCTAAAACCGAATTAATTGATAAGGACAAGCATTTGATCTTAACTGCGGCACACCCATCGCCATTGGCACGTGGCGCCTTTTTTGGCAGCAAACATTTTAGTAAGACAAATGATTATTTAAAGACACATAACTTAACACCCATTAATTGGAAGTTAATTTAGCAGCGTTATATTTTTCGGTACGCTTATTTTTACCGTTACTGTCGTAAAAACTCCAGGTTCCGTCTTTTACGTACGATTTACCATCAATAGACAGAACAACCGGACCTTCACTTTTTACCTGTCCGTTCTCGTAAAATAATTTTTGAGTATATTTTTTTGTTTTAAGATCAGATATCTCTAACACATCGGCTATTTGCCCGTTATCATACCATGATTTTTTTGTGGTAAGATATTTCATTTCCTTTTCATTCTCTTCGCTATACTTTGGTAAACCGTTCACATAAAATTCATATAATTTTTGTGGTAAGCCGTTGTAGTAATTTATCTGGCGGCGTTGTTTACCGTTCTCATAAAATATCTCGATGTTACAATGTAAAGGATCAGGATTTACAACCGTGCGTTCGCACTGCCCGTTCTCAAAAAAATTCTTGAATACTATGGCTCTGCCATCAATATAATAACCGCGATGCAATAATTTTCCGCTCACATAATAATCTTCGTTCCAACCCTGTTTGTTATAGCCTTGTTTGTTGTATGTAACAGAGTCGCCGCCAATAGCTTCAATTAAACGGTTATACATCTTAATGCCTTCAACGGTATCAACAATGTCTTTTTGCATATAACGCTTTACCTGCGGCAACTGGTCGGCAAAGCGCTGTGTTTGCGCAAAAGCCAGCTGAAGGCAGCAAAGAATAATGCAAATAGCATAAACGATCTTATTCAATAAAGACATAATATCAAATTTACAGAAAATACATCAGTATTTTCACGTAGTGTTGCTAATTTTTATTAAACAAAAGATTGTTGTAAACCCTTAGGCTGTGAACCTCATTTTGGTGTGAGGGATATTGTCTTCCAGGTAACCTTCACCCTCGGCATTAAAACCAAGCCCGGTATAAAATTTAAGAAGATAGGTTTGTGCCGAGATCACAATTTCCTGTTTTGGATAAAGCGCGGCCATTTCTTTAAGGCATTGCTTCATTAAAATTTTGCCAAGATCTTTACCCCTGAAAGTTCTTTTAACCACTACCCTACCAATAGAAGGTTCTTTATAAGAAATACCGGGAGGGATGATGCGGGCATATGCAGCAAGGGTTTCGCCCTGCATCAGTAAAAGATGTTTTGATACTTTATCGGTGGTATCCACATCCTGGTAAGCGCAATTTTGCTCCACAATAAACACTTCACTTCTTAAATTATAAATTTCAAAAAGCTGATCAGTTGTAAGGTCTTTAAATTCTTTAAAGATAAATTCCATTTTAAAAATTACCAATGCTAAGCATTACCAGTGTGCAACCTACCTCGCATTCTATGCCTGCTTTTGTTGCTTTTTCAAGAAATTCAGGGTTCTCAGTTCCGGGATTAAAGATAATACGTTTTGGTTTTAAGCCAATTAAATAATCTATCCACTCCGCTTGATTTCTTATGCCGATGTAAAGCGTAACTGTATCTATATCTGTAAATTGTGGTTTGCCTGTTATAATTTTACTTCCGGCAACTTCACCTTCTTTTAAACCCAGGCCAATAACTTCGTGCCCGTGTTTTTTTAAGCTGGTCATTGCTTTAAAAGCGTAACGTTCGGGGTTTTCTGAAGCACCAATTACTAATGTCTTTTTCATGTTATTCGGTATAATTTAATTCCTTGCTAAAGGTCTCTTCTAATTTGTAGCAAGCTATATAAGCTACTACAAATATTATACCGCCAATAATTAATGTCGAATTGACATGGCCAACAGTTGGTTTAAAGTACGCATGCGCAATGGTCATTAATGTTACCGAACCGCGCACAAAATTAGGAGCCGTTGTAGTAACCGTTGCGCGAATATTGGTGCCAAATAATTCAGAAGCAGCGCTCATGAACACCGCCCAATAACCTGTGGCAAAACCAATACAAAATACAATAGTATAAAATGCATAAATATTGGTTGCTGCAAAAAGGTAATATAAAATGGTAAAGAATAAAGTAAGCGAGATAAAAATGAAAAGTACTTTTTTGCGGGATCTTAATTTCTGACTTAATAAACCGCTCACCACATCGCCAATAGTAATTCCAATATAGGCTACCATTATAGGAATTCTGCCATCGGTTGGGCCATCTTTCATACCAAGGGCCTTGCTCATTTCAGGCGCAAATTGCACCAGGAAATACATCACAAACCAAACCGGTATAGCAATTAAAATAATGTTGAGGTACTTAAATAATAACTTTAAGTCGGAGAATAAATAAAAGAAATTTCCCTTTTTAACGCTGGTATCTTCTTTTAATTTGGCGAACATACCGCTTTCAAAAACACCAATACGTAAGAACAATAACAACAGGCCCATGCCGCCGCCAATAAAATAACTGATGCGCCAGTTATCAACCAGCAAGGTTGTTAAACCGGCTATTACCGCGCCAAACAAACCAACCGAAGCTACAATGGTGGTACCAAGACCACGGTCTTCTTTACGCATGCTTTCGCTTACCAAAGTAATACCCGCGCCTAATTCACCGGCCAAGCCAAAACCCGAAACAAACCTTAACACAGCGTACCAAAATGTGTCATGGATCAAACCGTTAGCAAGATTAGCGAGAGAATAAACTATGATACTTCCAAATAAAACAGAGAGCCTGCCTTTTTTATCACCTAAAATTCCCCAAAAAACACCACCAATAAGCATGCCTATCATTTGATAACTTAACAGGCTTGAGCCAATGGTTGCAACCTGAGCAGCCCTTTCGGTGGCATTTGGATAAAGCGGTGTAAGTATTTCCTGGAGGCTGGCAACGCGCTCCATACCAAACAAAACAAGGTCGTAAATATCTACAAAATAGCCTAAGGCCGCAACAATAATAATTTTATTTAAAGCAGAACGGGGAACCGATTGATCCATAAAAAATTATTGCTTCACTATTTTTTTAAGCTGACTTTCAGAATTGACAGTACCTATTTTAATAAAATAAACACCAGCGTTAAGATCCGAAAGATCGTAATTAAGAATAGTCGCGGGATTGGTTTCTTTATAAGATCTTACCAGGCTTCCTAAAACATTATATAATTGAATGGTGATAGCACCAGGACTCACCTGTTCTAATTTTATAGATATCAACGAATTAAATGGATTTGGTGAAACAATAAAATTACTTGGATCGGATAAATGATTTTTGGCAACGGTTGTTATAGCCACTGCGCACATGTTGGGTGTACCCCAGCCGCGTGAGTTGTTTGGTGTTGCAAAATTAGAAGCGGTTTTTCTTAAAGTATCAATTACTTTATAGGCATTAAAATTTGGATGTGCCTGCCAAAAGCAAGTCATTGCACCGGCTAAAATAGGGCAAGAAAAAGAAGTTCCGTTTGCCTGGAAACAAGTACCCGTTGTACCGCTTACCCATGCGTTACCGCCACGGGCAACAAGATCGGGTTTAATTCTGCCATCGGCAGTTGGCCCAAGAGAACTAAAACCTGTAACATTACTTAAACTATCAATGGCACCTACGGTACAAATACTATCCGCATCGGCGGGTATACCGATCTTTGGCCACGCACTTCCGTTACCATTACCGGCAGAATTTAAAACCAATAAACCCTTGCGCGCTGCTAAATTAGCGGCAATGCTCATAGGTGCGGTTTTACCATCAAGTGTGGCAAATGTGTGATTTTGTGAAGGATTATCAAATTCAGTATAACCTAAAGAGGTTGTCAATACATTTGCACCAACGCTGTCTGCAAACTCTGCTCCGCGTATCCAGTTATACTCTTCCACTAACTTTTCGGTATTAGCATCTTCTGTTCTTAGTAACCAATAATCAGCACGTGGTGCCGAACCCATAATAACACCGGGTTTAATGGCAGCCATACAGGATAATACCATTTCGCCGTGTGTATCATCATCATACACATTGTTACCACCGCTTACAAAATCGCGTGTGCCTAAAACCCCTCCCCTGTTAAACAAACTATCGTAAACCGGGTTAGTATTTGCGTTAGAGAAACCTGCATCTAAAACGGCAATTATCATTCCTTGTCCGCGAAAGCCCTGTGAATGTAAACAGGCTAAATTTAATTGTTGTGTTTGCCAGTTCGATCCGCCATAATTAAATGTTACTGATGAAGCTGAGCGCATTTGCTGATTAGCAACAAAAGGTGGTTCTTCTACTTTAGGAATATCTAATTTGTATTTATTAACCAACGAGGTGGATGTTACAAAAGTAAGGGAGCTTATGGCGGCCAGTGCTGTAGCGCTATTTGAAGAAATAGATACAACTGCGCCATTTAACCACTTGGAAACGTATAAGATAGAAACATTTGCTACTGCGTCAACCTGGGTAACGTACGATGGTGTTACGGGAAGATCAGTAAAATGAATGGGCACGGCATAGGTTGCTCTTCTTGCAATTGCCGCAGGTGTTAAAAACGCTGATGGATTACCTATCGTATATGGTGTCCCGTTTTTGTTAGCGAATTTTACCCAGTGTTTTGTTTGTGATTGCAACGTACTTAACATTCCAAATAAACACGCTACTACTAAAATAAATTTATTTTTATTCATTGCCATAAGTTACTAATGTTTGTTTATAAATTAATCCATCTTCTATTCTGCCTTCAACAGGCACATTTGCAATTACATTGTTGGAGAGTATATCGGTTATTTCTCTGTATACAAGCCCAATGCCTTTTGCATATTTTTCGTTATAGTTTTGATAGGAGATCAAAGTACGGTAATTTTTTTGTTTTACGTTAAGCACTTTATCCACTTGTTTTGACCCTATGGTTTCGGCCTTATCAATATATTCGTAAGTATACATCCACTCCCCTAGTGTATTCTTGGCATTGCCATCCCAGCTGACCCCTTGCTGTATTGGGAAGATCAATTTTGTATAACGCACATTACCTTCAACAACCTGCACACTTTTAGAGTTGGCATTTACCATCCACACTTCTTTAATGGTCCATGCAATGCTATCATATGGTTTATTGGGATTGTATTTTTTTATGAAACGCTCTAAACGTAAGGCATTTTGGCCTTCGTTATCGGTAAATGTTTCAGTTATTTTTTCTTTTATACGGTATTTTGTAACGGTAGTATCCTGTGTAAGACTGTTATAAATTGTGCTGTCCACATCATAAACAACATACCTGCCAATAGCTGTGGGATAATAATCGAGCCCAAGCAAAGCTGAGCTTTCCGGTATCTTTTTCTTTGCTCAAGAAAAAAACAATAAGTCCGGCAGGAGAATGGTTGCTAGACAATTACTACCTGATTGAAGAGCAGATACGCACCGGCAAACGCTATTTACCAAAAGGATATAGCAAAGGACTTCCAAAGCTAAAAAATGGTTCGCTGGCAGGGTTCCCCCGTGTTTATGACATTGCCATCGAGATCATTTCGCACAGCGATGGCCATGTCGATATTACCAGCCTCACCAACTTCATTGCTTCCTATCAAAAGATCAGCACCCTCACCATTGGCGAATTGTGGGCGGTGCCCATCATGCTTCGTCTGGCGCTGCTCGAAAATTTAAGTCGCGTAGCTGCACGAATCGCCATCGATAGCATTGACACTGCGCTGGCGAACCAGTGGGCAAAACGCATTATTGATGTTGCAGAAAATAATCCGAAAGATCTTGTTTTGATTATTGCCGATATGGCGCGATCAAATCCGCCTATGCTCAGCGCCTTCGTGGCCGAGTTTGCGCGCAAGATTCAATGGAAAGGACTCGACCTGACGTTGCCTCTCTCATGGATAGAGCAACATCTTTCAAGCAGCGACCATACCATTAGCTCTATGGTGTTGGCTGAAAATCAGAAGCAAGCTGAAGATCAGCTTTCTGTAAGTAATAGTATTGGCAGTTTGCGTTTTTTGGTGAAAATGGATTGGCGCGACTTCGTAGAGGCAAACAGCGTAGTAGAACAAACACTCCGTCTGGATATTGATGGCATTTATCAAAAAATGGATTTTTATACACGAGATCATTACAGGCATCAGGTAGAGCGCATAGCCAAACGAAGCAATACTTCTGAAAAAGAAGTCGCTGAGATAGTATTGGATCTTGCCCATCAGCATGAAGCGAAAACGAGTCATGATAAACGCAAAGGCCATGTTGGCTACTACCTTATTGACAAAGGTGTAGACATCACAGAAAAATTAGCGCATGTTAATCTCACGTGGCCACAAGCTATCAGAAAAACATTTTCGCAAATCACGCCTGCTGCCTACACGATCATCTCCACGGTGCTCACCCTTGCCTTTGGATATGGATTTTTTGTCAAAGCATTTCAGGATGGCCTTCAGGGTTGGCTGCTTATCGCCATTTGCTTTCTCAGCGTAGTTGCCGCAAGTCAATTGGTAATGGTGATGGTAAACTGGTGGGCCACCCTGTGGGTGTTGCCGAAGCCCATTCCAAAAATGGATTTCTCTTTGGGTATACCCGCTGAGTCAGCAACGCTTGTTGTCGTCCCAACGATGATGGTCAATGTGCAACAAGCAGATTCATTAGTCGATGATTTAGAGGTGCGATTTCTGGCCAACCGTGATCCAAATCTTTGCTTTGGCTTACTTACGGATTTCACGGATGCTCCACATCAGGTTATGCCAGAAGATGAAGCACTACTGCATCATGTCAAGATGAGAATTGAAGAATTAAATCAACGGTATGGCCGCAAGACGAATGATACATTTTTCCTTTTCCATAGGCCGCGAACCTACAGCAAGAGTGAAAGAAAATGGATGGGGTATGAACGAAAGCGTGGCAAGTTGTCAGAATTAAATCATCTACTTCGGGGAAAGGGTAAAGAAAAGTTTACGACAATTGTTGGTGATGAATCCATTTACTCGAAAGCGAAATATGTGATCACATTGGATACGGATACGCAACTACCTCGCGATGCTGCGTGGAAATTAATTGCGCTCATGGCACATCCTTTAAATAAACCTGTCTATAGTGAAACTAAAAAGCGCGTGGTGGATGGATATTCCATTGCGCAACCTCGTATCGCTATAAGCTTGCATGGTGCCACGCGTTCGCGCTACACCAAAATGAATGAAAACGATTCGGGTATTGATCCCTATACACATGTTACTTCCGATGTATACCAGGATGTTTTCCATGAAGGGTCATTTATTGGAAAAGGAATTTATGACGTTGATGCATTTGAGCAAGCACTGAATAACCGCCTTCCGGAAAGTCGAATATTGAGCCATGATTTATTAGAGGGTGCTTATGCACGATGTGGCTTTGCCAGCGATATACAGTTTTATGAAGAATACCCATCCCAATACAGTTCAGACATCAGCAGGCGTCATCGTTGGATTCGGGGCGACTGGCAAATCGGAAATTGGTTTTTACCTTTTGTTCCGAGGGCGCTGAAAGGCTATGAAAAAAATCCGCTATCGGCACTTTCTAAATGGAAAATATTTGACAATCTCAGGAGGAGTCTGGTTCCCATCGCGCAGGTTGCACTTTACATTTTAGGTTGGACTGTACTTCCATCAGCCTGGTTCTGGACGGTTTGCGTCACCACCATGATCATGTTGCCATCCTTGCTGATTTCATTTTGGAATGCAACCCGAAAGTCAAAAGAAATTGATCTCACGCAGCATTTGAATAATGCCATTGGAGCAACTCAAAAAAATATTATTCAAGCTTTATTCACACTGGTATGCCTACCCTATGAAGCATTTATCAGCATCGATGCCATTAGCAGAACGTTGTGGCGAATTTATTTTAGCCACAGGCGACTTTTAGAATGGAATCCATCAGGATTTTCTCAACATAAGAAAGAGAGCTTCTTCATACGTTATTTACGCATGTGGATTGCTCCTGTCATCGTGATCGGAATCGTTATATACCTGATTCAATTTTCACCACTTACGTTGCTATGGGCACTTCCTTTTTGCATACTCTGGTTTTGTTCTCCTGCCATTGCCTGGTGGGTAAGCGAGCCAATACTACAAGACAGCGCAGTATTATCAGTTGATCAAAAAAATTATTTGCGCGAACTCTCCAGAAAGACCTGGGCATTTTTCGAAAACCTTATCGGTACAGAAGATAATTGGCTACCCCCCGACAATCTTCAGCTCTATCCGATACCCATTATTGCTCATCGCACGTCCCCCACGAATATGGGGCTGGCGTTACTTGCCAATCTTTCCGCATACGATTTTGGTTACATCACTACCGGTCAATTGATTGAGCGAACGGTCAATACCTTTTCCAGTATGGAAAAACTTGACCGCTACCTTGGTCACTTTTATAATTGGTATGATACGGTAACATTAAGCACGTTAAGTCCCCGCTACATTTCTACCGTAGACAGTGGAAATTTAGCAGGTCACTTACTTACGCTTCGCCAGGGTCTTCTCACGCTTCCCAATGAAAAAGCGGTTCAAAAAAAGCTGGGTGATGGCCTGCAGGATACGCTTCGTATTATTAGGAAGGCTGATCAACAACACGAAGATTTTTATTTGGAGATTCAAAAAGCTTTAGAAGAAATTTCACCACAAGATTTAAACCTGTCTGATCTAAAAAAAATACTGACCGCCATTCAGAAAAAATATTCAACTGAAATCGCTTTGTATGTGTCCACCTTACCTGAAGAATACACGCTGTGGGCAGATGCATTTAAAAAACAAATTGAAGAAGCGCTCATTGACATTGATTCAATGGCTCCGTGGTTAACACTGTCCGACATTCCGGAAAATTTTAGAGAACGTTTAGTGCAGTCGGGAATTCCAACGCTGTCAGAAATTGCACAATTAGATAAAGAGTTAAGCCCGGCATTAACGGCACTCTTGGAAACAACAGTTTCTCCCGAAGAGAGACAATGGCTTACTCAATATCAAGCCTGTCTCCACGAAGGTAGCAAAGCAGCACGCGCACGCATATCCATTTTGCAAAACCTAAGAACCAAATGCTTTGAGTTTGCCGATATGGAATACGCATTTCTGTATGATAAATCGCAACGCTTATTAGCCATCGGTTACTCGGTAGAAGAGCGCAAGTGTGACAGTAGCTTCTATGATCTACTTGCATCGGAAGCGCGATTAAGTGTTTTCCTTGCTATCGCTCAAGGAAAAATTCCTCAGGAAAGTTGGTTTGCATTAGGCCGAAGACTTACTACGGCTGGAGATCGGTCTGTACTGCTGTCCTGGAGTGGATCCATGTTTGAATACCTCATGCCCGTATTAATCATGCCCACGTATGAAAATACATTGCTTCACGAAACCTATAAAGGGACCGTAGCCAAGCAAATCGAGTATGGCAAACAGCAAGATGTGCCCTGGGGCATTTCCGAATCATGTTATAATGTGGTGGACAGCGCACTTACATATCAATATCGTGCATTTGGCATTCCCGGTTTAGGTTTTAAACGTGGACTTGGTCAGGATTTAGTGATAGCTCCTTACGCAACGGTGCTTTCATTGATGATCGACCCAGAGGCGGCTTATACTAATTTACAAAAACTAAAAGCAGAGGGGTTTGAAGGAAAGTATGGGTTTTATGAATCCATTGACTACACACCTATTCGTTTATCACGCGGGCAAAATAAAGCCGTGATTCAAACATTCATGGTGCATCATCAGGGCATGAGTCTTCTGTCATTAGCCTATTTGTTGTTGGACCAACCCATGCAAAAAAGGTTTGAAGCCGATGCTCAATTTCAAACTGCGTTGCTTTTGTTGCAAGAGCAAGTGTCAAAGACTACAGGTTTCTATACAGGTTCAGCAGACACCGAAGATATCACACCCGTTTCTTCTATCGGAGAAATGCGTGTGATCACTACGTCAGATACAACTATTCCAGAAGTGCAGTTGTTATCGAATGGACGCTATCATGTGATGGTAACCAATGCAGGGGGTGGATATAGTCGCTGGAAAGATATGGACGTTACCCGCTGGCGTGAAGATACCACCCGCGATAATTGGGGCTCTTTCTGTTTCATTAAAGATGTAACCAAAAATGAATTCTGGTCTACCTCGCATCAACCTACATTGAAGGAAGCTAAAAGTTATGAAGCCATTTTCTCACAAGGAAGAGCAGAATTTCGCAGGCGCGATCATGATATTGAAACGCATACAGAAATTATTGTATCGCCAGAAGATGATATTGAAGTACGAAGAGTTCATTTAACCAATCACTCCCGTACAAACAGAGTGCTTGATATCACAAGCTATTCGGAAGTGGTGCTCACCTCCGCAGGTGCCGATTCATCGCACCCTGCTTTCAGTAACTTATTTGTTCAAACAGAAATCAATCATTCTCAAAATACAATTCTGTGCACGCGCAGGCCGAGATCCAAAGACGAACAACCACCGTGGATGTTCCACCTGATGAAGGTAAATGGAACGGATACAAATCACGTCCAGTATGAAACAGACCGGAATGAATTTATTGGTCGTGGAAATAGCATTGTCAATCCTGCCGTTATTCATTCTTCAAAACAGTTGTCAGGCTCCCAAGGTTCTGTGCTGGATCCCATCGTATCGATTCAATATCGCATAACGCTTGAAGCAGGTGAAGCGGCTACCATTGATATTATTACGGGGATTGCTGCCACACGAGATGCAAATCAAAGTCTCATTGATAAATATCAGGATAAGCATTTGCGTGATCGTGCCTTTGAATTATCGTGGACGCATAGTCAGGTTGTGTTGCGGCAGATCGGGGCCTCTGAAGCTGATGCTCAACTTTATGGAAGGCTGGCCAGTTCGGTGATTTACGTAAACCCTGCACTGCGGGCAGCGGCAAACATCATCGCCAAAAATCAACGCGGTCAATCCTCACTGTGGAGTTATTCCATCTCAGGTGATTTGCCCATTGTATTATTACAAATCTCCGATGCAGAAAACATCACGTTGGTCAGGCAGATGATTAAAGCTCAGGCATATTGGCAATTGAAAGGATTAGCCGTTGATCTTGTTATCTTAAATGAAGACCCGAGTGGCTATCGCCAGGTATTGCAAGATCAAATCCAGGGATTGATTGCAGCCGGCATTGGTATCAATTCTGCAGATAAGCAAGGGAGAATTTTTGTGAGGTCTGTAGAACAGGTTTCCACGGAAGATCGCATACTTCTTCAAACGGTAGCCCGGGTAATTATTTCCGATAATAAGGGAACACTCGATGATCAAATCAATAAGCGTTCAGCATCGAAAAGTATACTGCCAGCTCTTCTATCTTCCAAAAACTTTCCGTCCAGTATTGAAAAAGGTTTACCTCTGCCCGATTTGCAATTCTTCAATGGTATTGGCGGTTTCTCTCCCGATGGAAAAGAATATGTGATTACACTGAGTGAAAATCAATCCACACCATTGCCATGGATCAATGTAATCGCTAATAAAATTTTTGGGACCATTGTTTCAGAAAGCGGTCTCTCCTACACATGGTTTGAAAATGCGCATGAGTATCGACTTACTCCCTGGAACAATGACCCAGTGACCAACAGCAGTGGTGAGACCTATTACATTCGTGATGAAGAAAGTGGCAACTTCTGGTCACCCATGCCACTGCCATCACGAGGGAACGCTCCATATATAGTTCGCCACGGGTTTGGCTATAGCACATTTGAATACCGTCAAGGTGGAATTTCATCGGAGGTATGTATCTATGTTGATACTGAAGCTGCCATTAAATTTGTTGTTATAAAAATTAAAAACCATTCAGAAAGATCACGCAAGCTCTCCATCACAGGTTATGTAGAGTGGGTTTTGGGAGGACTTCCATCAAAATCTGCCATGCACATCGTAACAGAACTAGATGCAAGCAGTGGCGCGTTAATAGCAAGAAATTCTTACAACACGGAGTTTAGTAATCGTGTAGCATTTTTTGATGTGGATGATGCGCATTACAATTTTACTACAGATAGGGCAGAGTTTATCGGAAGAAATGGCACACTTGAAAATCCTTCGGCATTAAGTAGAACAAAACTCTCAGGTAAGTCTGGAGCAGGCCTTGACCCGTGCGGTGCGATTCAAATTCCGTTCGAACTTGAGCAGAACCATGAACGAGAATTTATATTCCGAATGGGAGCCGGAAAAGATTTGTCCGAAGCCACCGAAACCATCCAGCATTTCCGGGGAGACAAAGCCGCCATGAACTCGTTGCAGGAAGTAAAAACATTTTGGGACTCCCTCCTTACTTCAGTTCAAATTGAAACACCCGATCCTGCGCTTAACGTTCTTTCCAACGGCTGGCTTATCTATCAAGTACTTTCGTGCCGTGTATGGGGACGTAGCGGATTTTATCAATCGGGTGGAGCCTTTGGATTTCGTGATCAGTTGCAAGATGTTCTTGCTTTTATGCATGCCAAACCAGCGTTAACACGAAGTCAGATTTTGCTTTCTGCTTCACGTCAGTTCAAAGAAGGTGACGTGCAACATTGGTGGCATCCACCGATTGGGCGTGGTGTGCGCACACGGTGTTCCGATGATTTTATCTGGCTGCCGTATGTAACAAGTCGTTATGTTACCAGCACCGGTGATAGTCAACTATTAGATGAACTGGTTCCATTTCTTCAGGGCAGGCTGCTTAATGCCGATGAGGAATCGTATTACGACCTTCCTATCGTCCTTGGACAACATTCAACTTTATATGATCACTGTAAGCGAGCTATTCAGCATGCATTGCAATTCGGAGATCATGGACTTCCACTGATTGGCTCCGGAGACTGGAATGACGGAATGAACATGGTGGGCATTCATGGCAAAGGTGAAAGTGTTTGGCTCGGCTTTTTTCTGTACGATGTATTGACTCGCTTTATAGAAATAGCTCGTTTACGAAATGACCTGGCTACCGTTCAATCTTTTGTTCAGCATGCCGATTTACTGAAAAATAATATTGATAAAAATGCATGGGATGGCGAGTGGTATAGACGTGCCTATTTTGATGATGGAACTCCTCTTGGGTCGTCCTCTAACACAGAATGTAAAATTGATGCAATTGCTCAAAGCTGGTCTGTACTATCCGGTGCTGGTGAATTGCACAAAACCACTACTGCCATGAACTCAGTTGATCAATACCTGATCAATCGTGGTAAAAAAATAATCCAGTTATTAGACCCACCCTTTGACAAAACCGACATGGATCCTGGCTACATCAAAGGATATGTTCCGGGTGTGCGTGAGAATGGAGGTCAATACACTCATGCTGCCATTTGGATGGTGATGGCATTCGCCAAGCAAGGTAATCGCGACAGAACCTATGAGCTACTCAACATGATTAATCCCATTCGTCACGGAAATTCCGCAAAAGAAATAAGTGTATACAAGGTTGAGCCGTATGTGATGGCTGCTGATGTGTATGGAGTTTCACCGCATACCGGGCGTGGCGGGTGGACGTGGTACACGGGATCGGCAGGGTGGATGTATCAACTCATACTAGAATCATTTCTGGGTGTCAAGCGTGAGGGAGATTTGTTAAGAATCGAACCCTGTGTGCCTGAAGAATGGAAATCGTTTACCATTCACTATCGTTTCAAGGAAAGTATTTATCACATAACGGTCACGCAGCACGATGTAGCTGAAGGAAGCGTAACCGTTGATCTGGTAGATCGACCTGATAATACCATTCAGCTGATCGATGATAAACAGGAACATACCGTTGTTGTTAAAATAGCGTTAAAGTAACGCACTATCGTGAAAAGTAGTGCGTACAAAAAACTATAACAAACTGGCGATAGATGAAAACAAGGCGTGAATTATAAAACGAATTGTTTCCAAATAATGGCCTCGCATAGGTTTAGGAGCACTTTGTGTCACCAAATAGGAAAGCCTGGTTATTTTTCGCCATTATTATTTAGCTTTGAATTAATGGATCTTTCGGAATTATTGCCAAAACACATCTTTCTTGCCGATGATGATGAAGATGATCAACTGCTCTTTAGCGATGTCATAAAAGAGCTTTCTTCTTCGGCAGAAATTACCGTTGCTAACAACGGGGAACATCTTATGGATCTGCTCAGCGAGGTCAATAACCTGCCCGACATTCTTTTTCTTGATCTTAACATGCCGCTAAAAAATGGGTTTGAATGTCTGGAAGAAATTAAACTAAACGAAAAATATAAGAATCTCCCGATTGTTATCTTTTCAACATCATCTCAACCCAACGCTATCGACAAGGTGTATCAAGGTGGGGCGCACCTTTATGTGCGCAAACCCAGTGATTATATAAATCTTAAAAAAGTTATTAAACACGTCCTTTCTGTTAATTGGAAGGAAAATCGCTCACAACCCGCCAAAGACAAGTTTGTTTTGACTATTTAGTTTAAGTCGCATTGTCTCACTAAACGAAAATTTATTTGCCCATACGCGGTGTCGATAAGCAACGCGTTTGATAACCGTAAGCAAAAACCACCCGATAGGAAGTGCTGCACATAATAAAGCAACGATTCCAATAGCAAAATGATTTGTGCTTTGCTCAATAAAGATGGCTACACACGTCCAAGTAATAACGGCAGGGAAAACAACATCAGCGCATCGGTAACTCACAAAAATTCCCAACGCACAAGCAGCTAAGATCATGGCCATGGTGATTGCAATCTGAATCGATTGATTTCCATACCATTCTTGAGAGTCGATAAGGATGGTTGCATTTGCCAAAGTAACTACAGACAACCAGGCCGTGAATAAACTAAACGGGATAGAAATCCAATTACTATAGTCGTGTCGCAGCACAACATTACGCACGGTGAAATATAAAATAGCGCTTAGCGCAAGCATAACTGTAATCAGTGCAAAACTCAACATCATAAAATCCAATCGGTAGGCAATCATCCAGGTGATTCCCAAAAGATTTGAAAGTATAAAAGGTTTTGCTAATCGATCAAAAACCATCGCACTACGTTGGGATGGAAGCAATTGATAGATAGCATAAATAATAAACGAAGCACTAATGAAACCCCATATGATCAATACATATTCTGCCGGTGTGAATAGGCTATGATACTTATGGGTCACAGCTGCAATGCTTTGTCCTGGCATAAACCTGTCAGGCCAATTGCTGCCTGCCACATTCAAGAGCACAGACACTGTCGCCAGCCAACGCCAGATTCTGTTGGGTTGTTGTTCGATTTTCATAAAGACATCGTTTTTCTCATCTGAGATTTCTTTCCTTCAATTTCCATAAAGGCATGATTTAATGCATTGACGATTTGACTGATGTACTCTGGCTTTTTACTAATCACTACATTTTTTTCTCCTTCGGCTGTAGAAATGCGCACTGCATAATGCTGCTTCACAAGGATAACAAGCAATACACCGAACAGCATCAAGGCTAAACCAATCCAAAGTGTCAGCTTATCTGCTGAAATGAATTTACCATTGATGGCAATATCCGATATCCACAATGACGGGAATCCTGCAAAACCGGCTAGTGCTATTGCCAAACCAAGCAAGGAAGCAATAATACCAGGGAATCGCTCTGGCCTGATGATCTCCATGCCATGCTTTGTAATACCTAATAGTCTGTAGCTAATTCCTTTAACCTGAAATGTAGAAGGCGTAACTACGACATCTTGTCCATTTGTGTAGATCACTTTGTTGGCTTCCATAATTTTAGTTTTTAGAGTTGAGATTTATTCTGGTTGATTGTGCTATCCGCAAATAGTCAACCACTCTATTTCCTTCTGAATCAATTCAAAAAGAGGGTTTTAAGCTGCTTCAGGTGAGTAGCCTATTCTACAGGAATGAAGAAAAACTCCACATTTTCCTTATTGAGTAGCCTGAAAATTGATTTGCTGATCGATTTTAGAATGTGGATTTCATTCCACACCAGGAGTGGACCTCCATATTTGCGCAGTTGAGAAGATTTCTACAGAATCAAGATTAATATTCTGGCAGCTTGAAATAAATGAAGAAGGTAGTGCCCTCATGAACTTTACTTATTACTTCTACTTCGGCACTGTGGCTGCTTAAAATATTTTTTGTGGACGTGAGCCCTAAGCCCATACCTCCAGGCTTTGCCGTGTGGAATGGATCAAATAATTTTTCAATATCATCAGGCTCAATTCCCTTTCCATTATCGGTGATGGAAATCAGGATAGAACCATTCGCCAATGTTGTTGTCACATGTAAAATACCCTTGCCCGCTTCCATGGCCTCTACAGCATTGATGACAATGTTTAATAATGCAATCTTTATTTTTTCCTTGTCCAGTAAGAGACGAGGCAAGTCATCCGTATAATTCTTTTCCAGTTTCATCTGATTGAGATTGATTCGATCAATGGCCAACGCAAGGGTTTCATCGATCACTTCATTGATTGATTTCAACTCGAGATGAAGTTCTTTTGGTCTTGATGAATTCAGCATCTCTCCAATCAGCTGTTCAATGCGTCCGGCATTTCGTGAAATAATATCGCTGTACAATTTGACTGACTCATTATCCTGGGGCATTTCGTCTTTTAGTTGTTCAAGAGCAAGATTCAAATTGGTGAGTGGATTGCGCACTTCGTGAGCAATCGTTCTCGCAATCTTGCCCGTCATCGAAAGACGTTCGGCAATGATCATGTCTTTCTCAGCCTTTTTGCGCATGGTGAGGTCATGAATTATTCCCTGATAACAGCAGAACTCCGAAGCCTGGTCAGGTATAAAAACGCAATTGATGAGGCAATTCTTCTTTCCGCTGCTTTGGCTTGCTAAATGAACTTCAAAATCACGAATCTGCTCGAGGGCCTTTAGCGTGGTTCTGAAATAATCAAAGTCTTTATTATCCGGAAAAATTGCATCGATGGTAAACTTCAGGGCTTCCTCTTTTGAGCAATTAAAGAATTTCAGAAACGATTCATTAACATCAATCAGTCGAAGATGTTCATTGGCCAGGAAGATAGGATCAATGGAGCGTTCAAAGAGTGAGCGATAGCGTTTCTCTTTTTCATCCAGTTCGCGGATAACGTTTGCCTGGCTTAGTGCATAGCGAATGCTTCGCTCCAGCATCGGTGCATTTAACTCTGTCTTTACTAAATAATCAGCCGCGCCATACCGCGATGCATCGAGATCAACCGTCAAATCGCCTTGGCCTGTTAGCAGGATGCACGGAACAACCACACCTTTATCCTGAACAAATTTTATAAGGTCTAATCCGTTTTGGCTGCCGAGGCGGTAATCAATAAGGAAAATATCATATTTCCCCTTAACCATTTTTTGTTTTGCCAGCTCAGCCTTAGGTTCCCATTCAATTTCGAAATCGAAATTTTCACTTTCTGAAAGATACTCCCGTGTGAATAACGCATCATCCTCATCATCTTCAATTAACAAAACTTTAATGGGCTGGCGCTTCATGGATACAAAATCACTCAGTATTTTGGTAAGGCTACTGTTCCCGACCAATAGTGACCAATTTCACTCGTCACGGTTACCAGTTCAGCAAAGCTGACGGGCTTGCAGATAAATGAATTGACTCCCAGATCGTAAGTTTTAAAAATGTCTTCTTCCGCCCTTGAAGTGGTGAGCACGATAACAGGTATTCTCCGAAGATTCGGATCAGACTTAATGAGACGCAACGCTTCACGGCCATCAACTCTTGGCATATTTAAATCGAGCAAGATCAACCCAGGACGAAAAGTCTCTGCGCTTTCAAATTTTCCTCTCTTATGAAGATAATCCAACAACTCTTTTCCGTCTTCCACAAAGTGAATAACACTTGGTAGCTTGTTTTCCTCAAGCGCTTCCTTCATCAATATCCGATCATCAGGATCATCGTCCGCCATCAATATATTAATAGAGATTAAATTTCTTTTCACAGTTAATGTCATAATTTAAACCTTCGGTAAGATAATGATAAATTCCGACCCCTCATTTTCTTTGCTTGCAACCGTTATATATCCTCCGTGGTTGAGCACTATTTTTCGACAAATGGCTAATCCAATGCCTGTACCCTCATATTCCATACGGCCATGCAGGCGTTGAAAGATGTTAAATATTTTCTCAGAATACTTTTCGTCAAAGCCAATACCATTGTCCTTCACACTTATCCTCACATAATCAAGGTTAGGATCCACTAACGTGAGCCCTAATTCATGTTCCGCTTCCTGATGATTAATCAGTCTTCCATTCACATGTATGATGGGTCGCTCATTCGGTTTATGAAACTTAATGGCGTTGCTCACCAAATTCTGTAACAACCTTTTAATCTGGGTCATCTCACCACGTACGGAAGGTAAGGCACCGATCTGAATCAATGCATCTTCGCGCTTCACCTGACTTTCCAAATCATCAATCACTTCTCCCATCACCATCATCAGATCCAACTCTTCAAAAAATACGCCAGTTCTGGAAACGCGTGAAAAAGATAACAAGTCTTCAATCAGCACCTGCATACGTGCCGCAGCCATTTGCATTCTGTGAATGTAATCAACACCCGATCCCTCAAGGCTTGTCTCGTACTTGCTTACCAGCCGGTCGCCAAAGGCTCTTATTTTTCGAAGTGGCTCTTGCAAATCATGTGAAGCAACATAGGCGAATTGTTCGAGATCCTGATTTGATCGTTGGAGTTCCTCCGTAAATTGTTTCAATTGACTTTCGTAAAGCTTTTGTTTGGTAATGTCGATCACGGTACCCAGGATATCAATCGATTGTGTATCCGAATCCTCACGAGGTTTGGCAGCCATCAAAACATATTTGATCGAACCGTTAAGATCAATTCTGTAGTTCACGTCCGATCCCGTTTTCTCAGTTTTTATCTTGTTCAGAAATTCCTGAACCATCGTTCGGTCTTCTTTATAAACGTTTCCAAGAAATGAATCCCACGAAGGCTCAACCTCGTGATTATTTAAACCCCAGATTTTATAAAGGCCTTCGGACCAAATCAGCAAATCCTTTTTCTCATACCAACGCCAACTTCCCATGTGTGCCAATGTCTCAGCTTCCTTTAACAAAAGTCCACGCTCTTCCTTTATCGTTACTTCTCGCTTCAGGTATTCCACATTCTCTTTCAATTTCTCCTCCGCAATTCTTTTATTATTCAGTGATTCAAGAATTCGTATAAACAGAAAAGTCATTCCCAACAAAGCAATCAGTGCGTAGGCTAATAAGGCAAGCGGAGCATTATCTCTGAAACTGGCTTCCTTAGAAATTCTTTCTTTAAAGGTGTTTTCTTCCTCACTTGTTATTTTTAAAGCAATCCTTCTTATCTCATCCATATTATCCTTTCCACGGGCGAGTAGATTACTTTCATACTGATCCATATATAAGGAGCTTCTCCGTGCATTGGATAGGATTTGATCGATCAGGGCAAACTGATTGTCAATTAAGATGTTTAACGTGTCAGCATATCGTACTTGATTCTCACTGCCTGCTAATAAGCTATCCAGCGTTTTCAATTCAGACGGAAGCATTTTGAATGAGTTGTAGTAGGGCTCAAGGTAAATAGTGTCTCGCGTTAATTGATACCCACGATGTCCCGTTTCCGCATCACGTATGGAAGCCAGCACCGTTTCCACCGCACGAATAACCTGATTGGAATGTCGCACGCCATTCACTTCCTCTATATAGTTATTGAGATTCTGGTAAGTCATGAAGCTCACCGTGATCAGCACAACGATGATGGCGACAAATAAAAAACGTATATAGTTATTCTTCATTGTGGGGTTTGTAATCTACACATGGGTAGGTTTTTCTATTTCTGCAGACAAAAATCAATCCAGTTATCTGCTAAAATACAATGCTTTTTGTGCTTTATGCTTTGGCTCACTATTTATTATATCAGAACAAAACAACAAACACAATTATGAATACGAAATACAAATTTTTAGGAGCGCTTATCCTAGTAGCGTCTATCGGTGTCTTGTCTGGCCCTAAACTTATGGCTCAAAATACTGCACGTGCCGGGATTAAGGGCGGATTGAATGTTAGCAATTTATATTCCGATAAGATCGATGAGGAGAATGCTCGATATGGCTTTAATCTCGGTGTATATGGTCAGTTCTTATCAACAGAAAAATTTGCTATTCAGCCCGAACTTCTGTTTACAACCAAGGGAGCACGGGCAGATTATCATGGCACGTTTGGCGATCAAACAGCCAATTTCAACATGAACTACTTAGAATTACCGGTGCTGGCCGTATTTAAGCTCGGTACCTCTGCTGAAATTCATGCTGGTGGATACGCTTCTTATTTATTGAGTTCAAACGTGAAATACGCTGGAACTTTTGCCAATGGGACCGATACTATTGATCGGGATGAATTGAAACATGGCGATGCAGGTTTGGTAGCCGGTTTTGGCTTAAACTTTGGCGCTATACAAGTTGGTGCCCGGTATAACATTGGATTTGTAGAAATTGCAAATACTACGAATTCAAGAAATATTCTAGGTGATGCTAAAAATTCATGTGCAACACTCTACCTCGCCTTTAATATGAAGGATATGGTGAAGTAGGATTTGAAGGGTGAGGTTTGATTAAAGTTATCCTGGCAACAGGGTAACTTTTTTTTGGCATAGATAAAAAAAACACTCAATGATCATTGAGTGTTTTTCATTATTGCAAAATCTGCTTAGGTCAGATATTAATATTGTAAAGCTTAAGTTTGTTATACAATGTCTTGCGGTCAATCTTCAGCAGTTCTGCTGCCTTGGACTTATTGTAATTTGCCCGCTCTAGCATTTCAATGATGGCTTGCCGCTCGGCAGAGCCTGCAATGGACTTTAACAATCCCATGCTATCATTATTTTCTGAATGATCATTCTCTTTGTTCCAGGCTTGAACTTGATTATGGTTTGCATGCACAATCTCCTGTGGCAGGCTTTCCAACTGAATCTCATCTCCCGCAGTAAGCAACACGGCACGTTTCACTACATTGTTTAGCTCACGCAGGTTTCCATGCCAGTAGTAGTTCGTGATCAGGTCTGTTACCGCAGCTGAAAATCCTTTTACATTCTTACTTAAAGCCTGATTGGATTTCTCCAGAAAATGCGTGGCAAAAACCATGATGTCTTCTTTACGGTCGCGCAATGGTAAAAGTTGAATTTTAAATTCATTTAAGCGATGATAAAGATCTTCGCGAAATCTACCTTCCTTCACGGCCTTGGTTAAGTCTTCATTTGTTGCAGCCAAAATGCGCACATCGATGCTTACTTCACGGGTAGCGCCAATGCGCTTAATCTTTCTTTCCTGAATTACACGTAAAAGTTTAATTTGATTTTCATACGACAAATTACCTACCTCATCTAGAAAAATTGTTCCTGAATCCGCAAGCTCAAAGCTACCGGGTTTATCACCGATCGCTCCCGTAAAAGATCCTTTTACATGACCGAACAGCTCGCTTCCGGCTAGTTCTTTGGGCAAAGCTCCACAGTCAATGGCAATAAAAGGATTACCTGCCCGCTTACTCAGTTTGTGTATGGATTGAGCAACGTATTCTTTTCCTGTACCTGTCTCACCGGTAATAATAACCGACATATCGGATGGCGCAATCAACTCTACATGTTGTTGAACAGCAAGTGCGTGGGGGCTCTTTCCGGAAATAAAGTGATCTGTACTGCTTGATGATTTTACTTTTTTTGTTGGCGACTTTGCCTCTTCCGGAGAAATCGATTCATTCGAGTTTCTTCTTTCATTTTTTTCGATCGTCTCCCGGATGGTTACCAACAACTCGTCAGGATATAACGGTTTTGTCACATAGTCACTGGCTCCGTAGCGAAATGTTTCAACAGCAGTTTTCACATCAGAATAACCCGTGATGATAATAACGGCTGTTGCCGGCTGAAGCAGTTTTATTTTCCGTAGTGTTTCCACACCCGTCATATCAGGCAATCGATAATCACAAAGTACAAGGGCGTAATCTGTATTCCTGAGTTGCTTCAATCCTTCATCGCCCGTATAGGCGATATCTACGTGGTAATTATTCTTTTGCAAGAATTTTGAAAGTACCAAACAAATGTCTTTATCATCATCAATAATTAATACATGAACCATAGGAAGTAAATTTAAGGATAATGAGTGATTTAATTTTTTAGGAAGTCCAATTTCTTCAGTGCATCCTGAATGGAGCTCTTCGTGAATGGTTTGGGAACAAATAAATTTGCTCCACTCGCCAGTACTTTTTGTCGTTCACCGTCATAGGCACTGATCACAATAACTTTTGCACCATGTCCAATTTTTTGTATTGAATCAATCAAATCGTAGCCTGATCCATCCGTTAGGTTAAGATCCACAAAAATGAGGTCATAAGAATTGGTCGATAAATTTTGAATGGCATCTCGAATTGTTAGGCTGTAGGATGTTTCAAAACCCAGTTTTTTCAATTGCTGGGTTAAAAGTCTGCAAATATCGATTTCATCATCAACAACTAACACATTATCCATGAGCCAATTTTATTTTATTCATATCTTGAAGCCGCTGGCCCATTCTGCTTGCTCCTGAATCACGGGAGGGCTTTGCAATCTGCTTTCTTGGTTGGAGCTGAATATCCAATCCTGCCTCATCGTATTCTACAACTACTGGAAAGAATACCCTGAAAGCTACATACAAAACGCCCATGGACACGATATATGCCCCAATAAATACGCTACTAAACAATATTATATCTTTCATAGCCATCTAATTTTAATTCACCCTCTAACAAAACCGTGCCATTTCCATTCAAAGGATTTACAGAACGGTTTTCCGTGAACTGTGGATTTGTTTCCACATTCTGAGAATTCGGACTACACAAAAGCAAAACAAAAAGGACATAGAGCCTTGTAATTATCCTTATTGCGAATGGCACGGCTTTTTAGTGCCTACCTGAAAATAAACTTTAAAACCATGAATAATTTACTTTATTTAATTGCTGTAATCTTGATCATCGGGTGGATTCTCGGATTCTTTGTCTACAGTGCCGGCTCGATTATACATGTTCTGTTAGTGATTGCTATAATCGCAATCCTTTTCAAAGTAATTAGAGGTGATCGGTTGTGATATCATAAAGGCATCCATTTAATTTGGATGCCTTTACTTCTTTTTTTAGATCCTATGTAATCTTTTTAATCTGACGAAATTAATTCATGCACCCGCATGTGAAGGCGACCTTCAAAGAAATTACTTCCGCTATTTTTCGATCTCAATCATTTCTACTTTCACTGCGTTGCCATAGGGTTGAATACCTCCCCCTACTTCCTTTGCATAAACAAATGTTAGCTCCGCTCCGAATAAGAAAATCACGGTCGAGTAATAAACCCATACGAGAATAATGACCAATGAACCGGCAGCACCATAAGCAGAATTGAATGAACTATTGCCGAGGTAAAAGCCTATTAGATATTTACCCAGCCCAAAAAGCACGGTCGTTACCAACGAGCTGATCCATACATCCTTCCACCTCACCCGGGCATCCGGCAAAATCTTAAACAGCATGGCGAAAATGAGCGTGACAACGGCCAAGGAACTAATGAAATTCACAATATTGATGATGTATAGCGTAATTCCCGCCATAGCATTTGATAATGCAGCCTGAAATATTACGAGCAAGGCATCGGCTACCAGGGAAACCAACAACACAAAACCAATACTAATCACCATCGCTAAAGAAAGAAGACGGTTAACAACATACTTCACAAACCCACGCTGAGGTTTTGGTTTTATGCCCCAAATGCTATTGATGCTGGTTTGAAGGGAGATAAAAACTGTTGTTGCGCTAAAAATAAGTGTCGCAACACCAACGGTTTTGGCAAAAAAACTGGTTGAATCCACAACGGCATTTAGAAGTATATTCTCAATTTCCTGGGTACTTTCCCTTCCTATTAACCTGCTTACCTGATTGAGCAATTCTACCTGAACGGTATTCCGTTCATAGAATGCTGAGCCGATTGAGATTGCAATGATGAGGATGGCAGGCAGAGAAAAAATGGTATAGAATGCAATGGAAGATGCATGACTAAGGCAATTCCCATTATAAAAATTGATACACGTTTTCTTCAAAACCTGAAATGCAGTAACATAAATATTCATCGCAGTTATTTATTTGCTTCACTCATTTGCAATAAGTGTTCCTGTAAATAACATCAAATAGCGGAGTGTATCGTTATCCCATCGTAGAATGCCTTGAGAAAGTTGTGGAAAAAATTACACAGCCCCCGAAAATGAGCAGGTAAAATGCATGATTAAGGCCTTTTTGGATGGCATGATAATTAATCATGGTCTCAAAAAATACCCTGTACGTGGAGAATCACAGCACCAAGCCTTTTTATCAAAGACTGAGTTTTAATCTCATTTCGCTCTCGATACTATGCGTTGCATTGATTTATGGCAGAGCCATTATTTTACCGCTGCTTTTTGGTATTCTCCTGGCTAACCTATTATTGCCAGCTACGCAATACCTATGTAGAAAAAAATTAAGCAAGCCACTCACGATTATCATTCCTCTCGTTGGATCCATTGTTCTCGGTGCAAGCATCATTTTCTTCATTTCAAGTCAGGTTTTCAATTTCGTGGATGACTTACCAACATTAAAACAGCGGTATGATGAAGTGGCCATATCGTTTCAAAAATGGATTAGGGAAAACACACACATCACCATCCAGAAACAAAATCAATACCTCAGTAAGGGTGTAGAAAATTTTAATGATCAACTACCGCAGTTAGTGGGTGCAACATTCGCTTCTATAAAAGGAATTGTTACGTACTGCTTTCTGGTTCCTATTTATGCCTTTCTTGTTCTCTACTACAGAAAGACAATTAAGAATTTTCTGATTAAGACATTTAGAAATGGTTCTGAAGAAAAAGTAAGAGAAGTATTAAGCGAATCTACTACGGTAGCACAGCGTTATATTATCGGGCTAATCATTGAAACTACGATTGTATTCGTTTTAAATCTTACCGGATTCTTTATCCTTGGAATCAAGTACAAATTTCTGCTTGCACTCATTGCCGCATTACTTAATCTCATCCCCTACCTGGGCATATTTGTCGCTAATATATTTTGCATGCTCACTACCATGGTGGCGTCCGATGATCCCAGTGATATTCTCTGGGTGGGTATTATCCTGGCGATGGTTCAAATCTTTGATAACAATATTGGTATGCCCATGATTGTAGGCAACCAGGTGCGCATCAATGCGATGGTGATCATTATTGGTGTGCTTGTAGCCGGCACGCTATGCGGTATTCCAGGAATGTTTCTCGCCATACCGGGCTTGGCAGTCCTCAAGATCGTTTGCGACAAGGTGCCCGAACTCCAACCCTGGGGTATGTTAATCGGTGACGAAGCAGTCGAATCAAAACTGGAAGTTCTTATAGAAGACGTGAACAAATAAAAATTAATAATTAAACAAATTCATTATGAAAACAACAAAAATAATTTTAGGCTTTGCCGCAGCAGCTGTGGCAGGTGCGGCCATTGGCATGTTACTCGCCCCTGAAAAAGGAACAGATTTGCAAAAGAAGCTAAAAGACGGAGCGCAAGACTGGCTTGATGAAATAGCAAAACTGATCAACACAGGCAAGTCAATGGCTTCTGATTTTAAATCAAAGGCTATAAGTGATATCAACGACAACTAAACGCAACAGAGCGGAAAACAATTCTTATGGAGGAAACAGGCGAGAAGAAATCGCAGGAGAAGATAATCGAAACCACCGAGGAAATTATTGAGACCTACAGGAAGCTTGTCGCGATCAACATGGTGGAGTACACATCCCTTGGCGCTTCGGCCAGTGTGGTGGGCATTGTCTACTTGATCTTCATCGTTTTCGCCTTGCTTTTTGTTGGACTAGGAGCAGCCTGGTGGCTTGGGGAAAGTATGGGGAATATGAAGGCCGGTTTCTTTATTGTGTCGGCCATCTATTGTCTCCTTCTTTTACTTATGATGCTTACAACGAAAAGAAAACTTATTCCGCTAATCCGTAACCTGATGATTAAAAAAATATATGAGCAGGATTAGCAATTATGAGGAACTAAGGTTGGAGAAAAACAGGCTTCAGGCTCACCTGACTGTTCAAAAGAATATTCTCAAACGTGAGGTAGATACGCTGAAAGAGCGAGTTGAACCATTTCTTGATGTCATTTCATTTTTGGGTATTTTCAAGAAGAGAGAAAGTAAGAATACGCTGCTGAAGATCGGGGCTCAGGCAGGTATTGGGCTTCTGATGAATCAAACGCTGCTCTCGAAAGCAGGTTGGCTGACAAAACTCCTTGCTCCTCTCCTCTTGAAGGGTGTAACATCTGGTATCATTGATCGGGTCAATAATAAAAATCATGCTCTGGCGGACAAGCGTGAGGATAAATATCCTCATACTGAGTAAATGCCTACGCACCATGCTATGAATACACAATTAAACAAGAACTGCTTAAATACCATATTGTTGAATTATCGCTTCCAGAAGCAGTTTATCAAAATAAGTGACAACCACAATCGCAAGGGCCTGTTTTTTGAATTGCCGCTTTCCATCATTCTAAATAAATAGTAAACAAAAATTTAACTTATGAAAACAATGAAGACAAGTATGATAGCCCTGGCCATTGCTGCTGCATTATTCAGCTGCGATACCAAAGAAAAAGCATTGCTTCAACACAAAGTAGATTCACTGAATGTGGAACTACAAGCAAGCAACCAGGTAGCAGGTGAAATGCAGGAAGTAGGTCAAATGATCGACTCTATTGATGCAAGTCGCCAGGTGCTGCGCACACAAGTAGTGGAAGGCACTACGTATGCCGATTATTCCAATCGTTTGAAAGAAATCAACGCATACATCAAGCAGACGCAGGATAAAATTGCAGAAATGGAAAAGTCTGTGAAGAATCAGAAAAGTCTTTCTTCATCCATCAAGAAGCTAAAAGCTGATATTGAAAACAGCACCCAACAGATTACTGCCCTGCAGGCTGAGGTGGAGAGATTGCACAGCGAAAACAATTCATTGATGATTGCACTAAACCAAAAGGATTCTACCATCGTACAAAAAGACGAAGTGATCAAAGTACGTGAAGAGAACATTGCTTCATTGGAAGGTTTGGTGAAAGACATTAACACTCAAACTCAAATCACAACAGCAAACTTATACTTTGAACAGGGAAAAGCATTGGAGTTAGCTGCTAAGCGCACCAACTTTGCCCCTCGCAAGAAGAAAGAAACAAAACGCGAAGCGCTTGAGCTTTATAAACTTGCCTACTCCCTTGGCAAACAAGAAGCTCAGGAAAGAATCTTAGCACTGGAAAAAGATTTGAGTTAATTTGATATTAACCTCATAAGAAACAAAAGCCCTGGAGTCATCCGGGGCTTTTGTTTTGTTAGCGTTTCCGTTAGGTGTTTATAGGAACTGAAATGCTTTACGTTGGTTGACTCTCATCTTCTTTTTCCAACTCCTTGCTTACATTGTGGATAATCTTATCCAGTTTGGTTGACGTTATTTTTAAGAATCCAAGAATTTGCTGAACCTTCTCTGGCGATTTTTCCTCGTATAACAAGCCCAGCAATCCCATCAGGGTTGCTAATGGTCCGCGGATCTCATGAGAATTGACAAATGAAAAATGAGATATTCGTTTACTCTGAGTTTCTATAATTTCGGTTCTGTATTTCACCAACTCTTCCAGCGTTTCATTTGCCTCGGTGATTGCCTTATTTGCCGTAAGTAATTCTTGTGATTGTTTTTGAATTTCTGCATTCAATTTCAGCAATTCAAGTTCAGTTATTCTGCGCGTTCGAATCATTTTTCCCAAAAAGAAAATAATAACACATGTGATGAGCAGGGCACCAATGATAATGCTAAGGTATAATCGCTGTTCAACCACGCGCTCCCGGGCCACCTGCAATTCCTTTTCCTTTACCAGGCTATTGTACTTTGCTTCAACCTCAAGGGCATTCTCAACACCTGCTTTTCTATAAAGACTGTCCGTGAGCTTGTAATACTCTTTTTGGAATGTCAGGGCCTCTTCATATTTTTTCTGTCGTTCGGATAAACTTGTAAGTGAATAATAGATTCTTCGCTGTTGGTCAAGTCCTTCATTTTCCTTGGCCATGAATAACGACCGAAGGAGCTGAGATCTTGCCTCTTGCACTGATCCTTCCTCAACATTGATTACGGAAAGATTGATTAGGTTATTGACAATCTCTACTGTATCGCGGGCTTCTTCATTCAATACCAACGCTTCGTTTAAATAACCCTTGGCTTCTTTGAATTGTTTAAGTTCGATCAACACACTGCCTATGTTATTTAAATTAAAACGCACTTGCCGCTGATCTGAAACCCTACGGTTAAACTGCAGTGACTTCTGAAATGATAGAAATGCGCTATCAAACTTTTTCAGGTTTTTATACGCAACGCCTTTATTGTTGAGAATAAGTCCGATGAGCTGAGTATTATCCGTACTTGCATAGGATTCCGCCTGTTGCAGATACTTTAAAGAATTTTCGTGTTTGCCCAGCAAACTGAAGTTCCACCCTACCGCATTGTAGAGTTTGGCTTTCATTTCATTAAATTCAGGTAAGGGCGATGTGGACTCCAGACCTTGGAAGTATAATGAAGTTGATTCTTTGATGTCGTTTTGCTGATACCGAGAGACACCCATTCGGTAATAGGCATACGCTTTTAACATCGGATCATCCGATTGATCACTCAGCGCAATCAACTCCTCAAAATATCGAAATGCGGCCGTATCGTGTTCGCTCAAATACCACTCGCCCATTTGCTTCAATAAAGGAATACGCTCCTGAGTATTGGTGGTAGAACTTAATTTATGTTGAAGGCTGTCGAAAGACTGAGCATATAGGCCACAACAAGGTAATATGGCGAGGCAAAAAATAAGAATACTCTGTCGTGGCTTCCTTTTCATGTTGATCTAGACAATGACTTTGTCATGCAAATCGCAAACAAAGTCATGACCGTAATATTTTTTAAGGGCGCAAAGATCATATTTTTTCATGTACAAAAATACAATTGAATAATGTTTATAAAAGCAACACCATGTATCAAAAGGACATTCTAAAGTGACCGTTCAAAAATAAAAATAATAATCTTTCCTGAATATAAGGCTCGTATCAAAGGCAAGGATTGAAAATCTCACAAACTTCACTTTTTATACAGTCTATAAGTCAAGTGGGTTGATGGCTATATTCCCGCCAAATAGGTTTTCATGGGTTGCCAGTAATACTCCTTCCAACCCTTGGTGAGTGAGTCAACTTTATGATTGGGAACATTGGTTTGTGAGAAGATGAGTTTTGTCTTAGCACCAATGGGTTTAAGCTGAAAGGTACAAACCGAGAAATGGTCATCCGGCCATCCGTCTTCTTTAAAATGCCAGGCCTGAACTATTCTCTTACCTTTGATCAGTTTAATATTATAGCCATGACAATAGCCATCAAAGACTTTAAACTTACCGCCCACTTTTTTGCTCATGGTTGCTTTAGAACCTGTTAATACGGCATGCCTCTTCGCATCCATCAAGAGGTTGTACATAATTTCAGGAGCGGTATTGAAAGTTATGCTTTGTTGTATTGACCCTGTTTTCATACGTTGTTGCTTTTAATTATCTGAATGACGATCAGACTTTAAAAATTGGACAATTTTTAAAGTAATTTATACCCTCACTATCAAAAAGGGAATTAACAGTTTATGATGAAAATAGAACTGCTCAAAACTCAGCTACTTCCGGATTTTCCATCAGGGTCTTCGATAAATTATCGCGAGGGCTTACTCTACCTCATTGGTGATGATGCAAACACAATTCTAGTACTTGATAAAGATTATAATAGAGTAAGTTCTTTTCAACTTTTTAACTACGCTGAAAAAAGAATTCCAAAGCCAATAAAAACAGATCTTGAAGCGTCTGTGCTTATAAAATTGGATGGGCAAGATCATCTCCTGGTCTTTGGCTCATCGTCAACCAAGCAAAGAGAAAAAGTGATATTGATACCTTTCACTCAATCAGGACTTGACATCGTACAAGCGCTTACCATCAGTATTGAGATTTTTATCGATCGCCTAAACATTCAGGGTATTTCTGAAGTTAACATTGAAGGCGCCACTATTGTTAATGAAACCCTTGTGATTAGTAATCGTGGCAACCGAAAAAGTTCAACGAACCATCTTATTGTTACAAGTATTGATTTCTGGAAAAGCCAATCCAGTGCTGATATAGGCATCATTCCCGTTACATTATCCTCACAAACTGATGAGGTTTCCGGAATTTCCGAAATCTGCTATGTAAAAGAAACTGATGAACTATTCATAGCCTGTTCAAGTGAACATACTGACAATGCGTATGATGACGGGGTAATCGGCAACAGTTATCTGAGCTGCATTCATACTATCTCTCAAAAAATAAAAACCACATCACTAACGGTTGACCAAATGATCAACCTTACCAATGTCCATAAGGATTTTAAGGAAGAAAAGATAGAAGGTTTATGCATAGAATCATTCGCTAAGGATGAAATGATTGCTCACCTGATTTCCGATAATGATCAGGGAACAAGCAAACTGTTTCGAGTACGAATAAAAATGGAGTAACTCCTATTTCCCTTCTTTCAATAATTTCATAAGCAACTCTGGCTCATTGGTGGTGATGAAATCAATTTTCCGATCCAAGAACCACTGCATCGTCTCCTGATCGTTGACCGTGTACACATTGGATGTAATTTTTGCTTTACGCGAATCCTCAATCCATGTTTCGTTTTTCTTAAACGCAGCAATCGCGTAATCAATACCATCAAGCTTTGCTGCGGCTACTTCTGTCGGTGTTTTATCGGCAGTCAAATACGAAACACTGGCTTTGGGGTCAAGCTCCTTTACTTTGAGGCAGGCATCGAAACTAAAACTGATGTAGTCCGTGATATCACGCACATTCATCTTCTTCACCAACTCCACACATTTTTTGGACAACGCCTTTGTGCGCGCGACATCGACTTGAGAGGTCTTTATTTCGAGAATCAGGCGCGTACCTTTTTGTTTTCCTGCTTTGAGGTATGATTCCAACGTAGGAAGAGCTTCTCCATTGGCGAGTTTTATTTTCAATAAATCAGCTGCATTAGTTTTCTCAATAAACACACCTTGAATAGAATGATCATGTAAAACAAACAACACAGAATCAGCAGACATGTGCACATCAAACTCACTGCCATAGCATCCAAGCTCAATGGCGTGCTTTAGAGAAGCAAGTGAATTTTCCGTTGATCCCGTATTTTTCCATGCACCGCGATGTGCAATAACCTTTGTGGTATACTTCTTATTCTGCGCCATGCTTTGTGTTGCCATCAGGCTTAGTAGACAAATCGTGAAAATTGTTACCGTATTCTTCATTTGGATATCCATTTGCTTTTGAAAGATAACAAAGGGACAATTCACTCAAATCAATTTTCTATTTTTTATTCAGACGATATTTTTCCACATTTGTGCCATCCGAATTTCTTAGTAAAATATCAAAATTATCTTCCAGGGCATTTATGCTTCTGGTGAGTCTGTGGTTCTACAGCCACAGGTATTCATCGTCTTTTTGAAATTTTATTAAGAAAAAAAATGGAACAACATAAAAAGATCGCCATCCTTGGTGGCTCTGGTCGTACTGGCCACTATCTCGTTAATCAATTATTAAATCAGGGCTTTCAGGTGAAGTGCCTGGCTCGTTCTCCGGAAAAATTACAAATCAAAAATCCATTTCAGGAAATTATTAAGGGTGATGCCCTCGATGCGTCTGCACTGAACTCATTACTTCAAGGCTCAGAAGCTGTAATCAATACTATCGGTCAACGAAAAGGGGAACCTCTTGTTTCTGCCAAAGCAACATCGCTAATCCTTCAGGCGATGCATGCCTTCGATGTGAATCGATATATCGCGGTGACAGGAGTAAGCATAGATGTAGCTGGTGACAGAAAAAGCTTTGGGACAAAATTTTCTTCGTCACTCATGCGCTGGATTTTTCCTCCGATCATTAAGGACAAGCAACAAGCTTATGACCTGTTGGCAAAAAGTTCTGTTAACTGGACGCTCATCAGAGTTCCTTTTATTGACTTCACTGCAGACAGAAGAGAGGTTCGGATAAGCCTTGAGGATTGTCCAGGTAAAAAAATAAGCGCTGCGGATTTATCTTACTTTCTAACAAGGCAGTTGGAGGATCATACTTACCATCAAAAAGCACCATTCATCGCGAATGTATAGGTTGTAAACGAAAACAGTGAGTCCTTTGGGCTCACTGTTTTTTTTCTAGAAATTCATACACTTCTATGGCTTTAAACAAGTGATTTTTTTACACAAACTGTGCAAAAAAAGAGCAGAATCTTATAAAAGGATTTGCAAAATGCCTTGTCACTGTCTTTAAAAGGAGCTTACAAGACTGGCACTAAATTTCCTTGTACAAGAACAAACGATGAATACCATGAGAAACGGAATAACTGGAAAGGTGAGCACAAGCATACAAGCTTCTGCCTCACGGGTATGGCAGGCACTAACAAAGCCTGAAATGATAAAGCAATATTTCTTCGGAACGGAAGCGGTTACAGATTGGAAAAAAGGAAGTCCAATCCGCTTTAGGGGTGAATGGAAAGGAAAACAGTATGAAGATAAAGGTACTGTGTTGGATGTAGTGCCTGGCCTGCTATTACGCTACACGTATTGGAGCTCAATGTCGGGGCAGGAAGACAAGCCTGAAAACTATGCACCCGTTACGTATGCATTGACAGATATTAACAGCAAAACAATTCTTACGGTTACTCAGGAAAATATTCCCAATGAGAAGATGAGAGAAAGTGCTGAGAAAAACTGGAAAAAGGTTCTTAGAAATATTAAGAACCTGCTGGAAGATTAATGTTGTCCTAATTGGATCGCTTGTCCATTTCATTTAGAAACTCCTATTCGGTTATGAATAATTCTATTCAGAATTTATTCCTTGCAGGGAAGCCTAATGCCCAACCAGAATTTTAGATTTTTTACTCCGTAAAATATTCTTAACTTTTATTCTTGCACTCCGTATTTTGGGGTAGCCGATCTAACATTAATCAATCTTTTTCAATATGAAACGTCAAATTGTAGTCCTCTTTCTCTCCCTCCTGTTTTTTGGCAACCTACCCGCGCAGGAAGTTAAGACCGACAAAATCCCATTGGATTTAGGTGTCAAAAAAGGAAAACTTCCTAATGGATTGACTTACTATATCCGCAAGAATACTGAACCAAAAAATCGGGCTGAGCTCTACCTGGTGAATAAAATCGGGTCACTGCAGGAAGAAGATAACCAGCAAGGCCTGGCACACTTTGCCGAACACATGGCTTTTAATGGCACCCGTGATTTTCCGAAGAACAGCCTTGTAAATTTTTTACAAACATCAGGTGTTCGCTTTGGTGCAGATCTGAATGCGTACACCAGCTTCGATCAAACTGTATATCAACTTCCCATTCCAACCGATGATCAGGCTCTTTTCAGCAAAGGCTTTGACATTTTAGTAAACTGGGCAGGCTATGTTTCTTTTGATGGCACAGAAATCGACAATGAAAGAGGTGTAATTCTTGAAGAGGAAAGGCTCCGTGGCAAGAATATGCAGGAACGCATTACTAAACAAATCTATCCCGTGCTCATGGCCAACTCGCGTTTTGCAAACCGATTGCCCATCGGCAAGACCGATATCTTAAAGAACTTTCAGCATCAACTTATCAAAGACTTTTATCGCGACTGGTACCGGCCGGATCTTCAGGCCGTCATTGCGGTTGGTGATTTTGATGTTGCTGCAGTCGAGAAAATGATCATTGAAAAGTTTTCGACTCTAAAAAACCCTACAACAGAACGAAAGCTTTTAGATTATAAAGTGCCCGACAATAAAACAACATTGACCAAGATTGTCACTGACCCTGAATATCCAAATAATTCCGTGTCAGTATTTTATAAACATCCTGAAGAAATCGTTACCACAGAAACACAGTATCGCAATTCACTGGTGAGGAGCATGATCAACAGTATGATTGGTGACCGTATCAATGAAATCATTCAAAAAGGAAATGCTCCTTTTTTAAATGCATCCATTGATTACAGTGGGTTTATTGGTCATCAGGATGCTTTCTCTTTAAGTACGGAAGCTAAGGACGTTGACGGGTTAGAGAAAGCTGTCAAGGCTGTTGTTGCTGAAGCGATTCGCATGACAGTTTACGGCTTCACGGGATCTGAATTGGATCGTGCCAAACAAAACATGATGTCGGGTATTACGCGTTCTTACAATGAGCGAAACAAAATCTCTTCCTCGTTCTATGTCAACGAATACCAAAAAAACTTTCTTACAGGCGAGTCGAGTCCGGGCATTGAAGCCGAGTACCGTTATTATAATGAGATGCTTCCTAAAGTAACGTTGGATGAAGTGAACAAAGCCGCTGGCACATTCATGACAAAAGAAAATCGCATCGTGCTTTTGGAGGCGAATGATAAAGACAAGGCTAAACTTCCAACCGAAGCAAAATTGTTGTCATGGTTAGAAGTTGATCCTAAGACGATAACTGCATACAAAGAAGATGTGGTTAACGATAAATTATTTACAACACTTCCAAAAGCCGGAACTATTGTGAGTGAAAAGAAGATTGCGAATATCAGTGCAACAGAGCTCACCTTGTCAAACGGTATCAAAGTGGTGCTGAAGCCTACTGATTTTAAAGATGATCAAATACTCTTTAGTGGAATCAGCAAAGGCGGACTTTCGCTGGCTGATGAGAAAAAATTCCGGTCTGCTCAATATGCACCTTTCATCGTTGATGCTTCGGGCATTGGCAATTTCAACGGTACACAACTCAACAAAATGTTAACCGGCAAAGTATTTTCGTCAACACCGTATATTAATTTTTACGAAGAAGGAATCAATGGATCTTCAACACCTGCTGATCTTGAAATAGCGTTGCAACTCACCCATCTTTATTTTACCTCTCCAAGGAAAGACACAGCTATTCTCAACACAATAAAAGAACAACTTGAAGTGAGCGTGAAGAACCGCTACACAAACCCTGTAGCAGCCTATCAGGATACTTCTGCTATCATCATGAATAATCGTAATTTCAGAAGTAAACCCCTCACTGAAAAGGAACTTAAAGCTGTAACACTGGATGATGCCATGGCGTTCTATAAAGATCGTTTTAGTGATGCCAGCGATTTTACATTCTTTTTTGTCGGAGCTTTTGATGTAGAAAAGATAAAGCCAATGATTACCACCTATCTGGGAAGTCTTCCAGTCACAAATCGAAAAGAGTCCTACAAAGATCTTGGCCTTAAACCTGTTGATGGCAAAATTTCGAAAACCGTTTATCGTGGGCTTGAAGATAAAGCCGCTGTATCATTAACGTACCACGGACCGTATCACTACAGTGAGGAAACAAATATGGAACTTGATGCATTAAGAGCCATTCTGTTAAATAAACTTACAGAGCGGCTGCGCGAAAAGGAAAGCGGTGTGTATTCTCCGGGTGTCAATGTGCGTGAAGAAAAAATCCCCACACCTCAATACCGCATTGGAATTAGCTTTAATTGCTCTACCGAAAATGTAGAGAAACTCATCGCCTCAGTGCTGGATGAAATTCAAACACTGAAAACAAAGGGAGCATCCGAAGAAGATATCGCTAAATTTAGAATTGAAGAAAAGAGACAGCTGGAACTGCGATTGCGTCAAAATAATTTCTGGATGAGTTATATGAAGCAAGTTTACAAAGAGGAAGCCGGAGAAAATTATATCGCCTTGTATCCCGGCATGCTGGATAAACTTTCGACTGAAAACATCAAGCAAGCCGCCATCAGGTATTTTAACGATGACAATTTTATAAGAATTGTACTTTTACCTGAGAGTGCCAAAAAGTAATTGACAATAAAAATAATTGACAAAGGACCATTGATAAATAACTGTCAATGGTCCTTTGTCAATTGTAAATTTCCTGACTAGCGTTGAGCGAACGGTGTCTTGTTCAAGTTCGCTAAAAACTCAACTACATCACGAATCTCACGTTTCGTCATCAGCGTGGCCATGGGTGGCATACTGGATGGCGTGTTCTCGCGCTTGCTGATTCTCGAAACAGGAACTTTAAGTGGTTCAGCATCGGAAGTCTTTAGTGTTAGTTCAGTTTTTGTTTCCGCCATTAATATTCCTGAAACTACCTGATTGTCTTTCAACGTGAGGGACACTACACCAAATCCGGGAGCAAGGCGTGCGCTTGGTTCTATCAATGCTTGTAATAATTGTTCACGCGTTAATACATCACCAATCATACCCAGATCAGGACCTACAATGCCGCCTGTTCCATTAATAGCATGGCAGCGCGTACACTGCACGGTTGTGTTCCTCAAAAAGAAATTTCTACCGGCATTGCGATTACCACCATTCAATGCATCTTGAAACGCATCGAGTGAAGTACCGCTCTTTCTCATGGGAGCAAGTTTGGCAATCAGGTTTTCAGAATGGGTTGAGTCAACCGCCTCCGTTACGTCCAGTGTCAAACTTGTGGAGAGTTTCTTGGTTTTCATCTGGTCAAGCAGATCATCGAAAATAGGTTCTGTTTTCGCAATTGGCATCTTGCCTAACACACGAAGAAGCTCTTGTTGCTCCTGAACTGTCGCACTCTTAAATATAGGATTTACAATGCCTGGGAGATTTTCTTTTGTAATGTCCAACTGATCCAACAAACCAATGGCTGTTGTGCGGACACTTACTTCTTTATCTTCCATGCCGCGCTTGATCACAGCTTCAATCTTATCATATTTCAACTTGTACAGAGCAGTCAGCATGGCCGAGCGAACTTCGGGTGTTTTCTGTGCTTGCATGATCTTATCCAGACTGCCATTAAACTCTGGAATGTTCAACGTACTTAACATTTTTGAAGTAGCAATTAGCACATCCACATCGGTGCTTAATAAGAATACCTCGGTGTTTGCTTTCACTTTCGCTTTCACCACTTCAGGGTCATGCGCAAATTTTCCGCGGAAGCGACCGTCCACACGATCCAGCACAGAAGGATCAGGCCATGAAGCAATCGTTGCTAATGCTTCAGCACGAATGGGTCCGGCTACATCATTGCGTTTTGCGAACGTGAGAAGGGCGTCCAATTCTTTTTCAGTTCCCACTCGAAGGCTGGCATTGATAGCGCGTCTCAACAATGGCTCTGAAGTAAATCGCGGTTCATTCAACACAGCCGCCAACGCAGGTAATGCCGCTGGTATTGATAAATCATCATTAATGGCACGAGCTGCTTCCGTGACAATGTACTCGTCCTGGTCTTGTAGGAAGAGTGCAACTTTATCGCTTGATAATTTTCTTAACACCAACACAGCAGCCGTGCGCACGGCCTTGCTCGGATTTTTTGATAACGCAGCAATCGGTTCTACTTCACCAATTCGTGAAAGTGCCAGCACCGCAGCATGACGAATGTAAACATCTTCATCATTATTCTTTTCGATCATGGCAATTAGAGGAGCCACTGCTTCTTTGTATTCCAAGCGACCAAGTGCTTGAGCAGCAAAGAAACGAACGCGATAATTTTCATTCGCTAATAATGGAACAAGTTTGCTTGCTGCATCAGGGTATTTCACATCGCCCAAAATCTTTGCCGCTTGTGCTATAATTTCCTGATCACCATCACTTAACAGATCAACCAAAGGAGCTCCATTACTTTTATCCTCACGCGCCAATTGCCCGATTCCCCAAATACCATGCACACGTGCAAGTTGATTTTCTTTTTGATCAATAGCTTGCTTGAAAATAGCAGCGCCATCCTTACCGCGTGTTGCCAACTCAAATTGTGCTTTTTGACGCACGCGCATATCTCCATAATAAAGGAGTTTTGATAACTCTTCGTCAGATTGATCGTCATAATTCAATTGAATCAATCGTTTGGTTTCAATGCGTTCTTTGGCCAGATCATTTTTATCTTCGCTCACATCAATCTTCCACACGCGACCTAAATCTTTTGTTCCCCAGCCGTTGATCCAGTCTGCAAGGTACATCGCACCATCCGGACCGAAACGTATACTTGTTGCAAGCACGCCATTAAGCATGTTTTTCTCGCCTGCCAATTCAAACGAAGCACCTTTAGGTTTTAAAGTAAATGCCCAAAGGTTCGAGCGACTTGGATTGCCCACAAATTCCGTAACGAAAAAATTATTTTTCCACTCTGAGCCCAATGCAGTTCCTGGATTATACAACACACCGGTTGGTCCATTGTGATAATTAATAATAGGAGGAATAATGTAAGCCGCCTGACCTTCCCAACGCGGTACGTAAAGTTTTTCGTCCATCCATACTTTATAGCCATTGTTCTTTGGATCAACATATTTTCCGTATTGCCAGTTTGAACGCCATCCCGCATCTGATCCTTCTACGATGTAAACCAGTCGTTCGCTCTCCCCTTGATGGTCACCATCGTTATCTTCACTGATCATATTTCCATATTCATCAAACACAAACTCGTGCGTGTTGCGCAAGCCGTGAGCAAAAATTTCAAAATCACTTCCATCAGGATTGGATCTTGAAATCGTTCCTTCATTGGAATAGTTGTGATTCTTTCCATCCGGTGATGTAACGTTTGATCCGATGTCACCAATGTTCCAGTAAATTTTTCCATCCGGTCCTTCCGTAACGCCCGACATACCATGACCACTAAATCCAATGTGCACATCATAGCCATGGGCAATAGACGTTTTTTCATCAATGAGTCCGTCTCCGTTATTGTCTTTCAATCTCCAGAGATCAGGAGCGATGGCCACAAACATGTCTTCTTTACGCACCAGCATACCGCCTGCCACATCAGTGATCTCTTCATTGAAGTCACTGAGGATTCTTGTGGACACATCCGCCATGCCATCGTTGTTGGTGTCCTCCAGTCTCCAGATTTCATCTTGCTCTACGGCAAGGTCGCGCCAATCATGAATGCTGTCTTTATTTAAGTCTTTCAACCACTTATTTTTATCACTCTTTTCTGGTGCGAACGTTTCTTTCAAAAATGCTCTTCGCTCTTCCACAGTGTTCAGGCTGATGGATGGAATCATCCAATCACGGTAGCCGCGAATATCAAACTCAGAATTTTTCTGCCTGTTGGTGCGGTTGATGTAAACACGGCCCGCATCATCCATGGCCATAGCCACCGGATCGGGTGCTAACGAATCCGTTGCCCACAATGATAGCGTAAGGCCTTCACCCAATTTCACCGGAGTAGCCTCACGTACTTCTTTTGCACGGATAGCAGCTTTGGCGGGATCTTCCTTCACGACAATAGGTGGACTTAATGGTTCAGACTTTTTACATGCCGTAACAAGCGCAACAAGCATGACAGCAAAGGACAGGTATTTGAAGGCTTTCATTGAATTGGGGTAAAGTGAAAACATGGAGCTTATGCAATTTAAAATTAATTCTGAGATTGATGCAAAATGTTTTCGGTAACTTTCAATCGGACACTTTAAATCATCGATAGTAGATCTACCTGTGATGCCTGTGGTTTGTGTTGTCACAGTACGCATGCAAATTTTAGCTAAATAAATGAACTATGAGTAAAGGTATCCGTATCCTGCTTACACTTTGTCTCTTCGTTTGCTTTCAGTCAAAAGTAAATGCACAAGCAGACGCCAGAACCTTATCCTTTCCAAAGGTAGAATCAAAGCCTACCCCAATTCCTGATAAGAAAAACGTGTGGGTCTTTATATTGGCCGGTCAATCCAACATGGCAGGGCGCGGACTTGTTGAACCGCAGGACACTATATCATCACCAAGAGTTTTTTCTATCAACAAAAATGGCGAAATCATTCTTGCCAAAGAGCCACTTCATTTTTATGAACCTACACTAACAGGTTTGGATTGTGGCCTCTCCTTTGGAAAAGCGTTGCTCAGTCATGTGCCCGATAACGTTTCTATTCTGCTCATCCCCACTGCGGTGGGTGGAAGTTCGATCAGTCAATGGCTGGGAGACTCCACGTTCAGAAATGTGAAGCTATTCACCAATTTCAAAGAGAAAGTAGAAATAGCAAAACAGTATGGACGACTCAAAGGCATCTTATGGCATCAAGGAGAAAGTGATGCTAACCCAAAAGACATTCCCCAATACAGCAATCGTTTAACGAAACTCCTTACTGAATTCAGAGGAATTGCAGGCAATAAAACTTTACCCATTATGCTTGGTGAACTGGGCAGTTATTCAAATACCAAGGAAAACTGGATGCAGATCAATGAACAAATAAAGCGATATGCTTCTACCGATCACCATGCCATGGTGGTGACTACCGGTGACTTGAATCACAAAGGAGATCAGATTCACTTTAACTCAGAAGGTCAGCGACTTTTAGGTCAACGATTTGCTGATGTGTATTTGCGTATCGTGAAATAAAATATCATTCCTTCAAGTCTGTGAGGACACAGACCTTGGGAAAAAGAGAATTAGCGACTTTCCATATCATGAAAACAGACCGAACATCCCTCACTCAGTTCCTGCAACACACCACGCCCATGAATCATGAAATGGTGAACATCATTGCGGAAAAATTTCAACCGAAAGAGTTTGTGAAAGGAGAATTTTTTCTCAAAGAAGGAAAAGTAAGTAATGAGTATTTGTTTCTGGAAGCCGGATACATGCGGGCGTTTCTGCTGGACACCGAGGGTGAAGAAGTCACCGTCAATTTCTACTCCCCCAACTCGGTGATGTTTGAGGTCTCTTCTTTTTTTCAACGTGTTCCCTCGCAGGAAAATATTCAGGCACTGACGGACTGCAAGGGATGGGTAATCACATTCAATGACTTGAACCATCTTTTTCACTCCACTCCTGAGTTTCGTGATTTTGGTCGCGCTGTATTGGTGCGTGGGTTTGTTGCCTTAAAAGTCAGAACATTATCGATGATCAACAAAACGGCTGAGCAACGCTATGTCTATTTACTTGAAACCAATCCGGATTTATTCCAAAACGCTCCCTTGAAATACATTGCTTCCTACCTGGGCTTAACCGATACTTCCCTCAGCAGAATCAGAAAAGAATTTTCCAAAAAATGATTTCTTGCCATTTGACAAGTAATGTTTGATTTCATTCTTTGATTTTTGAGCTAGTAATCAAACACAATAAGTCATGGAAAATGTTTCAATCTCCGTCATTCTTCTTTTTGTTGCCACCACCCTTTTCACCGTCTGGCAATTCTATTCTGCTTCCGGAAAATCAACAACGGTACTTCTTGTTGTGGGTGCTTTGATGATCCTGCAAACGGTACTTGGACTAAACGGATTTTATCAGCAAAACATGATGTCCCCTCCCCGTTTCTTCTTTTTACTTGCTCCTGAAATTTTCATCATAATTATTCTCTTGGTTACAAAACGCGGCAGAGCATTTCTTGATTCATTTGATCTTCAGAAACTCACCATCCTTCACATCATCCGGGTGCCAGTTGAAATCACATTGTATTTTTTGTTTGTGGCCGGCCTAATCCCTGTACTCATGACCTTTGAAGGATACAATTATGATATTCTTTCGGGATTAACGGCTCCCCTCATTTTTCTCTTGTATTTCGTAGGAAAAAAAATCAATAGCAATAGTCTGCTCATCTGGAATTTGGTGTGCCTGGCGCTGTTGATCAATATCGTTACCATTGCATTGCTGTCTGTTCAAACTCCATTTCAAAAATTGGCTTTTGATCAACCGAATGCGGGTCTTGCGTTTTTTCCCTTCGTGTGGCTGCCAGGCATTGTTGTTCCGATTGTTTTGTTATCGCACCTGATTGCGATACGGAAACTAATCACTTATAGAATAAAAGATTAGCAATCGTTTGAGAATAACGTATTCAAATAAAAAAGTAAACTCAGAATGACTTTTTTATTATAATAGCGGCAAATTCTAAAATCATTAGCTGCTTTTATGAGAAAAATCATTCGACCAAGGTATTCTGCGGACCGTAGTATTGGCCTACTGTTACTAATTTTTGCTCTAGCATTCTTTTTATCGGGCCAGATTTTCCAAGCGCCCCGCACTGGTCAGGGAGGCGAAAATATATACATCGGCATGTTTACGGTGAGCATTGCTGTCATTGTTATGGTGCTGGTACTCTGGGAAGAATTGCTATTCCCCGTCCATGTAAAACCGGAAAAGGATGGCGCTGTAATCTTCAGGAACCATAGAAATAAATTAAAAACACAGCTCCTCATCTATTGTCTCATCCCAATCATTTTTGGATTCATCTATGTTACCTATGAGGTAAACCTGGTTCGCTTCACCATCTGGGCGGCTATTGGCATCATTGCACCCGTTGCGGGAAAATTAATTTCAGGAATAAAAAACTACAACGACTTTCTGAAATTAACTCCTGACACCATTGAATACAAAAACAATGAGAAAATGGGTATCTTTAAACTGAACGACATCCTTCACATTATATTGATAAAAGATGAGCGAACGATTCTTCACAAGATTCAATTGCAAACAGCTAACAATAATGAGGTAATTATAGACCTGGATGAAATGGAAGTAGAAGAGTTTTATCAGTCCATTGACCAGTACATTACCACACATTACAAAAACCTGGTGAAAGAAACCACAGCATTAGCTAGTTGATCCCATCTTCTGGCCTTGTGAAGTTGTTCTAAAAAACTTTTGCCATTAGCTTAACGACTGCAAAGCTGTCGGAGTGGATACCCAAATCCTTCTTTTTTCACTATCTATTCAATAATTCCCACCTTCCTGTAAGGAACCATTCTATTCCGGGTACTAATGGGGTAAATTATCTGTATTGTGACTGAAAAAGAAAAGGAACTCACGTTTAAGAATTGGCTTGGCCTATATAAAGGGCTAATCTTCAAAGTCGTACGTGCCTACGCCTTTACGGCCATGGATCAGGAAGACCTCTTTCAGGAGATCACGGTGCAGGTATGGCATTCGATTCCCTCCTTTCGACAAGAATCACAAGTGACAACCTGGATCTATCGTATTTCACTCAATACAGCAATCAAGTGGGTAAAGAAAGAACGAAAGCATGATCAGTCAACTACACTGGATTTCATCGAGCATACTTTACAAGAGCGCAGTGTTCAAGTGGATGAGCGATTAACCTGGTTGTATGAAGAAATCTACAAGCTTGATGAAATTGATCGTTCGGTGTGCTTACTGCTGCTCGATGATTTCAGCTACAAAGAAATAGCCAGCATATTGGGCATCACTGAATCTCATGTTGGCGTTAAGATCAATCGCATAAAAAAATACCTTACCACAAAAACAAAAAAGCTATGATCACCATGGAATTTGAAGAAATGAAAAAAGTTTGGGACTCACAAAACAAAGAGCCGCTTTACAGCATCAATGAAGATGCATTACACAACCGCATCCTGACAAAGAAGAATCAGGGCTATCACATTACCAATATCAGCGAATTGCTTACCATCATCGTTAACGCAGGAGCTGGCGGCTTTATTTTCTCCATGAATTACTTTAAATCAACTCCTAATTTTTGGATGTATGTGCTATCGGGTTGGATGCTTCTAACAGCGTTGCTCGCTTTAGTGATGAGAATTCGCAGAATACAAGGAGGCTTGCAGTTTGACAGAACCATGCTGGGTGATCTTGATCACGCCATTTCCGTAGCAACCTACCAGGTACGACTTTCACAATTTATGCGATGGAATATGTTGCCCATGGGAATACTCCTTGTCCTTGGTGTTTCGGGCGGTGGAAAGTCAATTTGGCTGGCCGTTGGTATCGTGATCTTTTTTGTTCTGGTGAATTATGCTGCGCGGTGGGAACATAGTATTTATAAGAACAGAAAACGTGAACTGGAAATATTGCAAAGCAAATTGAAGAATGAAGTAGTCAATTCCTGACTTCCATAAAACTCCATGGTCTGTGTCCTCACAGACCATGAGAAAAGTTCTGTATAATGGGTGGCCTGGAAACAATAATTATTTACTTGCCGCTTGTTCAGCCAATCAGATTTTTTGGTTTATTTATAGTTCTAACCGATTCAGCTTCCAATGAGCCACAAGAACTATCGCAAAGAAACCAATTGTTTGAATTGTGGCGCTGAAGTCACCGGTAAGTTTTGTTCAAATTGCGGACAGGAAAACCTGGATACACACGAGAATTTCTTTCATGTTGCTGGGCATTTTGTATCCGACATTTTTCATTACGACTCCAAATTCTTTAGCAGTATTATTCCCTTGTTCACTAAACCAGGGTTCCTGACAAAAGAATATTGGGAAGGAAGGCGAGTGCGCTATATTCACCCTTTACGATTGTTCTTTTTTGTGACGATTGTGTTTGTCCTGGCATCGGGTTGGTTTTTTAGTCACTTTCGAGATGAGCTGCTGAGTGGAATATCCATTATGCAAGACCCCAACATAGCAAGGATCAATGACTCATATTTATCAACACTTAATGACTCGACAAAGTTGTATGTTGGAGAAGGGTATGATTCTTTAACCGTACGGGAAATTAAGGCTGAGAAAGCAAGACCCGCGAGGTTGGTTGGCAAACTAAGTATTGGAGCTGATACCGTTTTTAAAGGGTTAAAATATGTGACCTTTTTTCTACTGCCGGTTTATGCATTTCTATTTAAGATTTTGTATCGTAGAAAGAAATTATTCTATGTCGATCATCTCGTGTATGTGTTACATGTTCAAAGTTTCATGTATGTAGCTCTTTCGTTCTTCCTTATTTTACCTTTGGCTATAGCCGTGCCGCTTTTGGTTATCCGCACACTCATATTTGCAACATTGCTTCTATACTTAGTTTTTTCTCTCCGTTACCTCTATAAACAGGCGCTGTGGAAGACTATTTTAAAATCTGTCATCGCGTCCTTTTTGTTATTTTTTATAACAATAATGACTGTGTTGTCTATCGCTGCATTTGATGCTATATTCATTCAACCATGAATTTCATTTATCTAGATGCAACGAGTCCACTTGCCAGTTCCTGCAGAGTTCAGTTTTAAACTAAATCTCGAATTCCTTCAGCGATCTCCCAAAGAAATTCTCCATCGGGTCACTAATACGTATGTCACAAAATTACTAAAGGTCGATGATGAACTCGTACTATTCCGTGTAAGCTTCAATAAGTCAAAACTTCAACTTGACTTCCTAAACGGTGCACCTTCACAAAAAGTGATCACGATTACTAAGGCGTTTGTTAACGAATGGTTTGATCTGGATACAGATTTAAAACCATTTTATAAAATGGCTGCCGAAGATAACCTGCTTCGAGATCTTGTAATACAGTATCATGGTTACCGAATTGTTGCCCTACCTGATTTATTCGAGTCACTCGTGTGGGCTGTAATGGGTCAACAGATAAATGTACAATTTGCCTATACGATCAAGCAACGATTTGTAGAGTTGTATGGAAGCAAGATTGAATTTGAAGGCGAGGTATATTACCTGTTTCCTACGGCTGAACAAGTTTCACAATTAAAACCTGAAGAACTATTACCACTTCAGTTCTCGCGGCAAAAAGCCCTATACACCATTCTCATTGCACATGCGTTTGTTTCCGGAGCCATTTCAAAAGAAAAACTTACAGGCAAATCACTCATTGAGGCCAAAGAAGAACTTACAAAAATAAAAGGCGTTGGCAACTGGACTGCCAACTACGCCATGATGAAAACCTTTCGTTATCCTGATGCATTTCCACTAGAAGATGTTGCCATTCACAATGCCATCAAGAAATTAAAGAAAATGAAAGTGAAACCTACGCTCGATCAGGTGAAACGCGTTTTTAAAAAATACAAAGGGTGGGAAGCGTATGCCACTGTATATTTGTGGAAGAGTTTATAATTCCCCTCACTCTATGATAACTATTTCTTGCCCGCAGATTCTGGTGGAAGAATAATCCATCTTGATCTATGAAAAACGTAAGGTATTATTTTTCCATCCCCTTCGATTTGAGCCTTTAATATCTCTGATGAGACAAGCTCATAGCGAATAACCTTGGGGAAATCATGTTCAGGATTTTCTGCGACAAACCCTTTGTTGCTATGTGAAGTTATTTTAAAGTAAACTTCCTGTTGATTTCCTGCCACATCCGGTACATAATAGTAAACCCCTTTTTCGAATTTAATTTTAATTTTTTCCGTAATCGTTGTGTCTTTTCCCTCAAAGCGAAATGAAACTCCTTTAAGAAATTCCTTTGATTCATCGAGCTTCCAAATCTCTTGAGTGATTCTATCCTCCAATATCCATTCACCTTTCAGCCAGTTGAAATCTTCAAACTGAGAAAAACAAATCAGTGGATAAAGAAATATGGAGACCGTTATAAGCCTCTTCATGTCGTATGTTTGTCTTTTTATTTTGCCAATACAGGAAGATTAGCGACAAGTTCAATCAAGTCGTTGTCTTCAACTTGCTTGCGTTCATCGGCAAGAAGCAGGAAGTTTTCATATACGGTATTCAATTCCATACCTTCATACTTGTGACCCAACAATTGCAGTCTGTGTTTCAATGCTGCACGACCACTGCGGGCAGTCAATACAATGGAAGACGATGGAACTCCTACATCCGATGGATTGATGATTTCATAATTCTCAGCGTGCTTCAAAAATCCGTCCTGGTGGATACCTGATGAGTGAGCAAATGCATTTGCTCCCACAATAGCTTTGTTTGCCTGCACAGGCATTCGCATCATGCTACTTACCAAATGACTGATTTCATAAAGCTGCTCGGATTTAATTCCGGTATATAGATCAAGGTCCTTATGCACTTTCAGCGCCATCGCTACTTCTTCCAACGCAGTGTTACCAGCACGTTCACCGATACCGTTGATCGTCACTTCAGCTTGGCCCGCGCCAGCAATAAGTCCGGCCAGCGTATTGGCTGTTGCCAAACCCAAATCATTATGACAATGAACAGAAATCACAGCCTTGTCAATATTCTTCACGTGCTCAAACAAATATTGAATTCGTTTACCATATAGATTCGGAAGACAATATCCTGTAGTATCAGGAATGTTCACTACATCAGCACCAGCAGAAATCACAGCTTCCGTTAGTTGAGCAAGGAAACCAAGATCAGCACGACCGGCATCTTCAGCAAAAAATTCTACTTCATACCCTTTGGCCTTTGCATACTTCACGGCCCAAACTCCTTGCTCAAGTACTTGTTCTCGTGTACTGCGAAACTTATGCAGAATATGAACATCCGATGAACCAATACCCGTATGAATTCTGCCATGTTTTGCATGATGTAATGCTTCAGCTGCCACATCGATATCATCCTTCTTTGAACGAGTCAAACCACAAACCGTAACGTGCTTTACAGCTTTGGATATTTCCACCACAGAAAGAAAATCGCCAGGGCTTGAAATCGGGAACCCCGCTTCAATCACATCTACACCAAGCGCTTCGAGCTCACGTGCAATGATCACTTTTTCTTCAGTTCTCAGCTGACAACCGGGAACCTGTTCACCATCACGTAATGTTGTGTCGAAAATTTGAATTTTGCGGCCCATATACTTCGTTGTTTATTAGTCGTTATAATGTTTAATTAAGCAATCACTGGTTTACCAGCTTTTTGCAATTGTTTGGCAATGTGTTCCCCCATTGCCTGCGTATTCAAGATTTTATCTTTCGGAGTCTTCGCATCAGCAATATCCGTTGTGCGGTAGCCGGCTTTCAATGTTTGCTGAACAGCCGTGATGATGGCCTGAGCTTCCTCGACTAATCCGAAAGAAATATCAAGCAACAAAGCAGCTGAGAGAATCGATGCCAATGGATTAGCAATTCCTTTTCCAGTAATGTCATGTGCACTTCCATGAATAGGTTCGTACAATCCTACCGTATCACCTACCGAAGCAGAAGCTAACATTCCCATCGAGCCTGCAATTTGTGACGCCTCGTCCGTAAGGATATCACCAAAAAGATTTCCAGTAAGTACCACGTCAAAGCTTCTTGGATTCTGAATAAGCTTCATCGCAGCCGAGTCGATAAACTGATGTTCCAATTCTACGTCTGGATATTGCTTACCAATGTCCTGAACAACTGCTCTCCACAAACGAGAGCTTTCCAATACATTAGCTTTATCCACCGATGTTACTTTCTTTCTCCGTGTGCGTGCAGCCTGAAATGCTTTGTGTGCAATGCGTTCCACTTCATAGCGAGAATAGATCATGATATCGTACGCGGTATTGCCATCATCTTTTCTACCCTTCTCTCCAAAGTATACATCACCTGTCAATTCACGGAAAAACAAAATATCCGAACCCTTCAATATTTCAGGTTTAATACTTGATGCTTCCAACAACTCATCAAATAATTTGATGGGACGGAGATTGGCATACAAACCAAGTTCCTTGCGCATCTTCAATAAGCCTTGCTCTGGCCTTACTTTTAATGTTGGATCGTTATCATACTTGGGATGTCCAACCGCGCCAAATAAAATTGCATCGCAGTTTTTCAACTTGGCTAATGTTTCATCCGGTAGCGGATTGCCTGTCGCTTCAATCGCATCGTGGCCAATCTCAGCACGATCAAATTCAAATTCATGGCCATAGAGAGAAGCTATCTTTTCTAACACTCGCTTTCCTTCGGTTGTTACTTCTTTTCCAATTCCGTCTCCGGGGAGTATGACGATCTTTTTCTTCACGAGTAATCAATTATGAATGTGCTAAATCAAACTTTCTAATATCACCATCAAGGCTCAACAAATAATCAATGTCATCGTAACCGTTCATGAGACATGTTTTCTTATAGGCGTTGATGTCAAAGCTTTCTTTGCGATTATTGAAACTGATCACTTGATTTTGTAAATCAATCATCACTTCTGTTTTTGGATTTGCTTGTATGGTATCCAACAATTCTTTCAAAAACGCATCGGACACAACCACCGGCAGTACCGCATTGTTCAGGGCATTACCTTTAAATATATCAGCAAAGAAACTGGATACTACTACGCGAAATCCGAAATCATAAATTGACCAGGCTGCGTGCTCGCGACTACTTCCACAACCAAAGTTTTTACCCGCCACTAAAATTTTTCCTGAGTAGGTTGGATTATTCAATGCAAAATCCTTAACGGGGTTGTTGTTGCTGTCGTAACGCCAGTCGCGAAACAAATTATCTCCAAATCCTTCGCGTGTCGTTGCCTTTAAGAAACGCGCAGGAATGATCTGGTCAGTGTCTATATTTTCAACAGGCATTGGAAAAGCCGTTGATTTGAGTGTTATAAATTTCTCTTTGCTCATGATTAAAATTCTCTTACGTCTGTCACCTTACCTGTTATTGCCGCAGCCGCTGCACTCAATGGACTTGCCAAAAACGTTCTTGACTTCGGTCCTTGTCGCCCTTCAAAATTTCTGTTCGAAGTACTGATGCAATACTTTCCTGCAGGCACTTTATCTTCATTCATACCCAGACATGCCGAGCATCCCGGATCACGTAATTCAAAACCTGCAGCTTCAAATATTTTATCGAGTCCTTCTTTCTTCGCTTGCTCTTGTACTTGTTTTGAGCCTGGTACAACCCATACTTCAACGTTCGGAGCTTTTGTTTTTCCTTTCACCATAGAAGCCACTAACCGCAAGTCTTCAATACGTGCATTCGTACAGCTTCCAATGAAAACATAGTCAATCGATTTACCAAGTAGCATAGAGCCTGGTTCAAGACCCATGTAATCAAGTGATTTCTTAAATGAAATCTGCTCGTTAATCTCATTTAGTTCTTCAACATTAGGAATGCGATCAGTCACCTTCATACCCATACCCGGATTTGTACCGTAGGTAATCATGGGTGTGATGTCGGCCGCATCGAACTTCAATACTGTATCGTACTTTGCACCATCATCCGTAACAAGTTTCTTCCATTCCGTTACAGCGCGATCAAATGCTTCTCCTTGCGGAGCAAACTTTCTTCCGTTGATGTAGTTGAATGTTGTTTCATCAGGAGCGATCAGACCACCCCGAGCTCCCATTTCTATGCTCATGTTGCAGATTGTCATCCGCGCTTCCATGGACAATGCACGAATGGCATCTCCTGCATACTCAACAAAAAAGCCAGTGGCACCGCTGGCTGATATTTTTGAAATGATATAAAGAATAATATCCTTACTGACGACACCTTTGCCCAATGCACCGTTGATTTCGATTTTCATCGTCTTCGGTTTGTATTGCAAAATGCATTGCGTTGCTAATACTTGTTCTACTTCGGATGTACCAATTCCAAAAGCAATGTTTCCAAATGCTCCATGTGTTGACGTGTGACTGTCGCCACATACGATAGTCATTCCCGGAAGTGTCAATCCCAATTCAGGGCCAATGATGTGTACGATGCCTTGAAATGGATGACCAAGATCATAGAGCTCCACACCATACTCAGCACAATTCTTTCTCAAGGTTTCCACCTGATGACGGGAGAGTGCTTCCTTGATGGGGAGATGTTGATCTTTTGTAGGAACATTGTGATCGGCAGTAGCAGAGGTACGCTTTGTATTGAAAACTTTAATGCCACGTTTTCTCAATCCGTCAAAAGCCTGAGGGCTGGTAACTTCATGGATAAAGTGTCGATCAATAAATAAGGCATCCGGGTATCCATCAGCGTGTTTCACCACGTGAGCGTCCCAGATTTTTTCAAAAATTGTTTTGGGGCTTTGACTCATTGCTTGTGTATAACAAGTGTTAGTTTGGTACGTATTCGATAAAACAGAACCGCCCTGTCGTGTTCGAAACACAACAGGGCGGAACTCTTAATTCTTAAGCTACGAAGATCGCGAAAGTTGAGAGTTACTTCAATGAAATCGCGATAAAAATTTATGTAAAAGGACTGACAAGTGTTTGGTAGATTGACAGTTCTGTACAGCTTTTCAAACGGCTAAATCAAATACTCAAACAAATTCTCATTTTGATTAACAAGTGTGTAATTGAGTTTTTGATCATCCATACGTTTGATCAATGAATTGAAATCTTCGCGCGACTTCACTTCAATGCCAATCAATGCAGGGCCGGTTTCTTTATTATTCTTCTGTACAAACTCGAATCTCACAATATCATCGGTCGGACCAAGCGTATCATTTAAAAATTCTTTCAAGGCACCGGGGCGTTGCACAAATCGAATGATGAAATAATGTTTCAGTCCCTCATAGAGCATAGAACGATCACGAATTTCCTGCATCCGGTCAATGTCGTTGTTTCCACCGCTCAATATGCACACCACTTTCTTTCCTCTGAGTTTGTCTGCATAGAAATCCAATGCAGCGATACTCAGGGCTCCGGCTGGTTCTGCAACAATGGCATCCTCATTATAAAGTTGTAGAATGGTGGTGCTCACTTTTCCTTCCGGCACAAGAAGCATATCAGAAAGAATGTCTTTACAGATTTCAAATGTCAGGTTACCCACTTTCTTAACCGCTGCACCGTCAACAAAGCGTAATATCTGATCGAGTATTACCGGCCGGCCTGCGGCCAGCGCTTCTTTCATGGAGGGAGCACCCAAAGGTTCTACGCCAATAATTTTGGTTTGAGGTGAATAGGTATGAAAGTATGATCCAAGGCCTGCACACAAGCCTCCACCACCTACAGGAACAAAGACATAGTCGATGTTCGATAATTCGTCAAGGATTTCCTTACCCACTGTACCCTGACCTTCAATCACTTTCAAATGATCGAATGGAGGAATGAAAACCATATTATTCTTGTCGGTGAACTTCAACGCATGTTCCTGGCATTCGTCAAACGTATCACCCACCAATACAATCTCGATCTTTTCTCCGCCAAACATTTTTACCTGATTCACTTTTTGCTTCGGAGTAACCACAGGCATGTAGATGACACCCGTGATTGATAAAAGTTTGCAAGACAATGCAACACCTTGTGCATGATTGCCGGCACTTGCACAAACCACTCCCCGATTGCGTTGCTCATCGGTAAGGCTTTGCATGAGATTGTATGCCCCACGAATTTTGTAGGAACGAACTACCTGAAGGTCTTCTCGCTTAATGTAAACTTCGCAATTGTATTTCTCAGAAAGTTTCCGATGAAACTGGAGCGGTGTTTTGGTAACAACAGGCTTGAGTACTTCGTATGCTGCAGTTACATCTATTTTGTACGGAACGGTTGTATTCATATAAGGCGGTTAAAAAGAGCAGGTAGGTCTTTTTTACCTACCTGTCCTTTTTTCTAATTTATCATACTTGCTTCGACTTGTTGCTTTTCAGGACGAAGTTTCCTTACAGCAGCACCAGCTTGCCACAATTCGCTCTCGCGTAATGTTTTCAATTCCTCCGCCAGTTTTTCGCGGTAATCAGGTTTGCTACAGGTTTCAATTGTCCTTCTCGCTTCTGCTCCGGTAGCGACACTCTTATAAAGTTCCTGAAACACTGGTAATGTTGCTGCTTTGAATTTCACTTTCCAATCCAATGCTCCGCGTTGTGCTGTGGTAGAACAGTTTGCATACATCCAATCCATACCGTTTTCAGCCACCAATGGCATCAAGCTTTGCGTCAATTCTTCAACCGTTTCATTGAATGCTTCTGAAGGTGAGTGACCGTTGGCGCGAAGTACTTCGTATTGTGCTTCAAAAATACCAGCAATAGCACCCATCAATGTTCCGCGTTCACCTGACAAGTCAGAATAAACCTCTTTCTTGAAATCAGTTTCAAACAAATAACCAGCACCCACACCAATACCCAATGCAATAGCTTTGTTCTTTGCCTTTCCTGATACATCCTGGAACACAGCATAACTTGCGTTGATCCCTTTTCCTTGCAAAAACAATCTGCGTACAGAAGTTCCTGAACCCTTTGGAGCTGCAAGAATGACATCAATATCAGCAGGAGGTATAATGCCTGTTTGTTCTTTGAAAGTAATTCCAAAGCCGTGAGAGAAATATAATGTCTTGCCAGCCGTTAAGTATGGCTTAATCTTTGGCCACAGTTCAATTTGACCTGCATCAGAAAGAAGGAATTGAATGATCGTTCCGCGCTTTGCAGCTTCTTCGATTTCAAACAATGTAGTGCCAGGAACCCATCCGTGTTCTACTGCTTTGTCCCATGTCTTTGAACCTTTACGTTGTCCGACAATAACATTGAAACCATTATCACGAAGGTTCAACGCCTGAGCAGGTCCTTGTACTCCGTAGCCTATAATTGCGATGGTTTCATTCTTTAAAAAGTCTAGTGCCTTCTCCTGAGGAAACTCTTCACGTGTCACTACTTCTTCAATCGTGCCACCAAAATTGATCTTTGCCATTTGTTTTAGTTTATTATTTAATTTAAAAATTCAATTCGTTAATCGATATCGACAATCTTTTCGCTTAGCTCATAGTACGCTGCACTTCCTTCGTAGGATTTTACGCTTTCTACTTCAATTAGCTTTTCGAGTTGCAATGTTACCTTCTCAATCATATCAGGTGTTGTGAATAACAACATGATGGCACCTCCACGTTTGAAATCGTCTTCGTTTTCATTAGCCATCAATTTTTTTATACGCACCCTTCTTCTGTTCAATACATTGATAATTCTATTCAATACATTGAAGTTATTGTCAGATGCTATTTCTAATGTGAATTCCTGCTTCATAACACGTCTACTTTTTAGGAATCTCCAAAATAACTTCTGCAACACCTGCACCCGCGGGCACCATAGGGAACACATTGTCTTCCTTTCCAACAACCACTTCAAGGAAGTAAGGTCCCTTGGCATCTAACATTTCCTGAATAGCACTTGCCAGATTTTCTCGTTCCGTTACTTTCTTTGCTGGTATATCATATGCTTCCGCCAACTTTACAAAATTAGGGTTCACCATTTCTGTAAATGAATACCGTTTTTCATGAAAGAGTTGTTGCCATTGACGTACCATTCCGAGGTAGCTGTTGTTCAACACCATCACCTTCACTGGAATTTTATACTGCATGATCGTACCTAATTCTTGCAACGTCATTTGAAAACCGCCATCACCTATAACCGCAACGACCTGCGTATTCGGCTGAGCAAGTTTTGCTCCCATAGCGGCCGGTAAAGCAAAACCCATGGTACCTGCGCCTCCCGATGTAACGTTGGTCCGGGGATTTTTAAATTGATAATACCGTGACGCTGTCATTTGATGCTGACCCACATCCGTTACCATAATGGCCTCACCATTCGTTAACATCGAAAAGTGATTGATTGCTTCGGCCATTTTTATTTCACCTGTTGAAAAGAATTCAGGGTGAATTACTTTTTCATACTCCGTGTCATTCAGATTACGGAAAGTTTGAATCCATTCATCATAAGCAGTTGTTGGGGTTAACTTGATCAAGGCTTGCAATGCTTCTTTCGCATCGGCATGAACAGCCACATCAACTTTTATGATCTTGTTAATTTCTGCTTTGTCTATATCGATATGAACAATTTTTGCCTGGCGTGCATATTTGGTTACGTTACCCGTTACGCGATCGTCAAAACGCATACCGATGGCGATCAACACATCGCACTCATTGGTGTTTACATTCGGTCCATAATTACCGTGCATGCCCAAGTAGCCCACATAGTTTTTATGATTGGTCGGAAAACCACCAAGACCTAACAATGTACTTGCAACTGGAATACCTGTCTTTTCAGAAAAGGCAATAAGTTCTTTCGATGCATCAGAAAGTAAAATACCCTGACCGGCAAGGATGTAAGGTCTCTTGGCATTATTGATCAACGCAGCAGCAGCTTCAATTTGTGATTGTTGCATCACTGGTTTTGGTCTGTATGTGCGAACCGTTTCACATTTTTTATACTCTGATGCTTCGATCAATTCATTCTGAGCATTCTTGGTAATATCAATTAACACCGGGCCAGGCCTGCCCGTTGTCGCAATATGAAATCCCTTTGCCACAGCAGCAGCAATATCCTTTGCTTCTGTTACCTGAATGTTCCATTTCGTTACCGGTATAGTCGTATTGATCACATCAATTTCCTGAAACGCATCAGTACCTAATAAATGAGCAAAAACCTGTCCTGTAATACATACGAGCGGTGTTGAATCAATCAATGCATCTGCTAAACCTGTGACAAGGTTTGTCGCTCCAGGTCCAGAGGTAGCAAATACAATTCCCGGCTTGCCGGACACACGTGCAAATCCTTGAGCAGCATGAATTGCACCCTGCTCATGGCGCACTAAAATATGAGTGAGTTGGTCTGAGTAATGATACAACGCATCATACACAGGCATAATTGCTCCACCCGGATAACCAAAAATGGTCTTCACTCCTTCCGACACCAGCGATTGCAACAAGATCTCCGATCCGGATAGCTTTTGCTTTGTTGGTGCAGCAACTTTTTCTTTAGTCTTCGTCAGTAACGCATCCATCAGCTGCAGTTTTTACTTGTTTGGCATATTTATATAAAACACCATTGGTCACTTTTTGTATTGGTGCTTTGTATCGCGACTTCCGTGCCGCAATTGTTTTCTCATCTACTAATAAATTGATTTGATGTGTTGTCACATCAATTTCAATCAAGTCCTCGTCTTCAACATATGCGAGCAATCCACCTTCAGAAGCTTCCGGTACAATGTGCCCGATTACAAATCCGTGAGAACCACCTGAGAATCTTCCATCTGTAATTAGCGCTACAGATTTTCCAAGACCAGAGCCCATGATCAAACTTGTTGGCTTCAACATTTCTGGCATGCCGGGTCCACCCTTAGGGCCAACGTGGCGAATGACAACTACGTCTCCAGGTTTAATCTTTCCTGAACGTATTCCATCCGTCAATTCAAATTCACCATTGAATATCCGTGCTGTTCCTTTAAATCGCTCGCCTTCTTTACCCGTGATCTTCGCTACGGCTCCTTTCTCAGCTAGATTTCCATAAAGGATTTGCAAGTGACCCGTAGCCTTAATCGGTTTTTCAAAAGGAACAATGATGTTTTGTTTTTCGAAATCAAGATCCATTGCGTCTGCCACATTCTCCGCAATTGTTTTCCCCGTTGCGGTGATACAATCTCCATGCAGAAATCCCTTCTTCAATAAATACTTCATTACAGAAGGCACACCACCAATTTTATGAAGTGCATCCATCAAATAAGTGCCGCTTGGTTTTAAGTCAGCAATCAATGGAGTTTTATCGGAGATGCGTTGAAAATCATCTTGTGTAATTTTTACCCCAACACTTTTTGCCATGGCGATCAGATGCAACACAGCATTCGTTGATCCTCCCAATACCATGACAATTGTAATTGCATTTTCAAATGCCTTAAACGTCATAATGTCGCGGGGCTTCAGGTCGCTTTTCAACAACCCAAGCATGGCTTTGGCTGCTTCTACACATTCTGCTGATTTTTCTTTGCTCAATGCAGGATTCGAAGAAGAATACGGTAGTGACATACCCAATGCTTCAATAGCAGAGGCCATGGTATTGGCCGTGTACATACCGCCACACGCACCAGCACCTGGACAGGCATTCTGAATGATTCCCTTATAATCCTCATCGGAAAGTTTATTCTGCATCTTTTCGCCAAGAGCTTCAAAAGCAGAAACAATATTCAATTCTTTTCCTTTGTAATGACCACCTGCAATAGTTCCACCATAGACCATGATGGCAGGACGATTCAATCGACCCATCGCCATCACTGAAGCTGGCATATTTTTATCGCAACCCACTACAGCAATAAGTCCATCGTAAAATTGTGCGCCACAAACTGTTTCAATAGAGTCAGCAATTACTTCACGACTTACCAATGAATAACGCATGCCTTCTGTACCATTGCTGATACCATCGCTCACACCAATCGTATGAAAAATCAATCCTACTAACTCCTGATCCCATACCGCTTGCTTCACTTCAGCAGCCAATGCATTTAGGTGCATGTTACACGTGTTGCCATCAAAGCCTGTGCTGACGATACCCACCTGAGCTTTTGTAAGATCGTGTTCTGTTAAACCAATTCCATACAGCATCGCTTGTGATGCCGGAAGTGTTGGGTCTTGTGTAATTGTTCTGCTGTACTTATTAAGAGCCATTTCTAAAAAAATCTAAACGAAAAAAAATCAAACAATAACGGAGCTATTTATTTTATCCAATACGATAGAACGATACGTTTCGCGAATGATGTTGCTTAACGAATCGTTCCAGGCTTTGAGCATCGGTTGTCCTTCGATGGAATCAACGGCTACAATTTCTAACATGGTGCTACAGAAGAATGCGCTATCTGCTTCAAATAATTCTTCTGGCCTGAAATGTTTTTCTTCCACCGGAATTTCTAACTGGCGGCAAATGTCCATTACGGTTTTGCGGGTGATACCCGGAAGAATACTTCCCAGCGGAGGCGTAATGATCACGCCATCTTTCTCATAAAAAAAATTGGCTCCGGGCCCTTCAGCCACAAAGCCATTTAAGTCTAAGAGAATTGCATCATCGAAGCCACGTTTCTTCGCTTCGGTGGTTGCTAAAATTGAGTTTACATATAAACCACAAACTTTCGCTTCCATCGTCACTGCTTTTGGATTGGGGCGTTGAAATGAAGAAATACAAACTTTGGCGGGTTTAAGGGTTGGGTGTTGTTCACATTCCCACGCTGCAATCATTACCGAAACTCCATTAGGAGAAGTAAGCGCCATGTTCGGGCTGCAAAATACAAGGGGGCGGATGTAGGCGTTTGTTAAATGATTTTTTTCAATCACCTGATAGGTGAATTGAGTAAGCTCTTCGGCAGAATAAGTAAAGGGTATACCCATAAGAGCACAACTGCGTTTTAAACGCTCGTAATGTTCGTGCGCTTTAAAAATCTTTGTTCCATTTACGGTTTCGTAAGAACGAATACCTTCAAACAGGCCATACCCATAATGCAAGGTTTGACCATACAAATCCGTCTTGGCATCAGTCGCTTTTACGAACTGACCGTCAAGGAAGAGGATCGTATCGCTGTTGTAGTATTCCATTTTTTTAAAACAACCGTTAGTTTGTTATAAACCCTATAAAACAAAACCGTCCCGATGGTATCATCGGGACGGTCATAATATCTTTATAATATCATTACTGCCCCGGCTTTCGGAGTAGAATGACGCTGACAAGCACGCTGCTGATCATCATCATGATCAGCGTATTTATTATTCCGTATGAGATTACATTTTTCATCGCTTCAGAATTTCTTGTGCAGTAGTACAAGATTCAAAAATTTTACGAAGAGTTTCAATGAAAGCTTGAAAAAAGTTCGAAAAAAAGCAAAAAACGAATGTTAGGTATGACTTACGAGTGTTCGGAGATTAACTGTTTAAGTACTCAACAATACCATCACGTATCGCTGTAAATGTCTTAGTCAGTATCTCTTCATTCTCTTCCAACAACGTAACGCGGAAGCCTTGAAGCTCGGAACAAAACGATGAGATGGGTACTACACAAACACCTTTTGCGGCAAGCAAATAATAAACAAAACGTTTGTCCATGGGAATGTCCTGACCAACCCATTTCTCTACCAAGGCTTTGATATCCGGATTTTCAATTTTCAATTTCTGATGAGGCTTTAATGTCCCTTCACGGAAAATAATCGTGTTGTAAAATGCTCCGAAGGTTTCATTAAAAGTAAGTTGAGGAACTGTTTTGAAAATATCGGAGATGATCTTACTACGCTTGCCAATATTTTGGTTGGTTTGCTCGCGATAACCTTTGAAACGTGGGTCGCCAAAAATTTTTGGAATGGCAACTTGTGGAAGTTTTGTTGAACACACCTCAATCATCTTGGCATTATCAAGCGCAAGACACAAGCGATTGAATTCTTCATCCTTATCGCGATTGTAGTATTCCATCCACCCGCAGCGCGATCCCGGCCATGGAAGTTCTTTTGAAATTCCTTTCATGGAAATACCAGGAACATCTTCTATAATTTCTGCTAAGGCATAAGCACGGGCTCCATTATAGGTGATGTTCAAGTAGATTTCGTCTGCGATCAGGAATAGATTAAATTCTTTCGCGATGGCTACAATTCTCTTTAGTGTTTCCAACGGATACACCATGCCAGTTGGGTTGTCCGGATTGATGATGAGTATACCAACAATGCTAGGATTGTACTTTACCTTATTGTACAAATCATCCAGATCGGGATACCATTTGTTGTTGGGGTCGAGTTTATATGTCAACGGTTCGTGACCGGCATGAGCAGCTTCTGCGCTGGAGTGTGTAGAGTATGCAGGAGAGGGGCCAATAACACGTGACGTGCTCGTGATAAACTGATACGCTTTGGAAATCGCATCGCCCAGGCCATTGAAAAAACAAATATCTTCAGCTGTAATTTGCACGCCTTTCATCGCGTTGGTCTGTTTGGCCAGAAACTCGCGTGTGTCGAGCATTCCTTTGGACGGACAATAGCTATACGTATCATCGTTCTTGATAAGATCGGCAATGACGTCCTTGATCCATTGAGGAAGCTTATGATTTTTTTGAATGGGGTCACCAATGTTTTCCCATGAAATAGAAAGGCCAAGCTTTCTTAACTGATCGGCTTTCTTAACGATCTCGCGTATTTCGTAACTGAGTTCCTTGGCTCCTTCGTTGAGTAGTTGCTGGCGCATGACTTAAATAAAGCCCGAAAGTAAATTTTAAGTAGAGGAAAGACAAAGTGGATCGTGTATTAATTTGTAGCAACCACACTATCCTCAATGAACACTTGTTCGGCTCGCCTGCTCACCATCGGTATTTTGTTCATCCACGTCACTTCAATGGTGTAAACGCCAAAGTCTTCCGTCACTTTTCCTTTGATTTCATAAAAACCCCTGCCCCGAAAAGGAAATTGCTGTGTTACGTCAGGAAAATGAACGGTATCAAATGCTTCGCCATTCACATCGTAAAATGTGCCAAAGCACATGGACTGGTTCGTTTTTGTGCGCGTATCTTTTGTGGTGACAACATAACCTGCAATATGCACCTGTTGCCCTTTCCGATCTTTTAAACTATTCGCCCTGACGTTGCCATAATCGCGCGTGGGTAACAAATCAAAGGGGTGGCACAACGGAAAGCCAAGCAGTTCCAGCTCATCAAAAGCATCTTCCAGATGGTTACGGTCTAAATTTGGTAATGGATATTCTTTCGGCTCGGTATCAAACAAATCTACGGTGGTCACCGGTTTCGCTTTTGCACTGCTGAAGTAGAGCATGGACTCCCACAAAAGGTGTTGCTTTCCTTTTCCGGTAAAACGAAATGCTCCGATGCGAATCAAGATACGAAGCTGCTCCAGTCCGATGTCGGGTGTGCGCCTCAAAAAATTATCAAGGCTTTTATAAACACCGTTTTGCTCACGTTCGCTGGCAATGTGCTGCGCTATCTTTTTCTCCAGACTTTTGATGTGGATGAAGCCGATGTAGATATCGTGTCCATATATAGTCGTTAGATGATCACTGTGGTTAACACAAGGCGCTTCAATGGTGGCGCCATTCATACGAGCTTCATGTACATAAAATTCTGTTCGGTAAAATCCACCAAAGTTGTTGATCACACCCACCATAAACTCAAGCGGATAATGTGCTTTTAAGAATAAACTTTGATAGCTCTCCACAGCATAACTGGCAGAATGGCCTTTGGCAAAGGAATAGCCTGCAAAACTTTCAATCTCCTTCCAAACGCGATCAATGACGTGCTGCTCATAACCTATCTCTGAACAGTTTTCAAAAAACTTATCATGCACACGTTGAAACTCTTCGCGCGAACGATACTTGCCCGACATGCCTCTGCGCAGCACATCGGCTTCTGTTAACGTGAGTTTTGCAAAGTGATGCGCTACTTTGATCACATCTTCCTGATACACCATCACACCAAACGTATCGGCCATCAGTTTATCCATGTCCGGATGAATGGATTCATACGTGCCTCCATTTCGTGTGATGTGGAAACGTTCGATGTAAGCTTTCATCATCCCGGAACTCGCCACACCAGGACGGATGATGGAGCTAGCCGCCACAAGTGTGAGGTAATCGTCACATTTTAATTTTTGCAACAACATACGCATAGCAGGAGATTCGACATAAAAACACCCCATGGCCTGACTGTGGCGCATCAGGTCTTTTATTTTTTCATCTTTTTTAAATTCCTTGAAATGATGCACATCGACATCAATGCCTTTGTTTCTTTTTACATGCTTTGCAGTTTCCTTGATATGTCCTAGTCCGCGTTGACTGAGAATATCAAATTTGTAAAGACCAAAATCTTCAGCGGCATGCATTTCAAATTGTGATACCGGTAAACTCTTGGGTGGAAATTCTGTAGCTGTGTAGGAATAGATTGACTTTTCCGTAATGAGTACACCACCTGCATGAATAGAGATATTCGCTGGCAATTCCTTTTGAACGATATACTGTGCATAAGCCCAAATCTTTTTTGCGATATGATCTCGCTCTGCATCTTTGATTTTTCTGCTTTCCACAAGATCGTCTATCTCCTCTTTCGGCAAGCCGAATACTTTTCCGAGTTCGCGAAGAATGGATTTAAGTTGATAGGTTACATGTGTGCCCAATAAACACACATGATCATAACCATACATGGTAAATAAATATTCGTATATCGCATCGCGGTTATCCCAAGAAAAATCAATATCAAAATCGGGAGGAGTAACACGTTCTTCATTTAAGAAACGCTCAAAGTAAAGGTCCAACTCAATAGGGTCGACATTGGTTATGCCCAGACAATACGCTACCGTACTGTTTGCGCCACTCCCTCGTCCGACAAAATCATAACCCTTGCTTTTCGCAAAAAGAATGAGATCGTACGAAATAAGATAATATGAAGTAAATTTTTTCTTTTCAATAATCGCAAGTTCTTTTTCGATATGCTTGTTCCAGATTGCGCGGTCACTACCATACCGTCTGGCATATCCTTTTTCCGTTTCTTGCCGAAGAAAATTAATGTCTTCTGTCAGATTTTTTTTATAAAACAATTTGTTCCTGTCCTTACCCAATTCGCAGGTTATAGAACATTGACCAATCAATGTCTTTGTATTCTCTACCAATTCAGGGAAATTCAAAAAATAGCTTTCTAATCTTTCTTCGGGAAGCATGAATTCATTTTTCCGTGCACATTGATGATCCTGAAGTTTACTCAGCAATGTGTTATTCGCAATGGAGCGAAGCAAGCGGTGCGTGTTATGATCTTTGTAAATAAACTTCTTTCCTTTTTTTACCGGAGGAAGAAACGTTACCGGCTGAAGTATGACGAATTTGTTCTTGAATTCATGTCGCTCGGTGAAGAGAGCGAACTGACTTAATTCATGCTTCTTTATACCGATATATTCATTGCGTCTGAGCAATTCTGGTTCAATAGCTCCAAATGAATAAATAATAAAAACATCGTCAAACTCAGGAGCCCGTACAGGAAGTTCCTGCCCTTCCTGATTATGATGAGACAGAAAGCGATTCAATTTTACAAATCCCTGATTATTTTTAGCAATGGCGATATAGCGAAGTTCATTATTCTCCCGGAATTCAATACCCACTGCGATATCCAGGTGATACGGCTGTTCGCCAAATTTTGTAAGTCCGTTTTCACGCGGCAGGTTTTTGTCGCGGATACGCAACATCTCCAGGTACGATGCCGTGTTATTGATTTCGGTTAATACCAATTTCTTCACTCCACACCGTTGTGCTTCCTTAAAGAGCGTTTCAATGGGCAGCGTACCGTATTTGAAACTGAAGCCGGTGTGGCAGTTGAGGTACATGGGGTAATTGGTGATTGAGGAATCTGATGATTTGCTGATTTTCGTCTTAATTACTGTGCGCTAAAAACTCAAGATGCGCCATCACCATACGGATTTCCCCGTAACTATAATTTTCACCAAGCACTTCTTTAAAAGGTGCCAGCATCTTTCCACCAATCTGCTCGATAACTTGTTGTATTGCTGGGATTTTTGAAACGTCCATGAGCTGATCAATCTTCAGTTTGCCTTTCTCAACATAAAAAGCAAGATGTCCTTCTATGGTAACCTGACTGAAACTACGCAGTTCAGCAATTTTTGCAAGCGAATGTCCTTGCAAGAACAATTCAAGGCTTTGTTGTTTGGTTTCCGTTTCGCGTTCCGGTCTTTCTTTGCGAATTCGTTTTGAGGCTTTGAGATGAATACGTGATGCTAATTTCTTCTCGATACAATACGCAGCTACCACATCCCAAAATGCTTTGCCGTACTTTTCAATTTTTACTTCCCCAAATCCGGAGATTTTTCTGACCTCGTCCTTATCGTGAGGAAGATATGTGGCCAACTCCATCAGCGTAGCGTCCGATAAGACAATGTATGCGGGAAGATTTTCATTCGATGCGATTTGTCTTCTCACCTCTTTCAATCGTTGAAAGAGCACTTCTTCGTGTTCAGTCTTTTGTTCCTCTATTTCAATTTTTTCTTTCGCCCTGGCAATCATCACTTTCGCTGAACCCTTCAACACGTGCATACTCGTGCTCGTCAACTGCAAAGTCGGATATATGCCTTCTGCCTTAGCGAGATAGCCTTGCGCAACAAGGTCGCGGATAACATCACTCCACTCCTCTTTGCTAACATCTGCACCAATGCCAAATGTTTTCAATTCCTTGTGACGCTCCTGAATTTTTGCTGAGTTTGATCCGCGTAAAAAATCAATCACATAACCTGCACCAAACCGTTCTTCCAGGCGTGTTACTGCCGAGAGTGCTTTCTGCGCAAGAACGGTGGCATCCACTAATTCTGTTCGCGTGAGGCAGATGTCACAGTTACCGCAATAATTTTCTGTTTCTTCATCAAAATAATTCAGCAAATATTTTCTTCGGCACGTGGTGAGGTCACCATACTCGGCCATCTGGTCAAGTTTGCGCAGCGTTATCTTGGTTTGCTCGGGATTGTCATCGATCTCTACAAATCGTTTCAACTTGCTTACATCGGCATAGGAGTAAAAGAGCAACGCTTCGCTATCCAACCCATCACGACCTGCACGACCGGTTTCCTGATAATAACCTTCAATGTTTTTTGGAAGATCCATGTGCACCACATACCGCACATTCGATTTATCAATGCCCATACCAAAGGCAACCGTAGCTACAATGATCTTCACCTCATCACGCAAAAACATTTCCTGATTCTTGGCACGAATGTCTTTTTCCAAACCTGCATGATACGGAAGTGCTTCATAGCCCATTTCTTTCAAATCCAGGGCAAGCTTCTCAACCGATGCACGCGACAAGCAATAGATAATGCCAGCATCATTTTTTTTCTTCTCCAAAAAGTCAAGAAGTTTTTCAAAACTTCCGCGCTTCGGTTCTATGGTGTATCGAATATTTGCCCGGTTGAAGCTCGATACAAACGTAGCTGGATTATCAAGCTCCAGTTTTTCAAGAATGTCTTTTCGGGTTAAACGATCGGCCGTTGCCGTAAGTGCAATAACTGGCACATGCGGCATCGTGCGTTTCAACTGCGCCAGCATCAAATACTCTGGTCGGAAGTCATGACCCCAATGTGAGATACAATGCGCTTCATCAATGGCAACAAGACTTACTTCAAACGTAGAGAGCTGTTTGAAAAATGTACTCTCCGGTGCGAGGTAGAGCAGCTTTAATTTTTTTGATCTTACTCTATTTAAAATATCCTGTTGCTGTTCAATACTTTGCGTTGAGTTTAAATAGTCCGCTTCAATACCATTGATACGCAATGCATCTACCTGATCTTTCATCAAAGCAATAAGTGGCGAAATCACTACGGTGAGACCATCAAAAAGCAAGGCTGGAATCTGATAGCACAATGATTTACCTCCACCGGTGGGCATGAGCACAAACGTATCCTTCTTTTGCAGGACTGCATTGATGATCGCCTCCTGCTCCAACCGAAAGGAAGAATAACCAAATTTTTCCTGAAGGATGGCGAGGGCGTTCATAGGAGTATTTTTATTGTTATCCGTAAAGACGGACTCCGCTGGAATTGAATTTGTAAATATCATAGTTACTTACATTTATTCACTTTTTCTTTTTGATAATTCTCAATTAATCAAATTCTTCATCACCTTCCCTTTAAACATATTCATCTCCATGCGCACGCGCTTGCTCACGTCCATGGTGGTGGCACGGACTAATTTCTCTACGCCATGTTTATGTTTGATAAAATCCATCGCTTCATACAGGTTGATGTCTTCTTCGGTATCATCAAACAAACTGATCTGGTGATTGCCGTGCACAAGGTTGCTCAATCGCACACCTACCAAACGAATCAACATTCTGCGGTTGTAGAGTTTGTCAAACAGCTCCTGCACTACACGCAGTAAAATATGATCGGAGGATGTAAATGGAATGTGAACTTGTTTTGTCTCTGTATCAAAATTGGAGTAGCGGATTTTTACAGTGATGCATGACGTAAGTTTTTTTTGATCGCGCAACTGAAACGCCACTTTCTCCACCATGGCGATGAGAATGGATTTTAGTTTTTTCACGTCAATGGTGTCATGCTCAAAAGTGCTCTCCGTAGAAATTGATTTTTGTTCACTGTGAGGAACCACGGGCGAATCATCAATGCCCTGTGCTTTATTCCACAAGCTTATTCCGTTTTTGCCGAAAGCGCTGACTAAAAAATTTACAGGCATCTCTCGCAGCGTGGCTACTGTGCGCACGCCCATGTCATATAAAAAAGAAGAAGTCTGTTTGCCCACCATGGGGATTTTATCAATGGCAAGCGGGCCCAGAAAATCTTTCTCCTCTCCTGCCGGAATTTGCTTTTCGGCATTGGGCTTAAATTCTGCCGTGGCCACTTTCGACACAAGCTTGTTTACAGACAATGCAAGAGAAATTGGCAGTCCACTCTCCTTGATAATAGTACTGCGTAATTCTTTACTCCACTTGAATGTGCCGAAGAACCGATCCATACCGGTAGCATCAATATAGAATTCATCGATGGAGGCTTTCTCAAAAGCCGGGGCAGAGTCTGCAATGATCTCAGTGACGATCTGAGAGTTTTGACTGTATGCTTCCATGTCACCAGAAATCACTTTGGCATCGGGACATAATTGCAACGCCAAGTACATGGGCATAGCAGAATGCACACCGAATTTCCGGGCTTCATAGCTGCATGCCGCTACCACCCCTCTGCGACTTGCTCCACCTACAATAAGTGGCTTTCCTTTTAATTTTGGCTGTTTTTTAACTTCTACTGCCACAAAAAAAGCGTCCAAATCGAGGTGAATAATGCTGCGTTCCATAGAACAATAATACTAAATTAATTAGCAATTAAACCTAATTTATTTGGCTAAAATGTGTTCAAATCCCGCCACAAGGACACCAAGGCAAAGAAAGACACAAAGAAAACGCAGCTTTCGGACAGGGATGGAGGCATTTGTTGGAGCCCGAAATGGCAGGCGCGTTGAATGGCGACTGCCGACAGCCCGGTGGTGTCCCGAAAATATCGGGACACCAGGCCGCCAATAATTTATAGATCTATTTCAGATCGAGCCGCACCACATTTTCTACATGCACCGTATGCGGAAACATATCCACTGGCTGCACAGCCGTGATTGTATATTTCTCTGACAGAAGACTGAGATCGCGGGCTTGTGTGGCCGGGTTACAACTAACATACACAATGCGGTTTGGTAGCGCCTTGAGCAACATAGCACACACATCGGCATGCATGCCTCCACGCGGTGGGTCAGTGATGATTACATCAGGTCGACCGTGTTGATTTAAAAACTTTTCATCAAGCAGGTCTTTGATGTCTCCGGCAAAAAAATCAGTGTTGGCAATGTTGTTGAGCTTTGAGTTTGCTTTGGCATCTTCAATAGCTGCGGCAACATACTCGAGGCCAATAACTTTTTTTGCGTTGCCTGCAACAAAGTTGGCAATGGTACCCGTACCGGTATATAAATCATAGACAAGCTCATCTCCTTTCAGGTCTGCCATCTGCCACGCGATCTTATACAGTTCGTAGGCTTGTTCAGAGTTGGTTTGATAAAATGATTTTGCGCCTACACGAAATTGCAACACACCTTTTCCATCGGGGCGCGGCATCTCTTCGGTGATGTAGGGATTGCCCTTCCAGCAGATGACGTCAAGATCAGCAAACGTATCGTTCTTCTTGGCGTTGATGATATAGTTGAGTGATGTGACTTGTGGAAAATTTTCTGTGATGGCATTCAGAATTTTTTCTGTCCACTCCAACTTATCAGAAGTCACTTGCAAAATCACCATCGCCTCACCTGTATTGGCTGTGCGAATGGTAAGTGTTCTTAAAAAACCGGTTTGCCTGCGCATGTCAAAGAAAGGAATCTGCTCTTTCACAGCAACACCTTTCACCAACAAACGGATCGCATTCGATGGATCGGGCTGCAGATAGCAGTTCTTCACATCGAATATTTTATCAAACATTTTGGGGATGTGATAGCCCAAGCCTACCTCATACGTTTTTTCTTCCAGTGCTTTCGTGAGTTCTTCTTTTGTTAACCATCGGTTAGATGTGAAGGTGTAATCCAGCTTGTTGCGATAGTGTTTTATTTTTTTTGAGCCTACAATCGTTTTTATTTCAGGAAGTTCGAGCCCACCAATGCGTTCGAGGTTATCAATGACTTGTTGTTGTTTGTATTGTATTTGTGACTCGTATTGAATGTGCTGCCACGAACATCCACCGCACGTGCCAAAGTGCTCACAAAACGGAGTGGCGCGACTGGTCGATAATTTTCGAATGGCCGTAACGCGGCCTTCCAGAAAACTGCTTTTTATTTTCGTAAGCTCAATTTCCACGGTATCGCCCGGTGCACCACCTTCTATAAAAATCACCATGCCATCTACTTTGGCAATACACTTTCCTTCTGCAGCCATCGTTTCGACTACAATGTTGTCCAGTTTGTCGCTTTTTTTCATTCGGGCGCTAAATTACCCAAATCTGGGGTTTGCGCTTATGCTGCGACAATACATATATTGAATGTTTGATGTTGGGATGAAAAAGTTGATTCTAGTCTTCCTTTGGCTGTTAGCTCTGCCTTCTATTGCTTCACACATTGTTGGAGGCGAGTTTGAACTAATCCATCTCACCGGCAACAGCTATCGGATCAATATGATTTTATATTTTGATCTGGTCAATGGCAACCCAGGAGCAAAAGATCTTAATGCTACTGTATCTATTTATCGCAAGAGTGATAATGTTTTAATAACAACTGTTTTTCTTCCACTTTCTACTGAAACTGCTGTTGCTTATACACAGCCTGCTTGCTCTATAAATGGACTCAAAACGTCAAAAATTGTTTACACCTCAACAATCACCTTGTCACCAGAGGTTTATACCAGCGCGCAGGGATATTATATGGCTTGGGAACGATGCTGTCGTAATTACAGTATTTCGAATATCTATAGTGAAGATGTTGCCCGAAACGGAGCACGTTTTGCAGGGCAAACTTTTTATCTTGAATTCCCTGCCGTAGTAAAAAACGGGCAATCTTTTATCAACTCTTCACCTCAGCTTTTCCCTCCACTAAGTGATTATGCATGTCCTTATCGTCCTTACTTTGTTGACTTTGCCGGTGTGGATGTTGATGGCGATTCCCTCGCCTACGAATTAGTTACTCCATTGAGCACACACACTACGGGAACAGGCACGCGACCAAGACCGTATCCTGAAATAGCATGGCGGCCCGGTTTTTCATTAGATCACATTATGAACGGAAGTCCCGACTTGAAAATCAGTACGGATGGATTGCTAACCGTAACACCGAAGCTACAAGGCCTTTATGTATTTGCTGTGCGCATAGATCAGTATCGTGATGGTGTAAAAATTGGAGAAAGCAGGCGCGATTTTCAGATGCTTGTTACCGATGGTTGTTCACCCGATTCTCCCCCAAAAATTTTAGGTAAGAAGACATCGGAGACAAACTTTATGTATGAAAATACCATGAGTGTAAGTTTTTCCAATACTGTTGCCGATGCTGACCGGTGTATCCAGGTGCGCGTGTCTGATGTAGAGTCAACGCTTGCTGCTTCAAACTTCACTGAAAACATCAGTTTGAAAGTGGTGGGGTTGGATTTCAAAAACAAAAATCTCAACCAAATTCTTCCCGCTACCTCCACGGCTACACTTACCAATGGAAGCACTAAAGATTTTTCAATTTGCTTTCCGCAATGCCCTTACGTAAACGGACCTTACACGGTAGGTATCATTGCCTTTGATGATGCATGCAGTCTGCCATTGTCTGATACATTAAAAGTAACGGTGAATGTTCAGCCTCCTCCCAACACATCTCCTTACTTTGTCACACCTTTATTGACGAATGCAACAATTAATGAAGGCGCTGTACAGGAATGGCCATTTGAGGTTCGTGATGACGAACAGGATCCTATTCTTGTTTCATTAGTCACCAATGGATTTATATTGGCCAATACCGGTATGACATTTACTATCCTTACACAGCAAAATGGATTAGTGAAAGGTAAACTGAGCTGGGATGCTGCTTGCAATAAATACGATTTTACAAAACGCACAAGTTTTGAAGTGAAACTTCTGGCCGAAGATGCAGATCTGTGCAGCCTGACTAATCCTACCAAAGCTGTTTATAATTTGAATATACGATTGCCGGGTAATGCTGATCCTGTTATTTATACTGACCTCACAGCAAACAAAACGCTACGGGAAGTGATTGGTGTACAACGAAGAATTAATGAAAGCCTTACGTTCAATGTTTTTGGAACGGACATTACCGATCAGGATTACCTTGTGCTTGATCTGCTGAACCGGACGAGCTATAGTAATCTTTCAATTTCCTTTCCGAAAGTAACGGGCAATGCTTCTGTACAGTCACCGTTTTCATGGAACATAAAATGTGATGGTCTTGATCTTGCCAAGAAAGACATGTATGTATTTAGTTTCCTGGTGGTCGATAACGCCAACAAGTGTAAGTTCTACAAGGCCGACACGGTGGATGTGCAGGTTAAAATTTTGCCACCCAATAATGCAAAGCCAAGCTTGAATGTTGCCAGTCTGAATCCTGATATTGTTATCGTAAATCACAACTTGAATGTAACATTGGGGCAGCAAGTTGTACTGGGACTTCAAGGTTACGATGCCGATGTTCTGCCCATAAAAGATGGCTTATCACTTGATCTCATTGGCGCAAAAGGAAATGTGAAACCAGAAGGGTATGCTTTTACCTCTTTGAAAGGTCAGAGCCCGATGAGTACCACCTTTGTGTGGAATCCCGGTTGCGACATTTTTCAGGATGGTGTGTATGAAAATAATTATACGTTTACGTTCCGGCTGGCTGACAATAATTGTTATGCGGTGAAAGCCGATACGGTAGCCATCAACATAAAAGTCAAAGACGTTGATGGAAATGATCTAAAATTTGAACCTGTTAATTTCTTCTCACCGAATGATGATGGTGTTAATGATTATTACTCAATGGAGGTTTTGAACAAAGAAACAGGCCAGACCGAAAACAATTTACCACTTGATAATTGCACCGGTCAGTTTCAAGCTGTTCGTGTTTACAACCGATGGGGAAAAGAAGTTTTTAAAAGTACAGACCGAAACTTTCGGTGGTATGCAAAAGGCGAAGCTTCAGGAGTTTACTATTACGCTATCATCTACACCAATCGTGAGTATAAAGGTGCACTGACTATACATTATTGATTCCTCGTTAGAGCTGCAGCGGCAAAAGCGAATTTTGTTTTACATAAGCGTCTTTGTCAAGCCAGCGAACTTTCAGCCATACATCTTCTTTGCCTGTAATCTGCAATTGATGCCCTTCGCCCACAACGCTAACGATAGATGCCCCTGCTGATGGCCCGCTCATGAGGTACGTAGAGGGTGCCGTGATGATGCCATACGATGTTTGCCTGCTAAAATTGATATGCATAAAAAGAACACCCATTACCAGCAACAACATAAATGCAGTGAAATAGGGTTTTTGATGTAGGCGCACACGGTAGTAGGTAAGCAATGCAAAAAGAAAAATGATGATTGCGCCCAGAATGGCAGCTATGCGTATGTAATTTTCTTTCAACAAGGTAAAAAGCCGTGATGTTTCTGTTGAAGCATAGCCCTCTAATTTATTTTTTGCGGCAATTTCTTCCATCTTGTAAAGAGCCTGTTTATCATCGGTTGCCTGATAATAAAGGTTTAAATAATAGAGTGAGCGCCCCAAATGACCGAGACCTTCCTGAATGTAGGCCATTTTGAGAAGTATGGAAGGCGAATAATAGTGCTGTTCCAGGATTGCCTTGTATTATTCGAATGATTGTGAGTATTGCCGCGCATGAAATAATGAATCGGCCGCTTTGGTTATTTGTGTTGAAGGCTGAGCGTTGAGTGCTGAGAAATTGATGAGCAGAAACGCTACGATAATCAGAATTTCGAC